>JAXQQM020061891.1:0-52460 GCA_034641835.2 Pinus albicaulis | reverse complement strand
GTGTTGAGCCCTAAAAATGTCTTTTTTTTTCACCAAAATCCACTTCATTCCATTTATCCTTTATCATTTATAGGCCTAAAAGATCAATAAGAATGATTAAAATCACTTTAAGAATACATCCAATGACTGACTTATTATACTTTTGTGGTTTTGTTGTCGTAGTGATTTCTGAGCAGACTTAGCTACAGAATGCAGTCATTCTGTAGCTAGTCGTATGTTCCGTAGCCATCTTTATGCTTTAACAGGTTACAGGTGTCATCTGAGGGAAAGACGTATATGGTTAGACTCCAAAACTCTCCTACATCATTCCTTGTCCTCCACGAGGGCTGAGCAAAAACCTAGAAGTGGTTATGCACGTGGACAAAGCCAAAACCAAGAAGCAGACTTCTATAAGGATAAGGACTCTTGAGATGTCTTCAGCAAAATACGAGTCCTCAACAGGAGTTTTAGTTCGATTTTGATTATAAAAGACACCTATGCCTATTTCTACTAAATGTCAATTATGTAGTTGCTTATAAAAATAACTCGGTGAACCGAGAAATAGTTAGTTGATGTTTTGTTTTTAGTTTTCAAAGACTGTGATACTCTGTTTCTGATCATTTTCTTCTAATGAAAGAAGTATAAATTTGATGCATGATCTGAAGAAACTTTAAGGAGTTAAGGATTCGTGTGCCAATCTGATGGTAGAGGGCCCCTACTATCTGAAAAGGCCTTTGCATATTTTCTAGATAAGTAACCTTTAACTCTGTTTTGTTCTTAACTTAGGCAGTTTTCTGAGTTTATCCTCTTGCATCATGTTTTATGTCATTTACTTACATCGAATATTACGGTCAATCGTGTTCTCATAATTTGTTCCAATACATCACTAATACGTGAATGAGATCTAACTGTAGTACTTTGAGTTAATTGCATTTTAGTTTTGTTAATTGCATTTCAGTCCTGTTAGTTAGATTTAGAAGATCCTCATTATTTTATAAGCTACTCGTGTTCTCAAACTCTTCTAACACATCACTATTATATGAACAAGAATTAGATATATTATTTTGAGTTATTGACTTTTCTGCAATTATGTAAGAGATTCTCATGATTTTACAAACAGTCTTTTTCCCAAGTTGTTCCAAGAAATCTCTAATCCTTGAAAGAGACTTAATAGTAACATTGTGAGTTGCAGAATGAGTTAATTCTAGTGTCATAAGTTATTTTAGCATAGGATTCTTTACTATGTTACAGATGATCTTTTTCTCAAAATGTTCCAACAAATTTCTAACAACGAATAAGATTTCTCTGTGATATTTTAAGTTGTTGTTTACTAAGAGAACCTCATTACATCAAAACTAATCCTTTTCTCAGTTTGTTCCAACATACCTCTAATGAAATTAATTGGACTAATTTTAATGTTATGAGTTACTTTTCTTAGCAGCTTTACAATCTGTGGATTAGCATTCTCTGTTCTTGGTACCATTCATATTTTAGAGTAGATTTTATTTTGTTTTAGTGTGATCAGTAACTTCTCTTTGCTAGTAATTTAGTTTTTCCCCTTAGCATAAGAACACAAAACCAAAAACACTAGAAAAACACTAAGCACAACGAAGTAAGAAGAAGATACCTAGGCACATATGGTGCACTTCACTTCAACAATTTACTAGCCCTGGTTGACAATTTATGATATCAATTTAGGAACACTAAGTTGACTAGACATTTTGGCGTCATTTCCGGGGAAGTGTAACTAGGTAGCCTTATTTCTTACCTCCAAAAAACAATGATATGCGTAGAGAAAGAGACTCAAGGGGTAGATTTATAAGAAGTAGAAGCTTGATTCCTAGAACACCACTTGTTCCACCAATACCAAGAGGCAGCACACCTCCAACTCAAACCTACACTCCATACTATACTGATCATAGACTTCCAGAAGACTTAAGATCATATATTCCATCAAAGAGACCTTCCACTTCATCCACTGAACCTGTCTTAGAATAAGATTCAAGGACCCCTGCTAGAGACATAAACTTTTTCACTTCCACAGAAGAATCAACCATGGCAGAAGAAGGGGGAGGAGGAGTCTTTAATGGAGAACATACACTATTTGGAGGAGGTAGAGGTAGAGGTAGAGGAGAAGGAGGTAGAGGTGTAGAAGGAGAAGGAGGCAGAGGAAGAGGTAGAAGGGAAAAGGGAAGCTCTTTTGGGTTTCCTATAGTAGATGAAGAAACCAATGCAACTATGAAAAATATTTCACCCTCTGTCCTTCCAAACTTTTATGGAATCAAAAGTGAAGATCCTGAAACCTTCCTATTTGAATTTGAAGTCCTATGTAGAACCTATGATTACTTACAAGATGCCCAAAAACTTAAACTATTCCCTTCAACATCGAAAGGAGCAGCATTAAAATGGTATATGAGTTTAATCAATGCTTCTATTAGGACATGGGAAGACATGAAACAGGCATTTCTAGAGAGGTATTTGGATTACTGTATGCCAATCAACCATAAGGAGGAAGTGTTTAAAATTGTACAAAAAGAGGATGAAAATCTAGAAGATTTGTTGGAAATATTTAACTATAACATCAAGAGAGCAAAAATGGAAAGCTTAGACCAAGATACTTTGAAATCTCTCTTGTTGAATACAATTAGGGATGAATGGCTAGATATCCTTAACATGATGGGAAAAGGGGATATATCTCAGCTCACATTACCTGAAATAGCTGAATTATGTATCAACCTTTCAAGAGGGAAATCTAAAACTGTAAAAGGACCAAGAGACCCTACTCTTGCAAGGGCAAGTAAGTCTACTTCTGGGACAATAAGTAGGGTAGAAATAGGACATATGCTTGATGAATTCAAAGCTGATATTTTAGGGAGTCTTAACGAACAAATAGACACCCTTAAGTTACAAAACAAGAAAAAAGCTGAATCTGATGCCTTAGCAATATTTTGTCTCAAATGTAGAAAGAAGCATGCCTTGAGAGAGTGCCCTTTGGATGCAAAAATAGTAGAGACTTGTGTAATTTGTTCAGAAAAACATGAGACCAAGAGTTGTCCTTCACTTCCTGGTCTTAAAGCTGTCTTTCAAGAAGAAAACCCTACAAATTCCACATAATCTCTCAATTTTGTCTCTAGGAGGCCTTGGCAAGGACCTCAAACACAAGGATTCCATGATCAACTGTATAATCAGCCCCCACCAAATTGGAATTCTTGGCAGCAACTTTGGCCCCAATTCCAAAATCAATCTCAAACTTGGGCACAAGGAGCACAAAATCCCTATGGAAGATACTCTCAGTATTATCAATATCCACCATCTTATCCACCATATCCAAATTTCCCTCCTCAACAAAATCCACAACATCAAAATCCACCACTTCCATTACCATTTCCTCAGAAAGCAAATCAGTTACCTGCCCAACCTATACCAAACCCCAACAATAAAAATCCTCAGAACACATACATGATAGAAGGTCAACAGTTCCCAACCTATTTGATTACTCCTTTAGACCTTAATGATGTTCAACTTAGGTCTGGAAGAATACTTGAAAAGAAGAAACCTTCTGTAATCATACAAGAGCAAAACAACTCTGAGGAAGATTCTCTACGGGTAAATAAAAGTCTTGAAGAGAGCACATCTTTTCAAGACCCAAATATTGAAAAATCAAAACAAAAAGAATCAATAATTTCAACTCCTATATTAGAGCATCCATCAGCATTCACCTCTACACCTCCCTTTCCAGAAAGATTACAAATTGATAAGGGTGTAGAGAAACAAATTATGCTGCCTAATTATGATTTCCTAGATGAGCTAAGGAATTTTTGTATTAAGATTCCATTATTACAAGCTATCAAGGAAATTCCAATCTTAGCAAAGACAATAAAGGAGTGGAGCATGAAAAAAACAGGAAAAAAAATAAAAGAGACAAAGAAAATTCAACTGGCAGGAAAAATAGCAGATATCATGATGGGTAAGATTGTTATTCCAAAGTATCTAGACCCAGGAAATCCAGTTGTTAAAATACACATCAATGGAACTGAGATCCAAAACACACTTATTAATTTAGGAGCAGCAATCAATATCATGAGTAGACAAATCATGGATAAACTAAAACTTCCTAATCTTCTTTTTACACCCACATTATTACAATTAGCAGATAGATCTGTGATTAAACCTGATGGGGTAATAGAATACATTCCAATGTCCTTAGATTCTTGGGAGTACCCTGTAGATTTTATGATCCTAACTCCTAAAAATAATCTAGGAGGACATCCTATTATATTAGGAATACCTTGGTTAACTACAACTGATGCTTTCATTAGCTGTAGATCCGATGATATGTACATCTCTGATGGTAGTTCAACCAAGAAATTTACCTTGTATCCTCCAGCAAGAACAATTACAGAGTTAGATGATACTCAATGGATTGAGGATGAAGAAGACATACAACCTCTCTTCACAATTTCAAAAATTAGTGAAGATAGCCAGATTCTAAATACCTTAGAAAATTTTGAATCCTCTTCAGAATACAAACATGAACAATTTCAAGAAGAATCCAACATTGAGTTTTTATCATCAAGACATATGTCTCTTTACTCCATGGATAAATTTGGCAGCACTACAATTGAGATGTTTCCAGGTAAAACTTTAAACATAAACAAGAACCTAGAGAAATTTCAACAAGAAAAGCTAGTCAAAATATTACAGAGACATTCTTCTGCATATGCATGGGAGTACACTGATATGAAAGGGATAAGCCCTAAGACTTGCACTCATCAAATCTACATAGAGGAAAATTGTAAACCAATTAGACAACCTCAGAGAAGGATGAATCCAAACCTTAGGGAGATTGTTAAAGAATAATTGCAGAAATTGTTAAATGTCAACTTTATTTATCCCATTTCAGATAGTCAGTGGGTTTCTCCTTTGGTAATTGTGCCAAAGAAAAATGGTAAATGGAGGGTATGTATTGACTACCAGGAATTAAACAAAGCTACTCTTAAAGATCATTTTCCCCTACCTTTCATAGGTCAGGTGTTAGATACATTAGCTGGCAAAAAGTACTTCTCATTTTTAGATGGGTTTAGTGGTTATAATCAAATTTTCAAGTAGCACTTGAAGATCAAGACAAAACCACATTTACCTGTCCTTGGGGTACCTATGCTTACCAAGTATTTCCATTTGGACTATGCAATGCACCTGCAACATTTCAAAGGGCAGTACTAGGAATCTTTTCAGATCTAATACATGACTGTGTAGAGGTATATATGGATGATTTCACAGTCTATGGAAACACATTTGAAGAATCCTTAACAAACTTGGAATTTTTTTTAAAGAGATGTAAAGAAGAAAATCTTTCACTAAGTCATGAGAAGTGTTTTATGATGTTTACTGAAGGGATTGTTTTGGGGCATCACAATTCAGGAGATGGGATTAGAGTTGATGAGTCAAAAGTTGAATTCATCTCTAACTTATCTGTTCCAAGTTGTCAAAAAGATGTTAGGATTTTTCTAGGATTTACAGGGTATTATAGAAGATTTATAGAAAAATTCACCAAGATATCATCTCCACTTTTCAAACTACTTACCAAGGACTGTGAATTCAAGTGGAAGCCTGATTGCTAGTTAGCCTTTAAGACCCTGAAAACAAAAATCTCTGAAGCACCTATTTTAAGGGGACCTAACTGGAAATTACCTTTTCATATTTCAACAGATGCCTCAGATACAACTTTAGGAGCTGTATTGGGACAAAAAGACCTGATTCCTTATGCCATCTACTATACAAGTAAAAATTTGACCCCTTCAGAGTTAAATTATATTGTAACTGAAAAAGAGTTCTTAGCAGGTTATGAAACTTTTTTTCACACAAATCACTCTGCAATTAAATATTTAATGAACAAATAAATTACTAATGGCAGAGTCATAAGATGGTTATTGATTTTACAGGAATTTAACATCACCATTCTAGATAGACCTGGAAAACAAAATACAGTAGCTGATTTCCTATCTAGACTCCAAAACATTAAAGACAATACTCCAGTTGAAGATCAATTCCCTAATGAATATCTTTTTGCAATTTCTACTCAAACTCCTTGGTTTGCTGATATTTCCAATTATCTAGTTTCATGGAAATTTCCTTCAATTATGAATGCAAGAGATAAAAGAAAGGTCATTTATGACAGTGCCAAATATTCATGGGTTGCTAATGAGTTATACAAAACAGGTCCAGACTTTATTATTAGGAGATGTGTTCAAGAAGACGAGATGCCTGAGATCCCCAAGGCATGTCATGATGAACCTTGTGGTGGAAACTTTGCTGATAAAAGGACAGCTTATAAGATCCTTCATTTAGGATACTATTGGCCATCCCTCTTTAAAGATGCTAAAGAGTATGTCAAAAGGTGTGACAACTGCCAAAGGGTAGGGAAACCTTCCCCTTCAGGTGAGATGCCATTGCAGCCTCAGGTACATATTGAACCTTTTGAGAAATGGGCTTTAGATTTTGTAGGACCTATTAGTCCTCCATCAAGACAAAAGAAATATATAATAGTTTGCACTGATTATGTTACCAAATGGGTAGAGGCCAAGCCATTACTTTCTGCTACTGAAGCATCTGTAGTTAATTTTATTTTTGAGGATATTTTTACTCGTTTTGGTGTCCCAAGAGAAATTGTTACAGATCAAGGAGCTCAATTCACATCAAAGTTGGTGGAACAAATGGTAGAGAAGTACAAAATCAGACACAGAAAATATACTCCCTATCATCCACAAGCAAATGGCCAAGTGGAATCTACCAATAAGGTCATTGAAGGGATCCTAACAAAGACTATTCATTTACATAGAAGAGATTGGGCAGACAGGCTTCCTGAAGCCTTGTGGGCCTATAGAACTACATGGAGAAGCACAACAGGTCATACCCCTTATGAACTTGTTTATGGGAAACAAGTCTTGTTTCCCATAGAGTTTCAGATTCAAACTTTTAAAATGGTAGTCCAGCTAGGACTTGATCTAACAGATGCACAAAAGCACAGATTGGAGCAGATTAATGAATTGGATGAGATCAGACAGGATGCAGTCCAGAGAAAAAATATATTCCAACAGCAAATGACTATATGGCATGATAAGTACATTAAGGAAAATAAATTCAAAGAAGGTGACTGGGCCCTCTTGTTTGATTCAAAGTTCAAAGATTTTCAAGGTAAATTCTAAACACATTGGCTTAGGCCATATGAAATTGTGAAATTTTTTGACAATAGAGCAATAAAAATCAGGACAATATATGAAGATAAGGTGACTTTTCTTGTAAATGGTCATAGATTGAAACTGTATCATAAGCCACTTTCAAGAGAATAATTTTTCAAGAGATTCCAAGAGAACAATGATGTGAAGTTAATGAAGAAGAATCCTTCTTCTTCATCAACTTAATTGTATTTTCTGTAATCAGATGTAAAAAGAAGAAGAAGAAGAAGAAGAAGAAGTATAAACATGAAAACTAATCATTGATTCGCATGTTTATACAGAAAAGAGAAGGTGAAAATCAGAATCCTTCTAACACTTTAGCTTTTCAAAATTGTTCTTTTCCTGCAATGAAGCCTATCATAAAATCAGAAGTTGCAGGCTCACTTTACATATTGCATTCCATTCACATTTATGATCCATTTCATTCCATCATATTTCACTTCATTCATGCTTCATTCCACTATATTTCACGATCCATTTCATTTCATTTCATACTTCATTCCATCCATATTTCAAATCATTTCATTCCATGTCTCAAAGCTTTTCCAGGTACATTCTGCAGCCAGATATTCTACAGCCATCTTTTCTGTAGCCAACCATTCAGCAGCCACTTGTTTAGCAGCCAATTAATCCTGCAAACCTACTTCAGCAAGGAAAATCAAAAGGATTATGGAGTCTAAAAGATCAATACTTTTCAAAGGAAAGACAAAGCATATTAAAGCAGCAAAAATCAAAAGAAGGGCTAAGGTAAAATTGTGTGAAATTATTATGATAGCAAATTATGAAAGATATACTATGGTTAAGTCATATGTATGTTTCATAAAGTTATTTTGATTATTCGAATTGATCAAGCCTATCATAAAATCCTTGAACAAATCCCTTCCATTCCGCTCCATATCAAATCATCATTAATTAGAAGTTAACGGTCAGTACTTGAAGTGACCTATTAGGTCACGTCATTAACCTGAAACATTCATTGATGATTTTGTCAATCTTCATGAGATTTCTCCACGGTCTTTTACTCCATGACAAACTCTCAAACTCAATCATTCTTATGATTTACCCTCACCGTATTTCACTCATCCCATTTCCACTTAATTCCATTATATTCCGTAGCCAATTATTGTCTGCAGAAACAGAGAAGTCATCTTTAGGGTAGAGCAGTAACAGAGCAGTAAATTGAAGCTGAGGAAAAGAAGCAATGGGACTTATTGTAAGGTCTGAGCCAGTCAGAACTAAATATCTAGAAGGTTACCCTCAGATT
This sequence comes from Pinus albicaulis, assembly GCA_034641835.2. NCBI lineage: Eukaryota > Viridiplantae > Streptophyta > Pinopsida > Pinales > Pinaceae > Pinus > Pinus albicaulis. The sequence goes on along the minus strand of JAXQQM020061891.1, from coordinate 43,982 downwards.
AAAGAGATGTTACAGCAGGTTGGATGGCTAAAGTTTTTGGAGAAGTTCAATGGATTTCACAAGGAGGTCACCAAGTCATTTGCCTGGTCATTCAATGGGTCAGAGGTCGAAATTGGTGATATCAAGTTCATCATCACGGAATCCTTCATAGCAGAAGCAACAGAGTTGCCAAGGCAAGGTGAACGTTGGTTTAAAAACAAATAATTTTGCAATGAAGCCTGGAGACAGATGTTAAAAACACCAGGTATGGACATTTCAGTATTCAAGAAAGGAATTCCTAGTTCAGCCTTGAAAAATACATGGCAAAATATGTTTCTAATTCTGCAAAATTTTATAACTTGTGAGGGGAGATTTGGCACTTTATATGTTTATCACATTAGACTTATGATGAATTTCCTAGATGAAGAGATAAATCTACCCTTTTTCTTGCTCAATAGTCTAAAAAGGATGGCTTCTAATGTCCAAAAAAGGATTCAGTTCTTAGAAACCACCTTATATCATCATGGCTTAGTTAAAATTTTAATTGAGCATCATTTGAAGAAGGTAGGAGATAGTTGGGATGAATTCCTCTTGAGAAATCATTTTGAAGAACCTGAAGAAACTCTGTTTGAAGAAAAACCTGTAAGAAGAAGCAGGAGGGGAAAAGTTGCCAAATCTGTTGAAATTAAAACTGATAAATCAACACAAGAAGACAGTGAGGAAATTATCTCTGAAAAATTGGCCAAAATCAAGAAACAGCTCAAAAAGGAAAAGGTAACAAGAAAGGATGCTAAAGAGAAAGGTGAGGGACCATCTAAACTGAGAAGAAGTCATAGGCTTAAAGGCATATTGAAGAAGATAGGAGTTAAGCAAACAAGAATCATAGATATTGAAGATGAAGAGACACCAATTGACAGATCTCTTGAGTACCAGTATGAAGAAGATCCTGATAGAGGAACTCCGGATGTAGATCCAGCCCAACAACAGATCTATGATTATGTTGAATCATTAGAAAAAAGAGCCTCAGAAAACAGAGAAAGAACTCCTAGTCCACAAGAACCTTCAATTGAAATGCTGAAAAGAGACAAATATGAATTGGAAGTACTCAATAGGCATATAAAAAATGAAAATGAAATTTTAAGGGAACAAGTCAAACTGAAAAGTGACATGAACACAACTCTTTCTCTGCAAATGAAAAAATTGTATAAGGCTAGTGAGAAGCTGAAGAAGAAAAACAAGAAATTGAATAGGGCACTTATAAATCTGAGGTTCAAATTGGTCATAAGGAAGCCTAAGATGCCATTGAACACCAAGCAAAGCAGAAAAAGGAAGCTAGATGTCCTGGCTGAAGTTTCAGAATACATGGATTTATTGCATGAGGACATGCAAAAGTTTTGCAGTGGGGGTATGTTGAGCCCTAAAAATGTCTTTTATTTTCACCAAACTCCACTTCATTCCATTTATCCTTTATCATTTATAGGCCTAAAAGATCAATAAGAATGATTAAAATCACTTTAAGAATACATGCAATGACTGACTTATTATACTTTTGTGGTTTTGTTGTCAAAGTGATTTCTGAGCAGACTTAGCTACAGAATGCAGTCATTCTGTAGCTACTTGTATGTTCCGTAGCCATCTTTGTGCTTTAACAGGTTACAGGTGTCATCTGAGGGAAAGACGTATATGGTTAGACTCCAAAACTCTCATGCATCATTCCTTGTCCTCCACGAGGGCTGAGCAAAAACCTGGAAGTGGTTATGCACATGGACAAAGCCAAAACCAAGAAGCAAACTTCTATAAGGATAAGGACTCTTGAGGTGTCTTCAGCAAAATACGAGTCCTCAACAGGAGTTTTAGTTCGATTTTGATTATAAAATACACCTATGCCTATTTCTACTCAATGTCAGTTATGTAGTTTCTTATAAAAATAACTCGGTGAACCGAGAAACAGTTAGTTGATGTTTTTTTTTTAGTTTTCAAAGACTGTGATACTCTGTTTCTGAGCGTTTTCTTCTAATGAAAGAAGTATAACTTTGATGCATGATCTGAAGCAACTTTAAGGAGTTAAGGATTCGTGTGCCAATCTGATGGTAGAGGGCCCCTACTATCTGAAAAGGCCTTTGCATATTTTCTAGATAAGTAACCTTTAACTATGTTTTGTTAACTTAGGCAGTTTTCTGAGTTTATCCTCTTGCATCATGTTTTATGTCATTTACTTACATCAAATATTATGGTCAATCTTGTTCTCATAAGCTGTTCCAATACATCACTAATATGTGAATGAGATCTAACTGTAGTACTTTGAGTTAATTGCATTTTAGTTTTGTTAATTGCATTTCAGTCCTGTTAGTTAGATTTAGAAGATCCTCATTATTTTATAAGCTACTCTTGTTCTCAAACTCTTCTAACACATCACTATTATATGAACGAGAATTAGTTATATTATTTTGAGTTATTGACTGTTCTGCAATTATGTAAGAGATTCTCATGATTTTACAAACAATGTTTTTCCCAAGTTGTTCCAAGAAATCTCTAATCCTTGAACGAGACTTAATGGTAACATTGTGAGTTGCAGAATGAGTTAATTCTAGTGTCATAAGTTATTTTAGCATAGGATTCTTTACTATGTTACAGATGATCTTTTTCTCAAAATGTTCCAACAGATTTCTAACAACTAATAAGATTTCTCTGTGATGTTTTAAGTTGTTGTTTACTAAGAGAACCTCATTACATCAAAACTAATCCTTTTCTCAGTTTGTTCCAACATACCTCTAATGAAATGAATTGGACTAAGTTTAATGTTATGAGTTAATTTTCTTAGCAGCTTTACAATCTGTGGATTAGCATTCTCTGTTCTTGGTACCATTCATAGTTTAGAGTAGATTTTATTCTGTTTTAGTGTGATCAGTAACTTCTCTTTGCTATTAATTTAGTTTTTCCCCTTAGCATAAAAACACAAAACCAAAAACACTAGAAAAACACTAAGCACAACGAAGTAAGAAGAAGATACCTAGGCACATATGGTGCACTTCACTTCAACAGTTTACTAGCCCTGGTTGAAAATTTATGATATCAATTTAGGAACACTAAGTTGACTAGACATGTAGGTGAACTTCTAGCTGACCAGTATTACTCTTGGGGCTTTTTGATCTGAATGGAGGAGTATTATTAAATACTATGCTAAGTACCTCTTTCGGATTTTAAACATTATGTGCAAATATTTGAATTGAACAATAGGTTACTTCAATGGTTTCTTTTAAGTGTCTTCAACAGTATAATTCCATGAACAAATTTTAAATAATGAAATCATCAAACACTTAAAAAGAAATATGCATAAAACAACAAGACAAAAGCAACTAATGAAGGAGTTCACCCCTCCTAGGCTACATCTCCCTATTTGTCAACATGACTAGACCACTCTTGTATTCGGTGTCAAAAGTAAATATCAGTTTGATGCTAATAACATGTGGCTATTACCCCTTCAAGGTAATGTTCTCCTGCAAAGAACTCTCACAATATCAGCAACACAACATATCTCCTACAGAGATGAAAAACTTTCACTGATGAGAGCTAGAAACCCCTCACAAGCACCCTTCAATTCCACACTGAAGAATACAATAAACAACTTCATGAATAAAAATTCAAAAAATATCTAAACCATGTTGGTCACAGCTTCTGCAAAAATATTTATGGAGGTGGGAAAACCCCTACAAGGTGTCCTCCATGCTCAATAGCTTCTGAAACTGCTTCAGAATTTTGATTGATCCATACACCTTACTTGTCAAACCTGCAATATGACCCTGAATATGTGTTGAAATTAGTAAACAGAGGTTACCAATGGATTCACATCATCCAAAAACACCCGAGTAGCCTCTTTTGGCTCTTCTTTTGGTCTTCAGGTGAAGCAGATATGGCCTCCTCTTCTGGTGGCCCTAGGCATATTCAATTTTCAAGATGGAAAACTCCCTTCTAGAAGTGATAATATACCTTTGAAACCTGCACCAATGAGTCAAGAATTCTTGAAAATGGCTACCTAGCTTGTTCATGTGCTTCATTTGGTCGAAAACTGCCCAAGTTATGACTTCTTCCAGTTTCTCCTAGGAAAACTCTGCTAAATTTGGCAAATTGGAGTTAACTGGGCTTAAACTGGCACTTTCCCTAAATTTGGAGGTCCACCAATTAATGATAAGTGGAGATTAGCATGTTAATTAAGCATAGTTAAGGCACTAACTGCGCACTTAACTTAATATGCATTAATGTTAATGATGTGATTATGGATTAATAAATCCGGGTTAACTCTATGCTTAACGTTTTTCGTTGATGGTCATAGCACTAAGGCCGCATGGAGTGAGTCTGGCCCCATTTTCTTCTGCCATATTACAATGTATAAGTAAAATGAAAGTCACGACCATAATCTATTAAGACTCATGGTTGTGGTGTAGTGGTAATGTTTGCGCGTAGTATGGGGGAGGTCGTGGGGTCAAGCCCCAACCTCTGCCTAGCCTTCACCATAATATTTTTACACCACAATGTAATCCAACAGGGGGGGCACGTGGTGGCCCCAGGCTGCACCATGTGTCCTTACCTAGTTAGTCCTTCAACCTCCAATAAAACGCTGACAACAAACCAAAAATTTCAACCAACCACCAGCTGAGACTTTTCAGCTCCTCAGTCGACTGGAGAAAAATCCAACTTAACCAAAATTTGACCCTGCACAGTCAGCCGCCACATCAGCAGTACGGATTGTTGACTCGGCATCTCACTGTCTCTTTTATAAAAAAAAAATTACTTGTTTGGAAAATGGACAGAAGTCATTTATGTGAGCATACGACAACCATTTTTCGTGAAACAAAGTGCACCATAATCAGGATGACAAGCACTACGCGGTCATTCAGGTTTCGAGCGATTCAGAGAACTTTTATTTTTTAGCTTAAATTTGAGCTCCTAATTATATCTCCCCACTAAAATACTTTTGGTCTCCAAAATTTCATTTTCATATGTTTAGCAATTGAAGGTATAGTTCCTTCATTATTCTAAACTTGACCCATTCAAAGTTTGAAGTGTCCTAACAGCTCTTTTCATGTTAAACTTGAACTATAACTTGACCAAAGGTTTCAAGTTGGTTGTTCTTCTCAACTTTACCAAAGGTTTCAAGTTGGTTGTTCTTCTCAACTTGTCCATGTCGTTATGACTATGCATAAAAACATCCTCTCCAGGAAGAATTCAATGGAATTTATCTGCAAAAATCCTTACCGAGGATAAAATCCAAACGACTTTGACATAAACCAATACAAGATGAAAATGACGAATACTTATATAAATTGAGTGTTGAACACATTTGTACATACAAAATATGTTGTCACTACTCATACAACAGTTTTCAAAAATTATTTCCGACATAATAAAATAGAAATGCATTTTACAACATGGAGAAACTTGACACCCAAATTTTCGATTTCAATTAACTAACAACCAAGCCAAAGTAGCATAAACATGCTAAAGAAAACAATGTTGCATGTAAGTGATTTATTCATGAATTATCACTTTTATAAATTACCCACTATGGGGATATGAAACTTAGTGAAAAAAAAGACTAATAATCTTCAACTGAACAAATCCGAACTTTTCTTACCCAACATGGTAACTGAACCCTCTATTTGAAATTTTCCTTCTTTTGAAGTTGCTTCATGAATGATTGCATCTTGCACCACTTTTTATTTTGTTGCTTCCTCTTCTAGTGCTTTCATGAATTGCATGCCCTTACCAGGATGAAGTTGTGGAAACAATTTCCAACACTTCTCAACCCAATGGCCATTGATATTGCAGTGAGTGCAAAAGTTCCTTTGAGTTCTTCTTAGCTCACATGCCTTTTTTCTTTGACTTCATTTTCCTCTTCTCGTTCTCAATCTCAAGAGATATAAACATCTTCTTAATGATGGATTTTATTTTTTCACACTCATCTACACAATGGTTAGAAGAAATGAAAAAAGTGCATGGAGACATTCTCCTCAACATGTCACTCAAATCAGCAGGCTGTTTTCCTTTAGGAGAAGCATTTGAATGAACTGGACGAGTATACCTTTTCTTGGCGTCCTTTGGCTTATGCTTCCTAGATGATGAACTTGCATGACAAGAAGAACTTGAATCCACTTCTTTTTCGATTTTTTCATCTCTCTCTGGAGATACCTTCAAGTCTCTTTTGTATTTGGAGAACCAAGCAGGTACTAGTTCCGGATGCAAAGTCTAATGCCTTGCCTTCTCATGTCCTCTTTTGTGACAGAAGGTACATGATACACAATATTTGTCATAAGAAGACCATTCTTCGGGTGCAACATAACCCAAGCCTTCATAATTAGGTCTCTATTTTACCTCTATTGGTTTCTTGATGCCTTGTTGACTCACACCAAGACCTAAGCCTTCCTTGTAACCAACATTTTCCAACAGCTTGGACCCAATGCCTCTATTGTTTCTTTCAAAGGCTGCAAAATATTTTACATTAACATATGCATGTAAATAAGGAGCATGTGCATGTTCACCATTTGTCTTATCTCTTGATTGAGGCACAAATATGGTTTCATACTCCTTTCTGATTCTGAAGGTGTCCTCTTAGGCTCTTTTGTTCTCTTCTTTCAGCTCCTCAAAATGAGGTGTTGATTGAACCTCATCCTCCACATCATGTGGACAAAAGGCACAAACAATGTCCATCTTCCATCTTGGAAGTACTTTCTACATTAACATTTTGCATCAAAGATATAGAAAAATATTAAGTTTCTGGAGAAGATGGTGGTTTATCACCATTCTTTTTACCTTCTTCCTTTCTTGGAGAACCTTCTCCTCTTGAATATCTAGAGCCTTCACCTTGCAGTTGTGAGTTCCTCTCTTCATAGAGGACCTTCACTATTTCTGACATGTCCCAAAAGCCTTTTTGAAGCTTTCATATTTTATTAGTCTTGTAAGCTCTCCTCCTTGAGACATGCTTATTGAAGCCTCAGAAATATTTGGAGGTGAAAATTTAGGTGGATTTTGTCGCAACTCTGGCCTCCTTCTCCCTTTTCCAACTTGGGAATCTGCACCAACAAGTTTTCCTTTTCCTCTCTAGAGCTTTAACCTTGCAAGCATTTCTACCCTACAAATAGGCAAACCCTCTTTGCACAAGCAACACAAGCTAACAATAAACTTGTAGCTCTGATACCAACTTATCTAAATGTAGGAGTATATGTAAATGCTATGATAAGTACCTCTTTCATATTGTAAACATGCTTTCTTCTTATTTGCATAGATTTGAATTGAACATCAGGTTACTTCAATGGTTTCTTTTAAGCGTCTTCAATAGTATAATTCCATGAAAAAATTGTAAATCATGACATCATCAAACACTTGAAAAGAAATATGCATCAAACAACATGATAAAATCCATTGATGAAGGAGTTCACCCCTTCTGGGCTACATCTCAGTGTCTATCAACATGACTATACCACTCTTGTATTCGATGTCAAAAATACATATTGGTTTGTTTCCAATAACATGTGGTTATTGCCCCTTCAACGTAATGCTATCTTGCAAAGAATTCTCACAATATCAGCAATACAACATATCTCCTACAGAGCTAACAAGATTTCACAGATGAGAGCTAGAAAATCCTCACAAGCACCCTTCAATTCCACATTGAAGAATACAATAAACAACTTCATGAATAAAGAAGTCAAACTATAGTTGAACCATGTTGGTCACAGCCACTGCAAAAATCTTTCTGAAGGTGGGAAAATCCCTACAAGGTCTCCTCCATGCTCAACAGCTTCCAAAATTGCTTCAAAAATATGATTGATCCATACATCTTACTTGTCAAACCTGAAATATGACACTGAATATGTGCTCAAATAAGTAAACAGAGGTTACCAATGGATGCACACCATCCAAAAACCCCTAAGTAGCCTCTTATGGCTCTTCATTTGGTCTTCAGGTGAAGCAGATATGGCCTCCTCTTTTGGTGGCCCTAGGCATCTTTAATCTTCAAGCTGGAAAAATCCATTTCAGAATTGCTCCTCTGCCTCTAAAACTTGCACCAATGAGTCAAGAGTGCTTGAAAATGGTACCTAGCCTCTTCTTGTGCTTCATTTGGTTGAAAACTACCCAAGTTATGACTTCTTCCAGTTTATCCTAGGAAAACTCCGCTAAATTTGGAAAACTAGAGTTAACTGGGGTTAAACTGGCACTTTCCCTGAATTTGGAGGTCTGCCAATAAATGCTAAGTGGAGATTAGTGCATTAATTAAGCGCATTTAAGGTGCTAACTATGTGCTTAGCTTAATTTGCATTAATGTTTTGGATTAGCATTAATGACATGATTACGGATTAATAAATTCGGATTAACTTTGCGCTTAACGTTCTCCGCCAGTGGTCATAGCACTGAGGCTACATGGAGTGGGGCTTCCCCCTTTACTTCCTCCATATTATAGGGTATAGGTTAAATGAAAGTCGCAACCATAGTCTATTAAGACTCATGGTTGTGGTGTAGTGGTAATGTTTGCACGTAGTCTAGGGGAGGTCGTGGGGTCAAGCCCCGACCTTCGCCCAGCCTTCACCATAATATTTTTACAACACAATGAAATCCAACACGGGACACATGGCGGCGCGAGCCTGCACTGCGTGTCCTCACCTGGTTGGTCCTTAAACATCCAATAAAACGCTGACAATGAACTAAAAATTTCAACCAACCACCAACTGACACTTGTCAGCTCCTCGTTCAACTGGGGAAAAAGTCAACTTGACCAAAATTTGACCCTACACAATCAGCTTCCACGTCAGCAGTATGGACTGCTGACTAGGCATCTGACTGTCTCTCTTTTTTTAAAATTTATCTGTTTGGAAACGCAGAGAGATGTCGTTTTCGGGAGCATACGTCGACCATTTTTCGTGAAACAAATTGCGCCAGAATCAGGATGACGAACACTACGCGTTCTTTCAAGTTTCGTGTGATTCCGAGAAATTTTATTTTTGAGCTTAAATTTGAGCTCCTGATCACTTTTTTTATGAGGCCTACCAAGGTCTTAAACACAAAAGTAGAATTGTGGACATTATGTATTTTGGTGAAAATAATCATATCAAATTTAAAGTTAATGTGGGTCTTGTAACTAATAACTTTGCTGAATTGATTTCCATTAGAGCTCACATAAAGTTGGCAGTAAATCAAGGCATTTCAGATCTTCGAAATATTTGTGATTTTCAATTGGTTATAAAGTCGTTGAATAATAAATATCATATTTGAATTTTAGCACTATGAAATTTGGTAGGGAAACTTAAGGAAAATTCCTAGCTATTTACTCTCTTCAAATTCTCCCATGTGTATAAAAAATTGAACACTTTCATTGATGCCTCATCAAAGGAGGGATTACAATTGATTTCCAAACAAGAGCATTTAATGAAATGCTTTGAGGGAACCTTGAATCACTAAAGGATGACTCTTTAATTATTTATTTCACACTTTGTGTATTTTGTGATGATATGTGGAATGACTTTGAAATTAGTATGGTGGAATACTTTCATGAATGAATATAGTAGATAAATCTAGAGATTTTTTATTTCTAGTTTTTGTAATATTTTTGAAATTTTTCGTGAGATCATGATGAAGCGTGTAATGACTATCAAAGACAATGTATAGTATATCATGATCGATATGGGTATATGTACATTTCCCCATGTTTCCTCCCCATTTTTCAATGTGCAAGGTGCACCTTTAGAATGTGTTTTTCATTCTCCTTTGGAATAAAATGTGTGTTCTTTTTCTTTTGAAAAAAAATTATATGCTTTGGAAAAGCAAAAACATGATTCAAAGAATGTTGTTACTAGGATTATAAAAGAGAAGGCTCTCTCTCAAGTGTAGCAAATAGTATTCTAGAGAGATATGGAAATGCTTCCCTAACATATTTTAGCTAGGTTTCAAGCGCACCTCTTGTTTCGATCATGAAAACAACATATAAGTAACATGGCACATTCTTATTTAGCAACACACATTAAACTCTTAGTGATCGACAATTGATAATGATAATACATCAATAAATTTCATGGTTAATACAATTTCAAAAAATGTTTATTGTGGTTGCAACCCTTGGCACCATGTTAAAAAAGGAGGGTTTAATAATCAATGTAAAGGAAATTCCAAACCTAATCCTAAAGATATTTTATTTGAGCTTGTTTTCCAAGGATTCTATAGATTAGCAATAAATTTTTCATCTTGGTCATTCTAATTCTCTACACCATAATTTCTATTTTTCTTAACTATTTTCTCTAATAATTATGTTTTTTTCATTGGTTTTACTTGTTGGAGAAAGGTAGATACAATGGGATTTAATAATGTCAAATAAGGTGCATTTCATTGGCTTATTAGCATAAGGAAATGGCTTAGGTGGTAGAGGATGAAGTCACAATGATGAGATAAATAGGATGTTGAAATTAGTTTCTTTTGTAACCTGACATCCCTTTTTAGTTGTGCAGTTCTTATTATAGATCACTCATTCTTTGTCTTTCATATATTGGCCTCATCTTGTGTTAGTAAGGCAGACGTATTGAGCTTGGGTTTTATTGGTTTTTGCTTGCATTTTCTTGATTTCTAATGGGATATTTGTTGATTTTGTTACAAGAGCTCCATCAATTATAGTTGTAGATTTATGTAGTGAAATTGAAGCCTTTTAATCTGTTTTCATTTTTCTTTTAATGAATTTATGATGGTATAATTTGATTTTTTTTAGTTCGTCCTTATTAGAGGAAAATGTGACCATGATTGGTTGGCTCATATGAGAGACTTTTTAAGACATGAATGGGGTTTGCAAGGACATGAATATATTTTTTTGGGTATGTGTTATATTCTTTGCACAACTAGCCCCACACATTATTTGTTGCATCGAACATAGTGGGCAGGTCACATGGGGGGAGGCACCCCTCCCCCACCTGCAAGAGAGTGATAGCCCATGTACAAAGACTCGAAAATGATCGATATGTTTCTATCAAAAAATTTTCATCAAGAGGTTTTTATTGAGTGCTTTTTTCTAGTATATTTTTCACCTTTTGGAAGTTTCATGACACCTGGTTTTATAGTCCATAGTAATGTAATTTTGCTTAAAGAAGTATAGTTTTATTATAACCTAGGCTTAATATATTGGCGATTTGTATTGTATTATAACCTTTTAAAGACACAATATATTGAAGATTCTTTCTGATTTTTCTAATTTAGGTTTCTAGGGTAAAATTTGTGTGTGTGTGTGTGTGTGTGTGTGCCATTGCATCCTCTCTATGTTTATAAAGAATTTGTTTGCAACAGTTAATTATACAAGGTTAGAACCTACAATTTTCTCTAATGACTTATTGTAGAGGTTAATGATGTGAGGTGTTATGATTTCATAGGAGAAGGCTCTTTGTGTTAAATGAGAGTCAATGTCTTGTTGTAGGCATAGTCATTCCAGGCGAGATTGGGAGGAGGCAATGTGGGGTTTAGGTTGGTGGAAAGAATGGCAAGAAATTCAAGAAAAGTACATGCAGACAAGACTATGGACAAATGGCTTTTTCAAATGCAAAGTGAAAGGAACATGTGAAAGGAACAAGTAACCAAAATAATTTAAAATAAATAAATTTTTGACAAAAAAATTATTAGAAATATCACTCCTTAAAAACACCCTTCAATATCATTAGATGGTAAATGGAAAGTGCCTCATACGACTCCAACAACATGAACAAATGATCCATGTAATATTACAAAATATTAATCAATATTAAAGGGATTAATAATTAGATCTACTCAATATAAAGGTTGTAGATAATGGTTGAAGGGTAAAAACATCCAAAAATAAGATACTGGACATTACATCTTACTTTGTCAAAAATTTATCTTATTATATATCTCATATTGAAAATGTATAAAAACATAAAAAGTTCTAACCACAATTTTTCTATTAAATATAATAAAATTATAAGATATCTTTCCTTTAAAAATGCTATACAAAGTAGTGTGCATAATTTAAAACATGATATATTAATTTCCAATTTATTAAGATTAAAAAAGTATTTAAAACACACACATATATGTTCACAATTTACTATTTTTAACTTTTAAAAAATCTTTTATATATATATTTTTTTAATTTTATAAATTACATGTTTTATTCTAATTATACTTGGATTTTCAACTGTTTTTTCCACTAATATTCTACTTAAAAGTTTCAATTTTTTTTCCATTAAAATTTTATTTAAAATTTTCAATTGCTTTTTTTTCTACTAATATTTTATTTAACAAGATTCCCTTATTCAAGGAAAAGATCCAAAGCAATTGTATCTTTACAAAAAAAAAAATCACAAGAATATGTATATTATTTAAAAATTTATTTTCATCTTAATTATTTTAATTAATTTCTATATTTGTTTTGAAGTTTGGATGAGATTACAACATCATTATGTCCATTATATTATCCTAATTGGGTGAAATTGAACTAATGACTTCACATCAAAGAGTGCCTTAACAATGTGTGAAATTGAACTAATGGCTTCATATTAAAGGGTGTCTTAATAATGCACCCAATTTCACATCAAAGAATGCCTTAACATCAAAGAGTGCCTTAACAATGTGTGAAATTGAACTAATAACTTCATATTAAAGAGTGTCTTAATAATACACCCAATTTGACATCTAAGAATGCCTTAACAATGGATGAAATTGAACTAATGACTTCATATTAAAGAATGTCTTAATAATGAACCCAATCACCGTCTCTCCAAAACCCCATAAAAAATAATTTTCATATTTTATTAACATTATTAATTTATTTAAAATATGATATATTAATACATATAATTTACCAATATTAAAAAAAATAAAAATAAATAAAATACATATTTTACTTTTACTATAAATCAATTTCCAATTATTTTTTCTCCACTAATTAAAGAAACAAAGTTTCCCTCAGGCTCGTAGAGGATCAAAGCAATTTTGTTGCCACAAAGATTTTCACAAGCACATGTATATTATTTAAACTCATTTTAATTATTTTGATATGCAAAGTGTGTAACAATCTATTAGGATTAAAAAATATATATGAAAAATTAAAATAAAATAAGAAGTAGTTTTAAAATCTTCAAATGGGATGATAATTATGTATAAGCAAAGTGATTTAAAGAGACATGATGAAAGAGGCATAGGAGGTTTATATGGACAGCCACTAGGGACAGGTATGGTTTGTTTGCATTGGAATTTCATTAAAGCATAATTGGTAAAATGCATGTCTAGGATAGGTTTATAACAAGGTTTCGAAGCCAAGGCAAGGACAAAGAACTATCCGGATGAATTTGAGGTTGACACGCAGATTGGGAGTTGTGTTCGAGATTAGACCGTGAATATCTATTATTAGTGTATTATAATTATTATGGGAAAGTCTCGATGGAATGATCTGAAACTCAGTGGGAAATTTTCGCTTGTATTTACGAAATACAACAACATACTAGGAAGTTGATGGATAGATCTGGATCTCTTCCAAGAAGTTAACCGGCCTTGGTAGACTTTGATCCCTTCCAAGAAGCTAACCGACCTTCATTCTCTTCAAGTTGACTTTCATTTTACATAGATGAATTCTCTTTCACTTTTTGTTTAAGTTTAAATATAATAGTAGTAGTTTAAGTGACTTCACACATACTGTTAGTATTTAATGGATGGTGGGTTTAAAGTTCAGTTTTGTTACACATAAATAATATAAATTGACTAAGGCTCTATTATCATACTATTGGTCTAGTTTCTTTAGTAGTAAACGAGTGAGTATAAAATATTATGTATGCCTCATTTTGTTCAAGTATTATAATTTTTGTTTAATTATTATTATTATTATTATATATAAAAGATTTTTTACACATATAATATTTAAAATTAAAAAAAATTCTCACACACATAGTATTAATATTAATATTAAAATTATTTATTATATTTTAAAGACTAAGATTTAAAGAGAAATGGTTTAATTTTGTTTTTAAAATCAGATTATAAATTTTCTCTTTAATTTTGTTTTTAAAATTAGATTATAAGGAATTTGTTATGTAAAATGATCCTAGTTTAAAATTTATGATACTAGAAAAATATAAAACAAAAATCTAAGTAAGAATTAGTGTGACCAAGGTTAAGTTTCATTATTTAGTAATTTTATTTTTTAACCACTTAAATGTCATTAAATCACAAAATCTAATATAGTGTGAACGAGGTTGAATGTAGATTCTTAAAAGTTAAATTTGCACAAGGCACACAAAAATTATATTTACATCAAAAATTAATATAATATAAATACAAGAAGTTATGTCTTCAGATAGCTAATTTATCTTGGATATACAATCTTTTGGTTCAGTGAATATCTCTACCATGCACTAATTTAGGAAGTTAATTAGTTGGAAAGAATCTCTCAACCAACTATACTTCAGCAAACTCCTAAATACTAGGAACAAACTCCTATACTTGGAAAGCATCACAACTAAGAAAAGTAGGAATTATATTTTCCAAGTCCCCCTTAATGACTACTTGTCTCGATCTCAATTAACAAAGTCTAGTTGTGGTCCTGGTGTTTACTAACATAATAAAAAAAAATTGTTGACGTCCATATAAAGGAACGACCACCTACTAGAATGCATGGGTACCAACCACTACAACCCCCAGTCTACTAAGAGGTCCTTCGTGTACATGGTTAAGTCAATTGTTATATTGCATATGTGTACCTACAAGTCCCCCTCCATCATTATTGCCCTGGGTTTTTTCGGATTACCCATAACCATGCACTAAGTTTTATTGGTTTACCCTAAACCATGTCTAGGGTTTTCTCAGATGACTATAAACCATGCCCATGGTTTTCTCAACTGACCCTAAACCATGCCCAAGGTGCCACAGGAATCCATGTTCACTTCCCTCTCACACTCGTGGTTTCTAGCTTACCACAAACCTACACTGCAAATTGATTTTCGACTTGCCACAAACCTGCACTTACATACACTCTCACAAGTGGTTTCTGGCTTACCACAAACCTACACTTCCAAAAGTGGTCATTTCTAGTTGACCACAAACCTACACTTACAAAGTGGCTTTAAGATTACCATGAACTTCATGGGGATACACACAACTCCACGTAAATAATATTACAAGCTTTTGAATGACCACTGCAAACCATCTTAGAATTTCTTACTAATACATGAATGTAACACATAATACTCCATCATCATAAGTCTATTCCACAAATTCACACAAACTTTCACCTGGTTGTCCATCATCTTTTAATTTCTGATGTTGCTTCAATCACTATCTTCTGATGTCATCTTCAGTGCCATGCCTTCATCATATCTCGTAGTCAATAATTCCTACAAATAGACTTGTCTATTATTCGAATTGTTAATTCCAACACAGACATAAATGTGTGACAATAGTTAACCAAAATAAATATCACAATAACAAAGCATCAAATTCTTTCAACCAGATTTACATTAATGACATGAAAATTTTAAAAAATGTTTCCAAAGCAATGTAGCTTTTCAATATCTCCAATTAAGCATAACTCATATTGGCTTCTTTCACAATCTGGTTCCATTCTCATTCACGCAACACTATGCTTATCAGTGCTTCGAGACCAATAAAACAAAACAATAGTGTACAAATACAATAGCCTATGTGAGTGAACAACCACTAACCACGACATTTTTACACACTTTTGAAGATAGAGATGTGCTCCACAGAATCCACACATTATGTCTCTGAGCTCCCAGGTGTAGATTCACAAAAAGAGAAACTGACAAAGTTGCCAAAAGTGTCAAGCCACCCAAATTTACGGATCTTAGAAGCAACAGTAAAAAAACATTCAAGAAGTAGAAACTCTGGCTTCAACACCAAAAATATGTGAAACCAACACATAAAAGTCGTGTGTTTAAACCCCTCTCACACATAAGCAAAATAGTGACTCCTCCTTCACCAATCAACACAACCAATTAACTACTTACCATACAAAATATTTCAACAAATTCCTAAATACTAAAAACATACTCTTATACTTGAAAAACATCACAACTAAAAAAAATTATATTTTTAAATAATATTATCAATTTAAATATCTTTTATCACATAATCTATTTTTTTTAACTACAAAATAATTCTACATCTAACTAACGAAACAAAACAAAAAATAATAACAAATAAAAAAATAATTTAATAAAATTGACCCTTTTCAATATATATAAAAGACCTCCTATTATGATATGTTACTCAGATTATGATCACGTGACATGTGTCAGCTTTTTGGTGACATTGTCGATATAATATTGAATAAGCTTTTAAAAATGTTTGCCAAAAATTGCATGTACTATTATTGTACCTTAAAAAAACACAAAATTTGGAGTTAAAGACACGGCACCATGAAATTGTACGCATGTACCATTGTACCATTGAATTAAACACAATGAGAAAATTTCACGGTGCCGGGTCTTTTACTCTACATTTTATGTTTGGTCTTTAATGACATGTGCCGTAGGTAAACATTTTATGATTTTGTCTTTAATGACATGGAACGTAGGTAAACTTTTTGTTGGGATAAAATATGACTTTTTTCTTTAATTATCTATATAGTTAATTGGTTAACTAATATGTTTGTTTTTTTTTTTTTTTTTTTTTAATAGGTAAATATAATTATTTATATTTTAAATATAATGTATTTAATTTGTTTAAGAGATGAAAAATTTAAGCTATTTTTAGATTTGTACGTGTCATTTTGTATAGGGATTGTTAATCTATCTTCTCTATATCGTTCAAATTTTATTAGATGTGTCCAAAAAAAATTATTTTATTTTAAAGTTTACAAATAGAAATAAATTATGGATAATTTATCAAATTTATTAATAGCTACATATTAAGAGAACAAGTTATGTATTAATTAAAATTTAGATGGAATAATATTATTTTTCTATTATTTAAGCTAAAACTAAATCAGTATAAATTCATTTTAAGTATGGCTGGAGGGATCAAATTTCTTCATGTGCAAACTTATTTTAGAATGCAAAAAAACAACTTATATTTTTTTATTGTTTAAATTATATTTTTGAATGTTATACAGATTCCATACCACATAAATTGAGTCATTTTAAAATCTTAATCACATTTTTTTTTACTTCTAATTACTTTACATGAAATTATATTAGGTCATATGGACAACTAATTAAATATAAATATGTATATTCTCACTCCAAACTGCGTTAACATCATTAGAAGCCATATAGGTGATTTCCCACATCTGGAGATACAAATTAAAAAGATACCCGGAATTATTGTCATGCAAATTAAAATAGGACCAATCCGAAATGAAAGAAAAAGCTGGTAGGCCTTCACATCTCCCCGGCCTAAAAAACTTGAGCATGCACGACATGAAAGACAGAGTATACGTAGACATAGACCTATTGAAACCTATCAGAACTTCTACCAGGTCCTGTCGACTCGTACATTCCTCATAATCTTCATTAAACAGACTATTGCGAACCATATCAATGCAGTGAATAACATAATTGTAGACCATATCCATGCCGCAAATGACAGAATTGCAGACCAAGTATATAAAATCAAGGAAAACCAGAATATTTCTTCGCATGCAATAGTATGCAGAAACATGTTTCATCGTTATGGCATATGGAGAATTGGGTACATACCAATTCACAGCTATAGGTCGCAAAGGCCTCCGGCGTCGTCTGTGCAGTTGACAAGGATGCTCGCGACGGAACCCGAACATGCAAGGGACAACTAACTTGCAGAGGAGAATAAAACTACAAATAATAACCCAAACTATGTTAATACCTCACGTCCATCTAGCTCAGCGGCAGACATTCTAACTTCTCCTTGACAGCACACCGACTCACCAGGTTGTTATCCATTCTGCTTTAATGATGTCATGATGAACCGTTGGGAGAGTCGTCTACACGTTGTCCTCAGCTTTGGTATGACTATCGCCACGTGCTCTCGCCACGTACCCACCTCCCTTCACGGCGATGTGGCTCTGACCTCGCTAGTTGGCACCCTGATAGGGGGGAAAGAGTGTTTCAACAAAGTATCAGATTACCGGGGGGCTGTGTTGTCACCCGGTCAGTTGTTTAACTTATTTCGTTAAGTCTCCTTCTATTAGTTCTTTTGGGAAGGGAGACTGGGTCAAATGCAAAATGGGTAACTAGAATAGGGGAGGTATGGTCATAGCTCTGGTTCAGTTTCTGGTTATGTTTCTGCCTTTTCGATTTATTCAATCTTATGGGTTTACTTTCTAGGGGCATGGGTACATTCTGGGTTGTGATAGGAATTTTTATTCACACTTCTTTTTCAGAGCCTCTTAAAGCAACATCATCCCATTGTTATTGGTAGAAGTCTGGCCTAGTTTAACTGCTATTTTTATACTCAATTGGGATGTTTTAAATTTGTTTCTGCTACAGGTCTTCCAGGAAAACCCTTCCAGCTGATAATATTGCTGGAAGACTGCATTATAAAACCTATGGCCAAAGGAAACACGGGAAAAAAAGAAACCAAGGAAAAAGGAAAGTCCAAAGTCTCAAAACCTCTAGCCAAGCGTGGCACAAAGTCGGGCAAGGAAGTCATGGAAAATTTGTTTCAAGCATATTCCGATGAGACACCATGTTACATCAAGTCCCTGATTCATGGATGGGAGGGCCATGCTAGAACCAAGTAGGAGGAAGAAGAAGAAACTGTCAAGGAAGAGCTCAACCACATTATCAGTGACCCGGGTCACACTCGAGGCAAAATGTTATTGTTCCATCACTCTATTCGAACATATTGGTTGATGAAATGCCTTCTGTTTAAGGCAATAATGTCAGTTCAAGAGGTTGGGGGCGATCCCAAAGCTGCAACTGTTGGAAATCTTGTCATTGATGGCAAAGGAGCACAAAGGAGCAGCACCTGAACCAACAATAAGGCAAAGTAGAAGACAGGGAACAAAGGCATCAGAGAGGTAGCAGAGGCAGCAAAAAGAGAAGTAAGGAGCAGCATCAGTGAAGGAGCAGATGAAACAAAGGAATTGAAGCAGAAAGTAGCAGAACTGGAGAGCTGCAAAGTGTGTGAGTGATTCAGTCCAGACAAACAGTTGTTGAAGAAATTCATGTTTGAATATCTCTGAGTATAAATCGAGGAAGGGTCGATTGGTATAATTGATATCGACATTATATTAAGGCCACAATACTGAATCAAAAATGCATTTAGCGAATTTGCTAGCAAATTAGTCCCAATTGATATCCAATTCCAGGAGCGAATCAGGAATGGATTTAGTGAATTTACCAGCAAATTACTGTCAAAGGATATCGAAGAGACACAACAAAGTGAAGAGAAACAGCATGGAGCATCCAGTGGAGACATTGATAATGAGATTCCATCTAATGTTGTTTACCTCAAGGATCTTCTAAGACAATACAAAGGTGAACTGTATGTTCCGGAAGAGGCATTCAAGTTCCATACATCGGAGATGGGTGAGTTCAACAATAGATTGGAGACATTGCCATAAATGCACTTGGAGGACTTCCTTAAGGCGATGCGGGAAAATCAGATTGAAATGCTGACATCAAGGGCTGTCCAAAAGTACAGAGGGTGTTTATGTGTATCGTGACTTCATTATAGATTTGTAAGAACTTCTAGCAAATAATAGCTCACAGAGAAAGAATTGGACCATACATTTGTCATAGGAAGAAGCACAAGCTGTTTTAAGGGAGTATTCAGGGCCACAGCATGAAGTTGAAAGGCTATTAACACCTTAGTAATTCCACCACCTGTTATGCCTCATCCTTTGGCATCTTCCATATCTAGCAGAGTGATGATTGAGCTTACAATGATAACAAGTGTAGTTACTACTGCTGCATTCACGATGGGAGGTCTTCTATCAGCAATGGTCTTTGCAGTCATTGGCCTATTGGCTATTATTGCAATTGAATTTGTCTGGCCTTTGGTGTTTTCTTTGCTCAAGGTTGCTTCTTGCTTCTTCTAAGTTGTGTGGAGAAAGTGTGGAATATTCTGGTTACAGTGGTTACCATGGGAGGATTATAGCATGAGAAATGCTGACCTGTTCGAATATCGGAAGCAAGAGCGAAGGCAGTTATATAAATAAAGGCGCAGAAGAACTAGAGACGGAACCTTGAACAAGAGGAAATGGGAACCATGAGCGACAACAATAAAGGCAGTTTGGAATGGCAAACCGGTAGTATCGCACGACAGTGTGAATGGTAAGTCGTATTATGAAAAATAACACGATATGGGTCTTCACTCGCCACGTGTCCTAAGGTGGTATTCTAAAACCATGTCCATCGTGTAATTTTGGAGAATTATATGCCGTGCATCTAAATTGCGCGATATTGCACGTCATCCGTCAGATGGGCGTCCAAAGTTTAGTTGGAGCGTGAGAGAAAGGTGTTAATTGGATTATGTGTCAAGTTGCATAAGCATTAAAACGAAGATTTAATTGAAATAACCATTGAATATGTGGGGCTTGAAAGGTTATATAAATATATATTAGTGCTGGGTTTAAGTCTAAGTCAAAAGCTTTATTATAATGGTCCTACGGAGACTGTAATATATGTTGATATATTATAGTTGGTGCACGATTTATAAAGGTAAGTGTTAAACATGTTGTGGGACCCAGAACTGTAAAATAGTCGGAGTTTCGTATGAAATACCATGGAATATGAATATAGCCCAAATATGTTAATAAAAGGCAAAGACGTATATTTGACATATATATATATATGTGTGTGTGTGTGTGTGTGTGTGCTGGGCAAAGATTTAGTGTTGGTTTAACATACACCAGAACCATTACACAATAGACTTTGATATGCGGATGAATAGAGTTGTGGGCCCACAAGTCCCTACTGATATGTGCATTTGTGCGTTGGTTTAACAAATTCGTGGGCATATATTTGATGATTGATATGTTGTGGCTCATAAACCTTAGAATCATAGTTAATAAGAAGATGATTATAATCGTGGGGTTAATGTATAAAGGTTGAGTTATGAATACAACGCCGAGAGGTAATTAACTCAAAGGGTCTGTGGTAAGCCTATTAAAAGGTTCATCTCATTTTGAAATAAATTAAGGGTGAAGACTTTGGAATATGTGGGTCCCGATATATATGGTTCTATAACCTTTACTTGTAGAAAGCTTCCGCATAGTTTTATATTTTCTAGAATGTGAGTTAAATTGACTAAGATTTGAAATCTGGGGAATGTGGTTTTGATAACCATCAGATGTGAAAAGAAAAGCCTCCTCATACATTGATTTAATTGCCAGTGCAGGGACAATGAATGGAGAGACATTTTAATTTGCACAAGACCTTGAGATTTATTTGGGACTAAACTTAGAAAAGCAGTTATATATACAGCAGATACACAATTGCAGTAAATAGGTGAATATGCATAGGAATGAAAATGTGGGTTTGACAGGTGTACATGCACAGGTGCACACTATTGCAGTAAACAACAGAGGTATGAAAAACAGTTACTTAATAGCAGCAGAAAAGACAAAACCAACAAAGCCAAAGGCCAGAAAAAGGACTGAGTGAAATTGTTTTATGTAACTGAAAATATGAATGTAAATGTTTAATTGATTTTATATTGTTTGTGATGCATTGGCAAGTCTCCGGTAGGTAAACAAAACTCCACTGTAAAACTAAAATTAGTACAAATTTCTATATTCCTTTGAATGAGCTGGACAAAGAGATGAGAAGGAAGTAGTCAAAGAGTCATGACTGATCATTTCAAATTCCCTGTAGAATGTAAACATCCATGAAGTTATTTTGTATAAAACATGTAATATCCATGGGTAGAAGGTTACAGAAACAAAGAGAGAGAAAAAGAGAGTGTGCAACAGAATTGAAGAGAGTTGAAGATTGTGAGAAAGCTGCAGAATGGAAGAGAGCAGAAGAATATAAGAAAGCTGCAAGAGGTTAGAGAATGCAGAAATGAAGTTGTGAGGTAGAGAAGAAGAAGGAGCTGATAGAGAATCTGAGAAAATGCAGAGATGATGCAGGGCAGATATGAACGCTGGTGCACAACAGTGAATATGGTACAGAACAGAGCTGATATCCAAGGTAAATTAGCAAGTGTTTTCTTTTGAAAGAGAAAGGAAGTTGGAGCTTCCCTATCAAGTTGTAGCTTGATAAATTTCAGTTGTAGCTGACTGAGGTAGGAGCCTCCTATAGGTTGTAGCCTGTAGAAAATAGATGGAAGTTGGTGCTTCCACATCAAGTTGTAGCTTGATAAATGTTAGTTGTAGCTGACTGAGGTTGGAGCCTCTTGTAGGTTGGTGCCTGCAGAAAATTGATGGGAGTTGGAGCTTCCTTGCAAGTTGTAGCTTGCAGAATTGAAGTAGGAGCCTCCTGTGGGTTGGAGCCTACAAAAAATTAGTGGTGAGAGGGAGTTGGAGCTTGCCTTTGCATCACAACAATAATAAGATGTGGTTTTCTCCCTTTATGGGTTTCCACTTATATCTGGTGTCTATGTGTTGATATGGTATATCTATTATGCTTAATACTTGCTGCTCACATATTAAGACTGCTGGTACATTATCTAATCTGCTTATTAATTGCTGCTCACAAATTAATATTGCTCACATATTATGTTGATCATGAAATGAAGGTGTTAATAAAGTTTAATGAAAAGTTTTTAAAGTCCATGAATGTGTTAAATTGATTCACACCCCCCCCCTCTCAGTTTAACTAAGGGTTCAACAGCAACAAGTTTGGCTAAAATCAACAAGTCCAATCAAGAAATGAACCTTCGATAGCACCATCAGTATGTCCACCTAGGCAGAATCGAGAAGGAGTTACAATCCATGAACTAGGTTAATATGCTTGGCTCCAATGTCAAGGATTCAACTCCTGTGGAGTCAGATGAAGATTGATGACTACTCTATTAAGTGTAGATTTGAGAAATTATCATCCTAGTTTTAGTTTTTGTTAATGTTAGCGGATAGCTTTTATTTTAATCTTATGTTTATGCCTGCAAATATTGACACTGATATTAGCTATTTGAAGACAGTAAGTATTAGACTTACGATGTATATGTTTTGGATGGCCTATAACTCGCTAAGACAACTAACAGACTTGGTTTCCTACGGGCAGGTTGAGGCCTAAAGTTGTATCTTTTGACTTGGTTTTGTTTATAAATAGAAAATAGCAAGGCTCTACTAAGTTTACAATATATATATATATATATATATATATAACATTTTTTTTTTCTTTCTATTTAGAGAATATTTTATTTTTATTTTAAGATAGACAGACATACTCACACATCACCTTCACACTCGGTTGTAGAATGAGCATCTCGACTCAATGATATGAAATTACAATAAGAGTAATAGTTGCAATATAGGATAGTCCTTACCTATGCCCCTAGTTCACACTTGGTTGTAGAATGAGCATCTCAAATCAATGATGTGAAATTACAACAAGGATAATAGTTGCAATACACAATAGTCCCTCCCTATGCCCTTAGTTCACATTAGGTTGTAGAATGAGCATCTCGGCTCAATGATATGAAATTAAAACAAGATAATAGTTGCAATACATGATAGTCCATGCCAATACAGTTAATTAATTGATTAAAGGTTGTGCGGAGTGGGGAGTTGCCGAGTGAGAAGAAAACTCCTCACAATGAAAATTTTTTGCACAATAAAAACTCTCCCCACAATGAAATCTCTTAGCACAGTGAAAACTCTTTAAATTATCACTCTTCAACTATAATTACGCCGAAGGTGTTCCTACTATGAGCTTTGCTGGGATGAACAGTGCTCCAACCAATCTCTGTGCTCCACCTATCTCCCTTCCACCCTCTCAAAATTCGACACTTGGTGGTTGCTCCACCCTCCCGCTCTCACCTCCTGCTCTCACCTCCTTCCCACGCACGTCGGCTCCTTCACGTCCGTGTTGCTGTCGCGTCGTCCCGCCTCTACTTGAATCCTAGCCGCACCACTGCAACACGCCTCTCTGTTACTAATTTAAATGCGATGTGAAATTCATACCTTCCACGAAAAACTGAACGCACTGCATTTCTCTTCTCATTCACTCCTGGTTTTGGTTTGTTTTCTATAGGTTGTAACTAAACTTCCCAGTTCTGTAAATCGATTTTAGGTGATTGGAAAGCATTTTAGTATCACACATTGCAAGCAGAGTGTTGGCCTCTGCATCACCCATGAAAATTCTCAAACCTCAAACCTTGCATTATACCTTTACACGACTTAGACCATGGCAATGGCATTGGTAGAAAAACTACTCATCCGTTTCAGCGAATGCAACAGTGGCAGAAGAAGAAGTAGAAATCGACCAGAGAAAGCTCCCAGCTGACTACGATCCCGCGACCTTCGACCCCACAAAGCACAACAGGTCGTCGACGAGATAGCCGACCTCACGCTTCTGGAGGTCTCTGATTTCTCCGACATTTTGATGAAAAGACTCAGCATCAAAGAATTGCCTCCTATGGCCGCCCTCAAGCCCAGTGCGGCGAGCATAGCGGCGGCCATGGGCAGCGCCTCGGCTAAGCCCTCAAAGCAAGAGACCAGTAAGCCTGAAAAGATCGCATATAACCTCCGGCTGGAGAGCTTTGACGCCGCAGCCAAGATCAAGGTTATCAAGGAGGTTCGGGCTTTTATGGACCTGAGACTCAAGGAGGCCAAGGAGCTTGTAAAGAAAGCCCCAACAGTTTTGAAACAGGGACTTAGTAAGGAGGATGGAGAGCAGCTTGTCGAGAAACTGAAAGCGGTGGGTGCAAAGGCAGTTCTGGAATAAAGCCATAGTCGGTTCTTGCACATGAGTTGTTTTTTCGGCATTTTTCATTAGCTTTTCTGGTGAGAAGAGGTTTCCTCCTGTGATTTGTTTGTTCGATTTCTGCAATCTTATTTCGGGAGTCTTCGCGGCCTGTTAGGGTTTTAAATTAGGCTTTTAAGAGCGAGAGCCAATTTCTGCTCTTTTTAGGAAAAAAAAAAGGCGAGTAGAGTTTTCCCGCTTTAAGCGGAATGCCCAATTTCGAATTCTCGTTTTGGAGGTGTTATTCACCTGTGAAGATCTCAGCTAAGGATTTCAAGCGCCATAGTTGTTAAACCCTGAATATTCGATTTGGAAAATTTCCTCCTAAGCTAAATTATAACGAGGGAACATACTATATAGCTTGCTTGGAAAGAATTTAAAATGATTGAAATAAATAAATATTTATTACATTAAAAAAACCTGTATACTAATGCATTCAATATCTGCGGCCGCGGCCATGAGTGTCCTTTAACTTATGCACATCAAAAAATTTGCCTGTGTTATGTTTTTCTTTAAACGCCCGTTGAGACCTGACTGGTCTATAGAACTGCTTTTCTTAGAATCAGAATCTCTAGTCTCATTAAAATCGGATTAATGAAAATATGATGGCAAATGTCAATTTTTAGATTTCGTCTCTGTGATTGAACGTTTTAATTATGAAATTGATTTTTGTAGTTCATTTTGATTTTCTGAATAAAAATATCTTGGAGGGAGATATAACTGCAATACTCATGTATATATTTCTCAACTTATCTACATTGTGCTCGCGCGCACACATATAGTAGATGGGAACATATAGCAGATGGGATTGTAGCAACAACAATATGGCATTGTTTACGACTCTTTCTTGCAAACATTAAACGCTGCCCCCAGTATTTATATAGTGTGCTTAAGAATGAATACTATTGAATAGAAATACATTAGAATTTAGAATCAACTGTCTTCACAGATCAAAATAGAAGTAGATTGCAAGGTATTGTCAAATTCGTCAATTATCGTTATAGATTACAGAATTTTTAACATTATACTGTTTGAAGTTACATAAACAATCTTGCATCCATTATGCTTTCTCAGAAACATTTGTGTTGTGTGCTTAAGAGCTGCTTCATAATTAAGAACCACTTATGACGGACTGTTGCTGCAATGCTGCATATTATTTAAAATCATTCTCAAATATCTCTGAGCTTTGAGCTTTTCCAACTGAAAATCAGGATAAACAATACCTTATTGCATTGAATTGTGAAGCATTCTGAAATTTAATCAATTTCTGTCAAAATTTATATCTCACAGAAATTTAACAGTAAACTGTGTGGAGCTTCTTAAAAAACATTTTCTTAATTAATCTGCCTTTGCAGAGCTCCTACAGCGAAGTTGACTTATGTCAGTGAAGAATATGTAAATTCATGTCCTTTAAAGTGGAGGGGTACTTTAAAACTTGTTCAATTTAGCCAAAGATAGGGTCCAATTTTGACATCACAAAGAGCTTAGTTGGATTCCATGTAAAGTAACTTTTGAGTTTCATGTAATCTGCCCAGATGTGGTAGCCTTAAGTCAGAATGATGGCAGACAGCTGTGAATTTCCTTCCTGTCTCAAGATGAATATTAGGCCATCTTTTCCACCTGCAACACGCTATACAAATGACTACTCTGTTCATCAAAACGAGATTTATAGTACTAACAAAAATTTAACAATTTGAGAGAGAGGTGAAAAATTTAACAATTTGCGAGAGACGTGAAAAATTTAACACTTTTACAGAGAGGTGGCCGAAAATCCTATAATATTTCAGGATAAAAACCTCTAATTTGTATTGAGAAGGAGAGTAGAATAATTTATCTGCCCCCTTTTTCAGCAGAGTGTAAGTCCCTAATATAAGTGCACTGCACCTGAAAACATTGTATGACAATAATGGACACTTTCAAGTTTCAAAAAAGACAAATAGGAAGTTACAGCAAGAAAAATGGACAGAAACAATCTCTCTACTTGGCACTTGCTTTACAAATTAAATTGAAAAGAGGAATGCATGTCCAGGGCGAAAAAAATGATCTCTGATTGACTCCTATTGAAAGCATCTGCCTTGTTTAAATACTAAATACCATGCTATGCACACAGCCAATACTATAATGCCAGGCCAAACGTGGACAGGGACAGTGGTTGCTCCAACAAGGATTGAAACTTGAATCATGGATTCCAAAAGAAGAACATGTTTGGCTATAAAGGGACTGACAGTTCAGTGTTGCCCATGAAAGTACTTGTTAATGTTCTGAAAAAAGAGTGTTGCAAGAAGTGGGCCAGAGAAATTATCGACAGAAACATTCAAAGGAATCAATCTTGTAAGCACCCCAAGCATTTTAATATTATTGTGAAAGGTCGAATGTTCATTGTTTTGTTAAAAGGTGGAGATTGATTGCCAGGCTAGTAATAGATCCTATTCTAGAAGGGTTGGCAGAAGAAAGACTATTAGTCTTTTACAACTCAATTCAAGCAATTCTTCAATTCTTGGAGAATGTTACCATTTAAAAGATGATTGCAAAGAATCACCTTATTGAAGTTTTTCAGGTTGCCCAAAAGGGATATAATCTGAAATTTAAGTAATTTTCACTGAGATCTAGCTGCTCTTTATCAATGATATTACCAAGGTCAATTGAGATTCTAGCTATCAGCTGGTTAGTGGGAACATCGAGAAGCTCTGGAGATGTGCTGTTTCCAATCCCTGAAGAAAGAGGTCCATTGAAATGATTTGTATAGAGATCCAAGAGCCCATGGGTTTGGAGCCGACCTAACTCTGAAGGAATCCTTCTAGTCAATCGATTTTCTCCCAAACACAAGTTGAGATTCTCAATTGCCAACCATGGCTGGAATTGGTTCAAACAAAAGCATTTACTAATAACATCAAACTGAGGAGCAAAGAGAGATTGCAAATATGCAGTGCAGCCAAGAAAAGTGTGGGCGACTGGAGTTCAAATGTCCAAGAATCTGAAAGGAAGAACACAGCATAGGATAGAGGATAAGATGATGTTTTGCCATTTTCATAACACCATCAACAATAGAGGAGAGCCCTGCACTGAATGGATTAAACCATCTAAGAGAAATAACGTGACTTGCGTGGGAAGAACTTCATATATCTATGACGGTTCCATGAAAGTTGTTGCAGTTAAACCAATGACCTGTGAACCTCTGCAATAAACCCATGACCTGTGAAAAACAATGCAGGAAAACATTTGGAATTTGTCCTCGTTTAGAGGCTTGTATGGCACCTCCAATGGCAGATAGCAAACCTGATTCTCAACCTCCTCGGGTCTTATCCTTGTACCTAATATTATGTTAATGCTATTCATTCAGGTCCTTTCCTTGTCCCTAATATTCTGTCAATACCATTCATTGCAGAGAGAGACAGCGAGCGTTTGTAGAGTGTATTTAAATGCAGAGATGGTTTTGAATGATGCACATGTATGGATACTGTTTAAACCCTCAAACCTAATCAGATAAATAAAATTCAAACATGTATTGATTCTTATAGACCTGTGTAATCGTGTAGCAAATTTCCCCTGAGCTACTGGAGTCCCACCTCACAAGAAGTCAGAGTTTCGATCGATTCAGAACTTTGATAGATTCTCTTGACTATCTAGTTCGATTTAGATTGGGCAAAACACTGGACATTATTTTAGTATACACGGAACATGAGCCATGGTGGAACTCTGATCATTCCTGAAATAGCTATCTAATTCATATCAAGTTTTCTGTGAGAAAGAGGTTCCCTTTTGTTTTGATTAGCTTACTCCATTTATTATTAGAGCAGATGTATTTGGTGACTGTTCACATCGTCCGTAGCTGTCTTTTATTAGTCTCTGGGTTTCAAGATTACTTCATGACCATCACCTTCACACATAATATGATATGTTGGTTGAAGCTCTAAATGGTGGTGGATTTTTCCTAGTAGTCAGTAGATGCACTGGGGTTGACGAAATAGTTCTTGAGTCTACCCTCTCAAAATTCGACACTTGGCAGTTGCTGCACCCTCCGACTGTCATCTCCTTCCCGCGCGCGTCAGGTCGTTCGCGACCGTGCTAGTGTCGCATCGTTCCACCTTCGACGTTCCGGCGAGTCATTTGTTAAAATGATCAAGTGCTGGTTTAAAGATTCGTAAATATGGAGCAACTAAATGTAGAGCTCCACACAATGAATTTAGCCCGTTGTACCCAAAAAGGAGGACAACACCATTAAGTACTATTGGTGACATGCTATTAAATCAACATTGTTGTTTAATTAAATATGCCAATAACTACCCAAGAATAGTGAATACATGCTGGTCACTTGTCATTAAAACGAGTAATAGATTCATAACTACCACGAAAAAAAATCAATGCAAATGTTTTAATATATGATAAAAATATTTAGTAATGAGATTTCTCCGCATTTGTTAGCTCTAGCCAATCATGCCAAAGCTCATGGGGTTGCAAATATGCACAACAAATCAAAACCCTCCGTTGGCATACATGCGTTGGATGTGCCTTCGAATTAAGTTTTCTGAAAGCTCTTCCATGGCTTTTCATGGCCTATGATTTCAATGAGTCTGCTTCTTTTTGACAGGGAAGCACGATAGACCAGATTCTTTAACAACGAACATGCCTATGACAACCCCAATGGTGGATCAAATATTGTCAGGCATGGAGAAGGGTAAGTCACCAGCAGTGATCACGGTTTGGACGGCGCATTTCAAGTGGGCTCGGGCAATGGCTACCGTACCTACCGAGGCGAGGGAAATAGTAACAAAATACGTATATGGCAACAGCGAGATCATCAAAATATAACTCACATTTTTCAATCACTTGCTTTTGGTTGAGAGTTCCACACTAAGATTAACAGTGCACAGTGCAAATTTTATGTATGTTCTCCAATCATGTATCATAGAAGACTTTCCCCACAACCACCACATACCAATCATTTCTTGCTTTGCATAATTTATAGTGGCACCATCCAAAGAAAAATAACATAAAAACAAACCAAGAACATCATTGTTAATGGAACTCATGATAGCTAAAGGTATTCAGTTATAACGGGTGCATATATATAGTGGCCTGGACTCCATGTAAAATAAAATAAATGCTAAGAAAAGTCATAATTGGGCGGCCAGTAGTTTTCGTGTGCATAGGCAGATAATCTAGAAAACACATTTCATTCTGAACAAACATCACCTCTCTCTCCTTTCTTTCTGCTACAATTTGAGCTTGAAGCTCATCATTTTTCAAGTCCCAAGCCTTTCTTTAATCTACCTGAAATTCTGCAAGTTCCTCAGTAAATTCCTTCACAATTATTTCGGTAAAATTCTCGTTGACTGTTGTTACTAGTTTGGTATTCACATGCAGATTATTCGAGTTGACTATGGGAAGTTATTGTGGTCAGAGATTCAAAAATGTTAGTTCATGTTTGTGTTAACTTTAATTTCTCTGACAAACAACCAGTTCCTTCGAGTGATTCCCTGATATATTCAATAACCAGTTCCCCCGACTTCTATATTGCATCTGGTTGAGATCAATCTTCTCTTTATTTTTCGGTGACTGACACTATTATCTAGTGCCTTTGAGCTACGAGACTAGTGCCTTTCGCCTTGGTTTGTTTTATAGAGCAAAGGATAGACACGGCATTCTATGCCTTTATAGGAAACAAGTGAATAACTAGTGACTGTTAGCTTTTAATAACTAAATAAAAATTCTTTGATGTGGAATATAAAACTGTAATGCCCAGTAATGTAAGCTGAAGCTAAATATTGATTCTAAAAACTTAAAAGAATAGAAAAATAAAAGCTTAAAAAAAAAAAAAATGCCCAGTAAAAACATACCTCGAGCTATTGATGCCTCACAAAATCCGACTCCTATGAGAAATTCCAAGAAAGACACTTTGCAAAATTTAAATGGTCCTCAACTTTCCATTTCCACAGATTTTCCAAAATCAAACTCAAATTTTAAACTTCTTTCATTATCCAAAAATAATCGAAAGGTTTGAACTCTAAAAATAGTTCAATTTGTCTGCAGCCCAGCTGCTGTTGAAACTCCAACATCACGCGGTCCCCATTTTCTATGGCATACGATATCTTCAGAAAGAAACTCTTCCAACTCTCACGCATACGTTAACTCTCTACTGCTGGGTATATGCATATGTGGTTCAACTATATGCGTATGTGGTTCAACTTACATTGTAATGCAATCTTTGATAATCTGCATATTGTAATACAATCTTCACAAACAGAAAAAAACTTGCGATGTTCAGTCCAGAGATAGAAGGCTTTTCAATCTGAAATCTGAAAGGGCTTCCAAGCTCTGCTAACTCTAGTTGATGGTGTAAAACTGAAGGGAATGAGTTAGTGAGCTTGGGGACCAAACATAAATTTTATAGCCTAGCTTCCATCAAGCTTTTGTTGGCTATGTGTCAAATACTCCACTGATCATGGTAGAGCACTGTAGTGGGAGTAATGGACCACTTCAGAAGCTCCCAACAAGAAATTAATGAACTGCAGTTGATTTCCATAATTTAAGGAAATTACTGTAGTGAGTTTCCATAAATTAAGGAAATCACTGCAGTTGGTTTCTAGAAATTTACTCTAGTGGTTTCCAAAAATAACTCCAGTTGAGAGAGGAAGCGTAACATTCTCCCACTTGGGCCATACTTCCAAACTTAATGTCTCATCTTAAAACCCATTGATAATCTGTATCAAGCAATAGATACATGAATCATGGCGATAAGTCCTCTTATGACGAGTATTATCTTCCATGTATTACTATGTATTTATTCTTATTAAAATTTATGTGGTAACAATTTCTTAATGAATAAACCCCATGTTTATTCTTGGTCCTACACAGATGAATTCTCTCAAATCAAATTAAGGTGCACATAAATATGAGAAAAACATCACAATAATTAAGAATTTCATTAAAAATAACATTGTTCATACAATGAGAATCTACATAATGGAACCAAGTCCCATATTCATTACATGATCCTTGAATTTAAATGGTGGCGTGCCCTTAGTCAAAGGATCAGCAATCATCAATTCAATGCTAATGTGTTCAATGACCACTTTCTTTTCTTTAACACGTTCCCTTATAGCTAAATACTTAATGTCGATGTGTTTATTTCGACTCCCACTTTTGTTGTTCTTAGCCATTAAAACAACAACTGAATTGTTGCAATATATTCTCAATGGCTTAGAGATAGAATCCAAAATTCTAAGCCCAGAAATGAAATTCTTAAGCCATACACCATCTAAAGTAGCCTCAAAATAGGAGACGAACTTGGCTTCCATAGTAGAAGTGGCAATCAAGGTCTGCTTGGCACTCCTCCATGATACAGCTCCAACGGCCATCATAAAAATGTATCCTAATGTTGATTTGCGTGAATCAACACATCCAGCAAAGTCAGAATCTGAGTAGCCAATCACATCCAAATTGTCTGTCCGTCTATACATAAGCATGTAGTTTTTGGTTCCTTGAAGGTACCTCATTACTTTCTTTGCAGCTCTCCAGTGGTCTAAACCTGGATCACTCTGATATCGTCCCAACATTCCCACAACAAATGCAATGTCAGGTCTTGTGCAAACCTGAGCATACATTAGGCTTCCGACAACAGAAGCATATGGAATGTTCTTCATTTGTTCCCTTTCAAAATCGTTCTTCAGGCATTGGTTCAAACTGAACCTATCACCCTTCACAATGGGAGCAACACTTGGTGAACAATCCTTCATTCGAAATCTCTCTAAAATTTTATTAATATAGGTTTCCTAAGACAGACCCAAGATGCCTCGAAATCTGTCTCTATGAATCTTAATGCCAATGACATAAGATGCCTCACCCATATCCTTCATATCAAAATTATTAGAGAGGAATTGTTTCACCTCATGCAGAAAACCCTTATCATTGGTTGCTAGCAAAATTTCATCCACATATAAAACAAGAAAACAGATTTTACTCCCACTGACTTTAGGGTATATACATTCATCCATAATGTTTTCTACAAATCCGAAAGAAGAAATTACATTATGAAATTTCAAATACCATTGATGGGATGCTTGTTTTAATCCGTATAATGACTTCTTGAGCTTGCAAACCAAATGCTCACCATCACTAGAGGAGAATCCTTCAGGTTGTTTCATGTAAACCTCCTCCTCTATATCTCCATTGAGAAATGCCGTTTTCACATCCATTTGGTGCAACTCCAAGTCAAAATGGGCTACTAATGCCATAATAATGCGTAAGGAATCTTTCTTAGATACAGGAGAGAAAGTCTCCTTGTAATCGATTCCTTCTTTATGAGTGAATCCCTTTGCAATGAGTCTAGCCTTGTATCTCTCAATATTTCCCAATGAGTCTTTCTTTGTCTTAAAGACCCATTTACATCCAATGGCTTTTGCACCATTAGGCAACTCAACAAGATCCCAGACTTAGTTACTCTTCATAGAATTCATCTCTTCCTTCATGGCATCGTACCATAATTCTGATTCTTTGCAACTCATGGCTTGTGAAAAAGACTCGGGATCATTTTTGGCTCCAATGTTGTAGTCAGATTCTTGTAGATACACAATATAATCATCAGGAATTGCTGATTTATTTGGTCTAGTATATCTTCTTAATGTTGTACCACTATCTTCCTGAGAAGTATGTGGTTCAACTCATTGTTCAAAAATTCTTGGCAATTCTTGAACTATCTGATCTACTGGAATGTCGTCAGCAGTTTGTGGAACTTCAACAATTGGTTGTTCAACACCAGTTTGTACTTGAGGAGTGCTGTGAACAATAACCAATCTTTCACTTGAGGTGGAAGGTTGAGATTCTAAATGATCCTTCTCAGAAACTATGTTCCTGGTTTGATCGCTCCCACTGATCAAGTCATTTTCAAGAAACTTTGCATTTCTTGACTCCACAATCCTAGTGTTGTTAGATGGACAATAAAATCTGTAACATTTAGACCTTTCAGCATATCAAATGAAATACCCACTAATGGTCCTTAGATCCAGTTTCTTCTCTTGTGGATTATATATTCTCACTTCAGATGGGCATCCCCAAACGCGCATATGTCGCAAACTCAGTTTCCAACCTTTCCATAATTCAAATGGTGTTTTAGGAACAAACTTGGTTGGAACTCAGTTTAATATATACACTGCCATCTTAAGTGCTTCAGTCCACAATAATTTAGGAAGATTGGAGCTGCTAAGCATACTCCGTACCATGTCCAACAATGTTCGGTTTCTTCTTTCTGCTACACCATTGTGGTCGGGTGAACCAAGCATAGTGTATTGAGCAACAATCCCACGCTCTTGAAGAAATTTAGCGAATGGCCCAGGTGCTTGTCCATCTTCTGTGTATCTACCATAATATTCTCCACCTCTATCTGATCTCACGATCTTAATCTGCTTGCCGCATTGATTCTCTACTTCAGCCTTAAAGATCTTAAAGGCATCTAATTCTTCACTTTTTTTATGAAGCATGTAGAGATACATATATCGTGAGTAATCATCTATAAAAGAGATGAAGTATCTCTGACCATGTGAGTCCATGTCTAGACTACATATATCAGTATGTATGATCTCTAATATGTTTGAACTCCTATTGGCACCTTTCTTTGACTTGTTGGTCTGCTTTCCCCTTATGCAGTCCACACAAGTCTCAAAATCAGTAAAATCTAGAGTATTAAGTACTCCTTCATTTACCAATATTTTAATTCTTTCTATGGAGATATGACCTAGTGTTCGGTGCCATAATTTAGAGGAATTTTCATCAATAACACATCTTTTAATACCAGTGTGAACATGCATTGAATCATAAGTGACATTGTTTTGTAAATTTATGCAGTAAAGACCATTAAACAAAATACCATTCCCAACACAATCAAATTTATAAAATAAACTGAAGGTTGTTTCTGAAAATTTAAAGAAATATCCAAAAGGTACAAGACTTGAAACTGAAATCAAGTTTCTAGAGAAACTTGGTACATAAAAGGTATTTTCTAATTCTAAAACAAAGCCACTGCTTAAAGTTAAATAGCATGTTCTTATAGCCTCCACATGCGAGCCCATCTTGTTTCCTGATAAGATGCTTTGCTCACTTCCCACTGGCTTCCTTCGGTTTTGCAAACCCTACAAGGAATTTGAAATGTGAATTGTTGATCCAGAATCAATACACCAGGTGTTAATATTGACATTAACCATATTAGATTCATAACAAACAAACGAGATTGGATTACATTTGTCTACAAGCCATTTCTGAAATTTGGCGCATTCCTTCTTCATGTGTCCCTTATTTTTACAGAAGAAACACTTGGAATCCTTCTTGATATCGCCTTGGGGAGGTATTTTACCTTTCCCTTTCCGATTGGCTTGAGATTTGCCTTTTCCTTGCATTGCTAGCATTACACTTTCTCCCATTTCCATCACCAATCTCTCTTCCTCGTGAACACACATGGTCATTAGTTCATTAATTGACCATTTATCTTTATGTGTGTTGTATGAGATTTTGAAGGGTCCGTATTGGTGTGGAAGGGTGTTCAGGATGTAGTGCACTAGGAAAGACTCTGATATTTCAACCTCGAGTTTCTTCAATTAAGTCGCAGTGTCCCTCATTTGCATGATGTGGTCACGCACACCTTTTACACTGGTGAGCCT
The DNA here is from genome assembly GCA_034641835.2 of Pinus albicaulis. Taxonomy (NCBI): domain Eukaryota; kingdom Viridiplantae; phylum Streptophyta; class Pinopsida; order Pinales; family Pinaceae; genus Pinus; species Pinus albicaulis. The sequence continues at coordinate 8,530 of JAXQQM020061891.1, read as the reverse complement.
TAGGGATGAGAACTTCATAATTAGGGTGCTTGCTAGTGCCTTGTCTGAAGTGACGAATTGATCATCAATGGATTTCAGCAAGTCTCGGACCTTTTCATGATGTTCAATGGAACCACGAATACCAGCTGAAATTTTAGTCTTAATGAACATCACGCTTAGACGATTAGATTGTTCCCATCGTTCATAAAGCGTGATGCCCGCTACAGTGCTGGTATTATTGAGTGCTGGTGGTTCATCTTTCCTAATAGCATAGTCTATGTCCATCCACCCCAAATGAAGGAGAACTCTCTCCTTCCAGAACTTATAGTTATCTCCCTTAAGTTCAGGGATATTAGTACAAATTTCAGAAAAATTTGCAGGTTGTACAACTGCATAAAATTAAAAATTACATGCTTATGCTAAAATTGAGGCATAAATAAAATTTCATGCTTTACGAATGTAAATCATGCTTTAAAAAATTGAATATAATGACATAAAAATTCTTTGTGGACAAAATTTTTAATTCAAGCAGATTCAATTAATCTTTTGAAATTTATGATAAAACTTATTAATTCATAACTCCTGTGGGTAATTTATGAATATTTTATCTTAATTAATTACTTAAATATAATAAAAATTCCTGTGGGATAAAATTTATTATATTTAATATAATTAACTACAATTAATGTCTATTTTTTATGTGATCCTAATCAATCATAATATATAATTTTATTTAATTAGAGATGTTGTGGCTATTCTCTAATTAATTAAAAATTATATGGATCACTAGACATTATTTTCATAAAATCCACTGATAATTTGCATGAATAAAACTACAATATTCATGCATAACATTTAACCATAGGTCTCGTATACTCATTCATAATAACATGTTTTAATTAAATCTTAAATAATTAATTCATGCATAACTAAATATGAGCATATTTTCAAATTGTATTTAATTAAACTAAATAAATATTATATGCATAAAAATTGAGCAGACATATTTCTAAATAAATGTTTTAATTCAGAAATTTTTTAAAAAATAAAACATTTAGCCAAACTATGTCTATAATCACCAAGGCAGAGATAAAAATGGCTCAGATATAAAACTGTAATGCCCAGTAATGTAAGTTGAAGTTGAATATCGATTCTATAAAATGTGGAATAAATAAAACTTAAAAGGAATCGAAAAATAAAATAAAAATTAAATTGCCCAGAAAATTTTAGATACCTCCAGCCATTGGTGGCTCACAATATATGAAAAAATGAAGAAAAATCTCTTATGCTTTGCACACCACAATTGAAGCTACTCCTTTTCTCACCAAAATATGAGCTGCATTTTTACCTCATGACCCTCTTTATCTCTCCTTTATGATATGTTATCTAATAAAATCTCCAGCCATTTGTGCTAAAACGATTTTCAGATTCAGTCTTGAACTCCAGTAATTAAAAATTGGCAAATTTTAACCACTAGCTTCTTACACGATAAATTCACTTATGAAATTCACGTGCTCAGAAAATCATATATGAGAGAGTCAATAAAATAACTACGGGTTCTAGAGATTCAAGTGAGAGTATTGCGATAGCCCGCAAGAGAGACAAGGCTTGCTCAGTGACATCCCTGTTATGAGCCTGTCTTGCCCACTCAGCAACAATCTTCACGCAAGCAGAAAATCTGAAAAGTCTTCCAAGCTCTACTCACTCATAGCTTGATGGTGTAACACTGAAGGGGATTGAGTTAGTAAGCTTGGGGACCAAACAGAAATCTTTATAGCCCAGCTTCCATCAAGCTTCTGTTGGCTATGTGTCAAATGTTCCACTGATCATGGTAGAGAACTGCAATGGGAGTAATGGACTACTTTAGAAGCTCCCAACAACTATGTGTCAAATGCTCCATTCATCATGGTAGAGAACAGCAGTGGGAGTAATGGACCACTTTAGAAGCTCCCAACAAGAAATTAATGAACTGCAGTTGTTTTCCATAATTTAAGGAAATTACTGCAGTTGGTTTCCATAAATTATGGAAATCACTGCCGTTGGTTTCCAGAATTTACTGCAGTTGTTTCCAAAAATAACTCCAATTGGGAGAGGGAGAGGGAACATAACACAACGATCCTCCAACGTGGAAAAGTGATGCATCAAAAAATCATTCTCTCGCTGTGTTAGTATTGTAATATAACTGAGACTTATTTAACTGAGGGTTAAGTAAACTTGAGTTTAAGTGATCTATCAATTTAGTGAATAGTTGTATGTTAAGTTATATTCCGTTAATCTTAAATACCTTTCAACTGAGGGTTAAGTAAAATTGAGTTTAAGTGATCTATCAATTTAGTGAGTAATTGCATATTAAGTTATATTAGGCTAATCTTAAATACCCTTCACAACATAAATCAATCAAATTTGTGTCGACACTTAGCTGGTGTTATTGTGCTTGATTTAATGTGTGTTTCTCCTACGAATTGGGGAGAGGGCGGTTTAACAGCCATAGTGAGTAAGAAAAAAGAAAAGAATAGAACTGTGACACACATCTTAAGTCATATACAGAACGTTATAACCCACTAGTGCCGCTTCCACAGCACGCGTGTTCTTCAAAGTTTTGCAGTGTTAGAGTACTAATGCGGTCGTGGCCTGTTGAGAAGGCAGGTCTCAAGCAGAAAGGCCGCGTTAATAGAGCATACAGAATTTTTTAATAAAAATCGCTGTGTGTCCAAGAGATTCTAGCCACCGAATTTTTGGAGTCCACCGCCATGGTTATTGTTTGGTGTCCGCCGCCATAGTCCGCATCCATTAAACGCGTTTTTTCAAAAGGTTTTAAGGCGCACGACAGTTAACAAGGGCAACTTTAAGTATTTCAAAAAATGGTGATACAAAGCAAAGCCGAGTGGGAACGTTTACTCATAAAGTCAACAAGGTGATATTTATGTTAAAAAAAAGGGCGACGTGAGCTCCTTTTTACAGCGGTATCATAAAGTTATATTATAAAAGTTCAAGGGAGTTTATAATTCTTTTTGAAAACGTTTTTATATAAAGTATTTTTTTAAGCCAAAAAGAGTGTATTAGAGTTTTTTTTAAAAAGAAAAAGGAGTTTTACTACATTTAAGGGCTTTTGAAAGTATGGTAGTTCACAAATATTTCGGTGTTTGGTTAAGCAGGGTAGTTTTATACGTGAAGATTGTGTTTTTTTGGGATATTAAAAATGATATTTTTTTGGAGGTGATATAGAAGATAGTCTCATGCAACATGCAAGCAACTATAAGATAGAGGAATGACATTAGTCATGGGTCACAAAGCGTAACTGAAGAAGACAAAGTAAAGAGACCAAAAAGAAGAGGCAAAGATTGTTGTCGTGTTTAGAGAGGTTAGGTCGCAGCCAAAGAACTGTGAAGTCTAGCAGAAGACAAAGATGAAATCAAGATTGATTGGTGTAGCATTGATGTGCTACCACCTCCTAAGGTTAATGATGCCCTAGGTTTGAGTTTCATTCAACAAGCAATGGATGAAACAATTATGTGCAAGACAACAAAGGACACAACTTCCAATGAAGCATGGAAGATCTTGAAAAGAAAAATTTGTGCAAGCGGGAGCGAAATGCAATAGCAAGAAGTGTCACAATTTGTTAATTCAGCTGCAAATCTAAGAGTAGATGAGAAAGACTCTAAAAAGACAGCTGAGCTTCGAAAATCCCACTCAAAAGTGGAAGATGGTCGTGAAGACTATAAAATTGAAACTCATTATGCAAGTCAACATATGGATGAAGAATATGCAACAAATATTGCAAAGAGAGAATTTGAATCCTCTATATGTGGAATAGAGAAAGAAAATATCAATGCTCAAGCACTCCACTATAATGTGGATGGTGCAGATGATGATGAAACCCATTATGCAAGCATGCATACGGATGAAGAAGATGCAACATAAATTGAAAAGAGTGAAGTTGAAGCCTATGTATGTGAAGCAAAGAAAGAGCATGTCAATGGTCAAGCACTCCACTGTAATGTGGATGGTGCGGAAGGTGGTGAATCCCACTGTGATGAAACACATGTGGATGATGACTGCAAAGTGAGATGTGTGTTGGTGAATCCAGCCGTAGCTGATGAATTTGGTAAATCTAAAAGTGGCAATGAATTTGACAATGAGCATATACATGCTCGGATATCTCACCATAGGGTAGATGAAGATTATGTTAATGATATGTGTGGTTTCCTTTTTGAAACAAGGATTGATTCTGATAATATGGTAAGCACCATGTATGAGGAAGCATTGAAGGTTGAAGTTGCCCTTGTAGTAGCAAGATTATAAGCAGTACATGATCTAGGAGTAGCTAATGATCAGGAAGAGAATAAAGTGATTGAAGAGTTTTTTTTATGAGAATGTCCACTAACAATATAATCATGGAAGACAACCTACATGAAGTGGAAAAGAAGACAGAGAAGGAAGAGGTAGAGTAGGAAGCTCTCACTGAAGAGCGTAATAAATATGTTTTTAACATTGTTTTTGAATATGCAGGTACTCAAAATAGAATGGGAGAAGAAGTTGAAATCAAGGTTTTTAATAAGTTTGATGCAAATTTGAAACTCATTGAAGAATGAATTCAAAAGGCAATTGAACAAATTGATGTGAGTTTTAAAGTACCAAATGGAATAACAAAATTGAATGAAATGGTGAATAATGATCTTGAGTGTGCATATTAGAGGAAGAAAGAAACATCGCATGATGATGAACGTGAAGAGAATGATATGGAAGTTTCTGAAAACAAGGAAGAATGAGTTAAACCCATTTTTCTGCAATGGATTCAAGAAGAGATAAGATTCTCCTATCAAGAAGTATGGCATAAAGAAAGTCAGGAATATGAAGAGCAAGAAGAAGAGTAAAGAAGAAAGTTCGAAGATGTAATGTTATGGCAACAGTCCATGTTGAATGAATATTTGAAGAGAAAGGTTTAGAAGACAAGATCATATAGTTTTTCAGCACAAATTCAAGAAAAGTCAAAGAAAAACTGTAGTAGCAACAACAACTAAAAACATATGGAGCCTACAAAAAGAATGAAGAAATTTCGAGGATATAAAATCTGGAAGCAGAGAAAAAAAAATGCAAAATTATTAAAATTTTGAGTCAATTTAAGCCTAGTTGAGACATAGACGAGCAGGCATGTTTAAGTGATAATTGTGTCAATTTATATTGTAAGCCTAGAAGGCATAGTTAAGTCATGTTTCATTTATGTTGAATCATATGGCTGTAATTAAGGAGGAGTGTTAAAATAAGCTAATTACTCCCGCATGAAGAGCTTTTGATATTTAGAGAGTCAATTAACTGAGCATTGAGTCAATTCGAGTTTAAGTGATAGATGAATTTAGTCAGTAGTTTCATGTCAAGTTATATTAGGTGAGTCGTAAGTTGAAAAGGTTTAAATACCCTTCACTGAGTTCATCATAAGTCAAGTCAATCAAGTTTCTGTGATCAATAAACTAGTTGCAGCTCGTGTTATTGTGTGTGGATTATTTTTGTTAACGTGTGTTTCTCTTATCTGCCTTACCAACACTAAAGTACCTATGTATTTTGAGAGGATTGACTTATATTAATTCCATGTCTCTATAGACCACCATTGGCAGCTAGGATAGCATTTTCGGTATCAGTGCGGCCAAATAGGAAACATGTTTCTAGCAGATCCTAGATCTATCGCCATGTGTTATTCTGTAGTGCTAGAAGATTCGATCTGCTAATTGTGTCCAATTATTTTTGTTTTGCAAAGTGTTGCAATTCATCCAAGATTTATTTAGTTTGATCTACTATGACTATGCCATTATTTGACAAGGAAACATTATTAACTCGTAATCCTTCAATAGATCCAGTATTTTATAGGCCACTAAGCCCTTACTCAGCAAGCCAAAGGAAAAATACATTGCACTCAATAATGTTGAGGTCTAGGATCTCGTTCAAATCCTACAACTAAATGCATATCATTGACACGATAGAGAAATAAACCTCGAAAGAGTGGGTTTCATTTAAATGTCTTCTGAAATAACATTAAATTCACAGTATTGACATTGGAGAGAAATGAACCTCGAACCAATGTATTTTTCATCAATAAATGTGATAAGTCACAACAAAAACTACCATTCGAGACAGAACCAAATGGATGGTTTTAATTACGCCGATAGGCGCCCCCCTGTTGGAATTGTCTACTTTAATTATTTTCTTAATTAAATTTTTTTATCACATGATGTAAACTTCAAAATGCCAGGATATTCTCGTCATCACCACTACATAAATGGATGAAATTCACACCACTAACTTTCTTCCATATCTAAATCATATGTTTAAACTTTACTTAAATTATTTTTTTACAAAACATGATTAAAAATTTACTGTACAAGTTATTTGTCACCACGTATGAAGATTAGAGATATGGAATTAAAAATGTAAATGTTAAAACATACATTATTGAAACGTGGCTACGTTGAAATGTTGCACTCGGTTGTGTTACATTTTATAACTACGGGTTACAAAAATCTTAACGGACCAAATATATGTCTTATATTCATTGGATTTCATTGATTGCAATTTTATCAAGCTCCCAGAATATTAACATGGATTTATAGAAGAAAATAGTCGTTTAAAGTTTTAATAGCCGTTTTGGATTTTAAATTCTAAAATCTAATATAATTGATAAATTTTAGATTTTAAATTTTAATATAGTTTATATAATATGAAGTTATTGTTTTGTTAAATAATATATCATAATATAGTATATTTTAGTATTAAATTTAATATAAATAATTGTTTTATTTTAATAATTTAAATGCTCTGTTTCTTTTTAATCACCATTTATTGCCTCTTCAAAATTTGTAATGAATTCTTCTCTTTTCTTTAATGAGGTTTTGAAAATATTTATTCAATTCCAAATTAAGAATGATATATATATATATATATATATATATATATATATATATATATATATATATATCTGTGTGTGTGTGTGTGTGTGTGTGAAAGAGAAAACAATCATGGCATGTGGATTATAAAACACTCTCCGTACAAATTAAAACAATGTAATGCCCTCATGCCCTTTCATCTAAGCATTGAATTCATTTTCAAAATTATATAAGATTCACATTGTATAATCAATAATCTTTGAAATTTATAAGGGAAAAATTAAACAATTCCGCATTAGATTGACTGTTGGTTTGAGGGGTCTTGACCTAGGTTCATATTTTAGGTTAACCAACAAACCCCTGTATTACTGGCCCTTTCGGCAATGACCTTCTTGCGCAAGTCAAGGTCTTACCCGAAGTAGTATGGGAGGGTTCTGGAACAAGGTTTCAACACCCTGAGAGAGAGTTTAATGATGTAGATATCGAACAGCTCTGCCTAGGAAAATCCCTAACTAGAACCCTTAACAATATAACTTAACACAATACCTTGTGTGAAGCTTGTAACTCATAAGATAATCAGTTAACAAAGATTTATGTAATCCAATAGTACGAGATCTATGCATTCATTGTTCTTTTAAGCATTTAATACATGTGCACAATCGATCTAATAACAGTATTCAGTAACACAGAAATAACATGGAAATAACATGCAGCGCAACTCATAATGTATCACAGAGACATTTAACATCAACAAAACATCCTTCTATTCATTAAGTAGTTCAGTTTCCTGTTACAGAATTTCACATACTCGTGCACACAGCCAATGGGGTCCACACTAGACTTAGGGTTTGTTGGCTTGAGGGGTCCTAACCCAAGTTCGGTGTGCAAGGTTTGCCAACAAACCCCTATACTACTAGCCCTTTCGGCAGTGACCTACTTTCGTAGGTCACAGTCTCACCCAAAGTAGTATGGGTGGGTGTTGGAACCAGGTTTCTGCAACCTGAGAAAGGATGGGTAAGGCAAGCAGGGTTGCGTCCTATTTCTGTCATTCCTGGATTACCTTGTCCTGCGCAGGGTTAATTATGTTCCTATTCACATCCACGTGCACTAGATCTATTGTTATAGGCTTACTATATGATCAACACAACAGTATATAAATAGAACATAACAAATCTAGATCCAAGCGCCTAGAACATAGATCTTTCGTAGCTTAAATACAGAAAATACATAACACAACAATTATCAGCAATTCACATAACAGAACTCACAGATTCGGATCTCTAATAATCCTTCACATTCATTCATTCATCAATATTTCCTTACAATTCCCTTCCCAACTTGCACACATAGCAGTAGGGTCTGCACACATCTGGACTAGGATCTCCGCGCACACAGCCAGTAGGAGTCTATTCCCCAAAATCCAAACAGACTACTTAAGCAACAGATCGCATCAATATCTCATCAATTCTTATCCTTTTCGATACAAAATACATCTCAATTTATAACAATCTAGCTCCAAATTTCCTATGGTCCGCAACCCATGGTTTTCGAACCCCTAGTTTACCCTTTGACCCATTATAATGTTTTCGGGGCTTTGACCTGCCCCAAAACCCCTGCGCTATACTAAATATAGTCAAAAGTAATCAAAATGGACCAGTTTTGTAGCTTGTTAGGAG
>JAXQQM020061013.1:0-48973 GCA_034641835.2 Pinus albicaulis | reverse complement strand
AAGTACCATATGTACACAGTTCTACTCATGTAAACTGATAATAATTGATCTTCTCCTCTTCACTTTCAAGAAATTTAAAGAGTACAATAGTGCAACATGAGGTAAACAACTTTAATTTTCAAAATATAAAAAACTACATTCCATTAATTAATCAAAGAATTCACAAAATTACAACAATGCATTCTTTGCAAATGTTTTTGACAAAATTTCTGGACCCTTCTCTAAATGCATAAGAGGGGTTTAAATACTAAAATAACTATGTTCTAAAATATATTATTACAAAAAAACAGAGGAGGTTTCAAAAAACCATCCTCGTAAGACTAACCTTAACTGCAATCTAGGAAAATAAAGTAACAATATGACTTATGAGTTCTGATTTTTCTTTTGGATTTCCTCCTGAAGTTGAAAAATATCTAACATGGGCTTGAGCTAAGCTACTTGCGAAATCTGTGGTCTAACCTGTCCTTTGAATATCGCATTTGAGAGTGTTCACTGTGATCTTCTTTTCAAATATGTTAAAGAATGCAGGCTCTAGTAAGGTTTGATTAGAAAAATTCCAATAATTTTCTTGATCAAAATTATTTACTTTTTTAATTGTTTCATCGTACATTTATGAATTTTTTTTCCACTCTATTTCTAGCTATTTTAATTCTAAGAGCACTTCAGACGTGCACTCTTTGATAATTTTTTCTTTCACAAGCTATTCACACACAGATTCAGTAATTTCCTTTTCCAACTTGAATTATTTCTCTGCCTAATTTATCTGTGCTTCCCAATCTTTGAATAAGATTTCCTTATGGAACTTATCTACCTGGGGTAGGTTGGATTCATTGCCTACGTCTAATGCTTATTATTGAATGTGTTCATGAATTTTTACCTTGATCTTCTCACATTCAAGTTTCTGGATAGCTACTTGCTAGATTAATATTTCACTTGAGTCACAGTAAGAGCAAGTGATAGAAACTTGTTGGAAAAATATTTCTTGTTGTTGCTTTAACTTAGTATTCACATCCAATGCTTCCTTTATGAATTTCTCTAATTGTGGATGGCTTTGTAATATGGTCATTGCTGCTTCCAGTTGTGTTTACTTCTCAGTGAGTTGTACTTGATGCTGAAAATTAAACTTTCATAATTATTTTGAAATTGGGACATCTTCAATTTGATTTGCTCATTTGAGTTAGACTTTTCTTGATTCAAAAATATCTCTAATTATTGTACTATATCTTCTTTCTGCTTCCATAAAATTTGTAGCCTCGGTAACTTTATCAACAGTTGTAGTAGCTTATGCACCTACAAACTATGATAGTTTGGTTAAATGTTCAGTAGGATCAGCTAGAGGATCCTTCCACAAAACATCAATAGATTCATTTGTATGGTTTGTGACTGCATCATCAATTCTTCTCCTTTTTCTTCTCTTGACTATAGCCTTATGACTAAGACTATAGAAGATCTCTAGCAAAGGAATTTACTCAATTCATAATGCTATCTGTTCTTTGGGATAAGCTGGAATGATCTCTCGATCAAGAGTTTCTAGAACTTGTTGTAGTGGTGTAATAATTTCCACTAACTTCTGGGAATGTTCAGGTGTCTAAAAACTAGTAGCTTGATCAGTATTGATATTTTTTTAGGAGTTTTTATTTCTTTATAAAACTCATCCCATTCACTATTCAAATTATTTGGTTGGGAATTTTTTGACTGATCTAGTGTATCTTTACTGCGTTGAACTTCTTGAGAAGTTGACTCTATTCCATTACTTCCTTTTTTCTCCTCCATCTCAATCTCTTGGATTAATTGATTAATTATCTTTTCTGGATTTTTCTTTCTATTTTCAAATTCATTTTCACAATGATCTAAATTTTGAGATTGATGCTCTCATTGTTCTAAATCATCCTCAAATATGTCCTTAATTTCATTATCCAAGCTAATACTTGGAGTTGTTCTAATGACATGTTCAATAGTCAATAAGTCAAGAGGAATTATTTCCAGTCTCTTATTGTTGTATGCTTGGAAGGCTTCCAAATCATCTTGATTGAGTTGACTGGATGCAAACTTTAGTACATCTGAAAATTTTTCAATGACTTGAAAGAAATCATCAAATTTGTCTATTTATTTCATAAAAGGCTTCATTTTGAGCTCTGCGATGAATTTCTTAATTACATCATTGGGATCATATTTCCATTTTGGCATTACAGCCAAATTCAATAGATTAAACTTTGAAACTTCCTTGTAGGCATGACCAATATAAAAAAGTGAAAAATTACCCTATTGTAAATGGAAATTAGGCCAAAGAACCTTCTTATCATCTTTAAGCTGTTTAGAAATGACATTTAAAACAAGCTGGTAGGATTTTTCTCTTGTAAGTAACTTATCAGGAACATAATATGGTAGGACATGAGGAGAATAATAACTCCCAAATACTCATATATATGTGAAACTTTCCTCTGCAAACCATCTAGCAACGGAAATAATGTCAATACTAGCCTCTGTGGAAACTCTAGGGGCTTTCTCATTGAATATCATCTGGTGCATACGCAACATGACTCTATGGAAAATTTTGTAAAAATGTAAATGGAATTCTGAATCCCAAAGGGCTCTATGGTAAATGTGGATTTGGGTAGGGTCTTAGGTCATCCATTTCCATCCCATGGTAAGAAAACTAGAAGAAAATAAAATTTCGTCCATGACATAAGCACTAATACAAAAGGGGGGTATTTCTCTAGATGAAACACTTCTTTTACTCCTATACTCCATGATGTGTTTAGCTAAATTATCATATATGATATTTACCCAATCCATAATTAAAGAATTGATGATTACGTCAATTAATGGGACCCAATCTATAGAAACCCTAGTGGTATCATATTTTTCATATAATTTGGACAACATACCGACATCATAACAGTAAGAGGAAGGAATTTGGGCAATTGGGTATGTACCTATTTTATCTCACTTAAGTTTTCCTTGGTATTCTTTCCATTCCTTTATGATTTTCATCAAATCTGGATTTTTTTTTCTAAAGCTTTGGACAAAAGCTTTGTCACAGTTTTTTTGTGGGGAGGGTGGATTGTACTTTTCGTGTAATTCCTTTGCCCTAAATGACCCAATATTCTCACCTTTTTAATCTTTGAATATTATTTCTTCTATGCTTAAGTGGTCCATTTCCCACTTAACCATGTCTATATATGGAAGAATATTTGGCCTTGCTACTACCTTATGGATGAATGAACATGCAACGTCATAATAAGTCATGTCTGAAGTAACTAATGTGCATGTTGTGGTGACTTTGGTTATTACCCTTGGATTTTCATCTTCAAATAACTGATATATTTCTTCCCATGATGAAATGTTGCAATTATTGTGGCAGGTGGTGTCTGAGAACATGGGAGACATATTTGAGTCTTTAGTAGATGATTCTTTGTCAATTTCTTTTCCTTTCTTGTTCATTTCAATTTTCCTCACTCCATTAAGTGGTCTCTTGATTTCAAGCAAATAGAGAAATCATTAAAAATGTATAGAATAGAGAGGTAGACAAAATTTAAAACAAATCCAGTGTTCAATAGCATGCTCGGAGTGGATATGAACCTATTAAAACCTTACTTCTATTAAATGTTATTAATCACCAATAATATTTTTATATCAAATCTCTTTACACCTTCACGTGAAGTGTATATCGATCAATTTAAGGCGTTGGATCTCGTATTATGGTTTGATATGACAAGATTCATTTCACATCAGATATCACAACTTATAACTATCTCCATTTATGATGTTACCCATAGGTTCTGTGAAATGTGATCTGCGCAAATCGCACATCGCAACTTTATGCGGTAAATGAATTTTCTTTTAGTTATATCCTGTGAAATGAGAAGTGCACTTTCAAGAAATCATGCCGCCACGCTCTATCGAACCTTGTAGTTTTATGTTTATTACTTTATTGGCTCGTTAGGTCTATGTAATCGCAACTTTTATTGAATTTCATATAAGGTGATCATTTAAATGAGGCGCAATGCGATAAACGAATTATAACGGTGATTGAAGTGATTGTAATAACATTGTCGATATGGCTTTGGAAAGAGCTTAACACATATCGCAGCTCACATGAATTAGTGGATTTAAAGTTGTTTCAAGTTTGTAAGCTATGAAAATTATGATGTGCACTAAGGAATGAAAGTAGATAATCAAAAAGAAACCTTACTTCATAATTTTTTTTAACTTAAGCTAAAAGTAAATAAAATAAATCTCCTATTTATTTTTAAAGGGTCCCCATTTATTAAAATAAATGGGGGTTTCTGTATAGCACAATAGGTTGATATCCTCTATTTACTAGAGGAGGATAAAATCTAATGGAAGAAGGGTTTCCTAGGTCACCTTCTAGCCATAGACAGTGAATAAAGGCAAGCTTGTTGGGAGGCATTGGAAGGATAATTTCATTCACACATATGGTTGCAGAAGAAATTGCAGGAGGGTGGAAATTTCAAACCTGCAATAGAGTTCGAAATTCTGAAGTTGGGATTCAAAGTTGTGTTATTGGAAGAGATTTGACTAGGTTCGACTTGGACAATGAAATCACATCATCAAGAAATGTTGGAATTGGTATTGGAGGGTATTTTTCTTGGTCTAAAGGTCTTGGAATTCATCAATTGAAGAGTCTATAAGAAGAGAATATATTTTGTGGGTTTTCCTCTCAAGTGGAGAGGTTTTGGCCATGTCTTGCAACGTACATTTTGTATTCTTATATTCTATTGTTATTATTGTTTTGGTAGTTGTTTGATGATATACAAAAATAATAATAAGAGAAGAAGTTAATAAGTAATAAAATATAAAAATACATCACAAGTAGTTATCTTGGAGAGAGAAATTGTCTCATCTATTTTTGTATGTATTTCTCAACATCAAAGCCATCAAAATCACCTGGGGATCACACTTGGAGTGGGCTAAACGAACCCTTAACATGACTGTATTTTTCCCATGGAGTTTCGAACATGTGACCTTCACAACACAAAGTGACATAACATTACACCCCATCATCGTCTATCCTACAACCTGTGGGATTTTAAAAAGTGTTTTAAATACTAATTGGTGGGTATATATATAAACAAGACACTATACTTCCAGGGTTGAATAATAAACTAATATGGATAACTTCTACTATCAATGACTTCGGTTGTCAATTACTTTTTTCATAAGAGGCATGCACTAAGCAACAATGTTGCATATTAAACTTGTTATAATTTTTTGCATTTTTTCATAAAACATATTTTTGGAACCCTTTTTTTTTAATTATACTATTACATATAAAAAATCTATTAGTTCTTAAAATGTATCTTTTAAAATTTAAAAAAAAATTATAAATTTGATATGTAAATATAAAAATAATTTTTTCCTTAATATAAGCTTTGTGTTTTCACTTAATAAATCTTTAGAATTTTGGTGTGATCATAACTTATGCTTTAACCAAGTAATATTATAATAGATTATTGGTAACTACTGTAGAATTATACAACATGCATGTATATCTTGTATTCACTTGATCTAACATTGTACTAAAGTTAAATATTGAATCTCTTCTACAAATATTTTGCGGAATTAAAAACAAAATCGCTAATCACATGTACATGAAGAAAGATCAATCACACAACACAGATAATTTCCTGGGAAATATTACAGCTAGAAACCCTATTATCTTCTATTTTATATTTAGCATGGATCATGAAACAAATACATACAAAAATATTCTCACAAGATCCTTCCAGTGCTTACGTAATTGTCTCACTCTGTCATATGCAAAAATGACCATCACATAGCCAATTCTCAACCTCCAGACAACCTGTCCTTCTTGTGCAATCCCTGATGGTAAAGATCCCTAAAATATAGGAATTCTTGCCTACCTTGACTGCGCAAGTATCATGGGCACTCAAATGGGTGTTTGGTTGCAAGTGTGCAAGCCAATAATCCTAAAACTAATAGTCAGCTTGCCTTTCACCTAGAACTCAACTGGGTCTCCACTCGATCTGACATGCATGCAAATAATAATAGTAAATCCTCAGTTTCATGTGAGATCACTGATTGTGAATTAATAAATATTTAATTCACTAGATCTCTCACTAGTCTATCTTCAGTTACAACTAGCACAACTGAGTTTAACTCACTTAACTGAGTTAAACTATTTACAACTTGCACTAACTCATGTACCATTGCACTTAGAACTCTATTACAACTAGAATTACTTTTCATGTCTCACCAAATAACTCTAACTCGAAATCCACTAGCTAACTCAATTTATCACTTTCAGTTAACTGATTCAAGTCCACATGAGAATAGATTACAATTTAATGTCCATCTTAATTAAGGGATAATCAAAATAGACACGCACCCAAAAATAGCAGTTTGGGCCCCACCCTAGTCTGGGTGCTTAATGCAACCAGGTGCTTAATGAACTAGGAGTGGGTGCTAAATTTTCTTATTGAATCTCAACACTCCCTCTAAAAACGAAAGGGATTATCCTTCACGCCAATCCTGTCTCTATGGTATTCGAATTTTCTCCTCGTGAACCCCTTCATCAGAATATCTGCATCTTAATATTTCGTGGGAATGTACTGTAGAAAGATGATTCTTCTCTGCACACAATATCTGAGATGATGGTACTAGATATCTATATGCTTGGACCTATCATGAAATAGAATATTAATCGAGAGGTTAGTGCAACTCTGATTATCACAATGAATCACTGTCGGATACATCTGAGAGCCAAGAAAACCAATCAAGATATTTCTCATCGATATAGCCTCACATACAGCTTGACTTAATGCCATGTATTCTACTTCCGTTGAACTGAGTGCCACTAATTGTTGTTTCCTGATGTATGAGGAAACTATTGTCGATCTAGTGCTAAATATCCCTCCTGGTGTTCTCTTTATGTTCGATGGACTGTCAGCCCAATCTGTATCTATGAACCCATGCAGCTTCACTCCCTTTGTCCATCTGTACCATATATGATACTCTTGTGTGCCCCTCAGGTATCTTAGGGCATGCTTCCTCACCTTCCAAAAGAGCATGGTAGACTTAACCATAGCTTGAATCAGCTGGTTAAATATGTAGAAAATGTCAGGTCTCATGTTCACCACATACATTAGCGAACCCACTAACTATCGATAGAAAATAAAATTCACTACCTCTCCAGAAGTAACATCCCCTTTCCTCCAATTTCATGGAAGAGATGTATCCATGGGTTTACAACTCTCCATGTTAAACTTACCCAGTATTTCCTTTACATACTTTCTTTGAGACACAAAAATTACACCATCCCACTGACATATTTCCAATCCAAGGAAATAATGAAGGAGTCCCATGTCCTTAATTTTAAACTCCTTTGCAAGATCCTCCTTGCATGAGTGTATCAGCTGCTCATTACAAGTCAAAATTAGATCATCAACATAAATAAAAATTATCAATAGCTTACCCTTAACCACAATCTAGTACAAGTTTTCATCTGCTTCACTTTTGGTGAAGCCCAGTTCAGTGAAATAGCTGTCTATCCAAGTGTACCAAGCAAGGGGTGCTTGCTTCAGCCCATATAGTGCTCTTTTGAGTATGCACACATGTGAATCACTATTGAAGATCTCAAAACCTTCAGGTTGTTTTATGTACTCTTCTTCTTCAATGATCCCACTGAGAAATGTAGTTTTCACATCCCTACGATGAATGTGCTAGCCCATCTGTGCTGAGAGTCCAAGGATGGATCTTATGGAAGAGTACCTTGCAACAGGTGTCAAAATCTCATCATAATCTATCCCCTTGATCTGTGAGAATCCCAGGGATGCAAATCTAGCCTTGTATTTCTCCACACTCCCATCAGCGACTTTCTTTGCCTTGTATATCCATCTCGATCCAACCATTGATTTGTCGACTAGTCTTGGGACTATCTCCCATGCACTATTATTGACAATGGAGTCATAATCCTCCACCATTTCATCAACCCAAGTTGGTTGGTGCACTTCTTTCTGAAAGGAAGATGGTTTAGTCACAATTCCTTTTCTCATAAGAGACATGTATCTAGTAAATCAGTCAGGAGACTGACTCTATTTGCACTATGAAGTAGGGGCTCGTACATTCTCTGCAACATCAAGTCTCAATTTATCAGCTTTCGTGGTTTTCCTTCTGCGATTTCTGATGGATGGCTTTGCATGAGTGCTTTCCTCTACTCCATGAACCACCTCATGTGGTTGATCCACACCTTAAGACTCACCCTTGGGAACCAACAGTTCCTCCTCTACATGCAATTATAGCCCCCTCTCAAGGGATGACCACATGGCTTTCTCCTCATCAAATTTGATATCCTGTCACACAATAGTAATTATCCTATTTGGGAAATACACACGGTAATTATGGGGCATTTCAGTGTACCCCCAAAAAATACCAAACTCAGTTGTTCAGTCCAGCTTCTTCTTGGCATCCTTGGTCACATGCACATAAACAGATGGGCGAAAAATATCAAATTGTGAAACATCAGGTTTCTTACCAGTGAAAGCCTCTTCAAGTATACTCATGCCAAGTACTTTATGAGGACAAGAATTTTTCACATGTACAGTTGTATTGCATGCTTCCATCCACAAATGCATCGGTAGGCCTTGATCATGCAACATCACTCAAGCTGCACAACAAATAATTATGTTCTTCCTCTCTGTGGCCCCATTATTTTGTGGGTTATGAGGGGCTATGAGTTCTCTTCGAGTTCCTTATTTTCTGCAGAAGTTCTTGAATTCATTAGAGATGTATTCTCCACCATTGTCACTCCTAAGAGCCTTCACTTGCTTCCCCGACTCTTTCTCCACCAGTGCATTAAACTCACAAAACCTAGAGAATGTTTGTTCTTTCTGCATGAAGAAGATCCAACACTTACGAGAAAATTCATCAACAAATATTACATAGTACTTATGTTTTCTTATTGAAGTAACCAAGAAACGACCACACACATCTATGTGAGCTCTCTTAAGGATCCCCGAAGTTTGGCTTTCCTTCTCATGAAAGGCGACCTTTACATATTTTCCCATAGTACACCCCTTGCATGTGTATGACTACGCAAGTGTACCCCTGGGAAGACCAGCAGAAATCTACTGCATGACTTTCAAGGTTCCATGGTGAAGATGGCCCAATTGTGTATGCCATATTTCACCCTCATTCCGGCCCACAACTTGATCTGCCTTTCCCATCATTGTTGCACTGCCATCTACCTCCATCTTGTAGATATTCTTAAATAGAATCCCTATCCTCTTGGCTTGTCCTGTGTTTTATGTCACATGAAAGATTTTCCATCACTAAAAACAACATCATAGCCTTTATCCTCCAACATTGCAACTAAGACCAAATTTTTCTTCAGACCTCTTACATGCATTGCATATTTTAATTGAAATGATTTACCTAACTCCCTATGAAAGGTAATGTTACCAATCCCGGTAGCACTATACCTTCCGTCGTCACCCATTTCAGTATGCATATGGAGATCTTTCTCCTCCATGTCACTGAAAAATTCCTTATCTCCCGTCATGTGAAAAGAAGCACCACTATCCAAATACCACACAGATCCCAATGCACTGGACACCATGCATGTGATGAATGAGAATTCAAGCTAAAATTGTGAGGCAAGGGCCTCACTAGTTGTAGATCCTCCAACCTTTTTTTTCTTCTTCTTTTGTAGACAGTTAGTAGAAAAATTCCCATGCTTGTGATAGTGAAAACACTTCCCCTTGTACATGTCCTACTTCTTTCCATTCTTGGACTCGGATTTAGAATGGAATTTATTCCCCTCCCCTTTCCTCGCCTTAGAAGCCAAAGTGAAATACTCTTCATCCTCATTATTAGATGAAGATCCATCTCTGGTATTCCATCTAAACTATTGCACCAAATTTGACCATGGTCATTCCCAATCTGGCAATTTTTCCCTTCCAGAGTTAGAGTCTTGATAACTGTGCTAACTCTTGGGAAGTCCTATGAAAGTCAAGCTCACCAAATCATCATTAGAAACTATTATTCCAATGCTACCTAGTTCATCCCGACATTGGACAAACTTTGTTAGATATTTTGGAATAGCGTTGCCCTTTTCTATCTTTACCTTCATAAGTTTAACTTTGAGCACCAATTTCCTATGGTAGGTGCTACTTTGGAATATATCCATCAAAGCCTTCCACATTGCATATGGTGTGGCTTTTCCATGGATGCTTGCAAATAAGTGGTATCATACTCCCTCCAAGAGGATCCTCCTTACCTTTGCCACTTTCTTTTGCCATGCATCAAGATTTGCAACATCTTCAACATCGGGTTTAGGAAAATATTTTTCAATGAATTCCTTCAACCCATTGTCTTTGAGTACTGCCTTCATCCTGTCCTTCCAAGCAATGTAGTTCTAGCTACCCTCGAGTGCATACTCTAACCTCGAGCCATTGAAAACCATTTCAATCTTGAATCAGCTGTAGCACCACGAAATTCTTTCTACAAATTTGAATTATCTCTAGTCACAAAATCATCTCTTTCTTCACTTCTGCAACTTCATGTGCTCTGATACCATGTAGAAATTATAGAACATGCATGTATATCTTGGATTCAACAGATCTAACAATGTACTAAAGTTAAATAATGAATCACTTCTACAAATGTTTTGTGGAATTAAAAACAAAATCGCTAATTACATGAATACGGAGAAAGATCAATCACACACAACACAGATAATTTCCCGGGGAAAGTTTACAGCTAAAAACCCCACTATATTCTATTGTATATTAAGCATGGATCATGAAATAATTACATACAAAAATATTCTCACAAGAGACCTCCAGTACTCCGCTAATTATCTGACACTATCATATGCAAAACTGACCAACACCTAGCCATTTCTCAACCTCCAGATAGCATGCCTTTCTTGTCCAATCCCTGATGGTAAAGATCCCTAGAAGATAGGTATTCTTTCTTGCCTTGACTGCGCAAGTATCATGGGCACTCCAATGGGTGTTTGGTTGCAAGTGTGCAAGCCAATAATCCTACTACTAATAGTCAACTTCCCTTTCTCCTAGAACTCAACTAGGTCTCCACTCGATCTAACGTGCATGCAACTAATAATAGTAAATCCTCAATTTCATGTGAGATCACTGATTATGAATTAATTAATATTTAATTCACTAGACCTCTCACTAGTGTATCTTCAGTTACGACTAGCATAACTGACTTTAACTCACTTAACTGAGTTAAACTATTTACAACTTGCACTAACTCATGCACCACTGCACTTCAAACTATGTTACAACTAGAATTACTTTGCATGTGTCACCAACTACCTCTAACTCAAAATCCACTAGCTAACTGAATTGATCACTTTCAGTTAATTGACTCAAGTCCACGTTGAGAATAGATTACAGTTTAATGTCCATCTTAATTAAGGGTAATCAAAATAGACATGCACCCAAAAATAACGCTTTGGGCCTCACTCTAGTTTGGGTGCTTAATGCAACCAAGTGCTTAATGCACTAGGTGTGGGTACTGAAATTTCCTGTTGAATCTCAGCAAGTACAATAATTAGCCTTGTATTTTGGAAAATGAAATTATGTGAATAAGATCACTAATATTTCAATCATTACAAACATGAAATTGATTTTATAGTATGAAGTAATTGTATTTTTTAAGTATTAAGTAGAACTATAGCTCCATATGGATGATTGTGACGGACCTCAATTTATCAAATTTCAAAATGGATGAAAAAATAACAAAATTCTAAGAAACCTATTTTCCTTGTCCCTAATATGTGATATTATTTACGTTGAAATGTATTGGTAATTTTAATCATTATCGAAGTCGCAAGTTATAGTGTGTTGCTTGCTTTAAATAGGGTTAAGATATTTTTTCAAGTAACTAAATTGGTTAGTGAAGATAGTAAAACTATTTTAATTCTATATTATTATATGAAGTTATAATATTATATAAAAATAATAATATATGACTAATAATCTATTTAAGAATTTAAATTATAATCTATAAATTAAAAAAAAAAATTATTATTAAAAAAAAAAAATTGTTATGATTTAGTATTTTCACTCAAAACAAAAATAATAATAAGAATGTAAATTTTTTTGAATAGAGAAATATTTAAATTTATCTTTTACAAATTAAAATACAATTCTAATTCTATGATATTCTTTTCTAATAATATCATATGATATTTTTAAAAGACAAGTTTTACTTTCCATTTTACCCTAGCCTGGACACTTTGTTAACACCAGTGAAATTTACCATATTCTAAAACTATATTTTATTATTATTTTTAATAAATTAAATATAAATGTTTACCATATTCTAAAACTATATTTTTTTATTATTTTTAATAGATTATATATATATATATATATATTGAAAATGAGAAAATGTAAAAATAACTTAAATAACTTAAATATATGTATTGAAAATAAGGAGTTTACTCCATAGGCAAAAAAATAAAATTTAAACTTTGGATTATAATTGATGTTATTAAAAGGTAGAAAAAGCTTTATTAACATTGGCTTTATTACTGACAAATTAAATATTAAATTTATATTGAAATATATTTAATATATTTAGTATATACTAAATATAAAGGGAACGTCTTAAACCTGTGTATTGAAAATAAAAGAATGCTGAAAATAAAATAATGCACGGTAAAGGGAAATAAATCTAAACTTATACTATAATGAATTTTGTTAAAAATAGAAAAAGCTTATTTAAAAGTTTTAAGAAATTAAAGTTATGTTGTAAATTAAAGTTGTTTGAATGAAACAAATTCAAGAGTTTAAAATAATATATATAGAGTTGCACTATTAAGGTTCGGAATTTCAAAAAAGATTTATTAGTCAAATTTACTGGTTTTCATACTATCTCAATTTATTTTTATGATTTGAAACAAAGATTTTGAAGATTTAATAAATTTTTAAATTCACTATAGACAAAAGTATAAAATAATTAAAATTAAAATAAATACAAATTTGGTTTTGTTTAATAAAAATTTTTGATATAATTTATACCACACCCATTTTTAATAGAAATGTTTTTTTCAATAAAATTAATATATTTGTCCCTAGATTAAGTATATTACTCATTACAATTCCTATAGATAAGTTTCATATTAGAATTTATTACTATTTTATGGTGGAGAAGATAAAAGTTACTGCTATTGTGATGTTGAAGATTAAAGCAATTACTATTTTAATAGGTAGAGATATTTTGCGGAGCAAAAAAATAACTGTATATTCAGAGTATTGAAGTCTTAGAATATACCATCAAGTAGCAAGTAATCTCATTGTAAGTGAAGAGAAATTACTGCTGCTTCAAGAATCAGAGAGCTGCGATTTGGAGTTGACAATATGAAGTCTCAAAATGCACTTCAACTTGCTGCCGTAGTTTTTCTTGTCTTTGGGAGCAGTGTAGTGCTGGCAGGGCAGACTTCAGGTAAAATATTTTAGGGTAGCCTTAAAAAAAAATTATAAATTAGTTTTTAGAATAATTGAAATTTTAAGAAGATTACGATAAAATTTGGTTGAAAACGTGAGTTATAATTGTCAAATTTTAGGATTTTGGATGTCTTAAAGTTCAATGCTGAATCTATTTTTACTATAACTTCAAACACTCCAATATTCTGAAATTTTCAATTTTTTTAACCATATTGCTGCCAACACATTCTCAAATTTTCAATTTTTTTTTACCACATTCCTGTCAAGTCCACAACATCAAAGGTTTTAGATTTTTAAATGAATGACTCTAGGTAAAAATGCTTCTGATTATTGAAGGAATGGTTCTGGCTAGAAGAGTTTTGATTAATTATGGGCGTAATAATAATTTAATCATGAATTTCATGTAATAATGTAATTATCAAGGAAGTTTATTTTAAAATTTAGAAATCTATTTTGTTTTATAATATTTTTGTTAGATTTATAATAATTTTTATACTATAAAATCTAAATGAAAGAAACTTGAGTTTTTTATTGTTTTTTTTAGATATTTTTGATGATTCAATTCCCTGTCCTGAATTGAAGTGATATATCAGACGTTATAAAAATATAATTCCACCAAGTTTAAAAAAAATAAACATACAAAATTAACCGAAATAGATACAAATATTAAACTAACATAAGAAATTCAAACCCTAACACCAAAAATTTATTCACTGAAACCATGTTCATAACATCTTGAGTTGTTATATATTTGATTTCAGGAGGTGGTGATGTTACCTTATCCACTACGTGCAATCCAAGGGACAATATCGTCACCAGTGTCTCGCATCAGGCAGGGCAATCGTATTCTTTTATTACAGTATCAAATACTTGTCCTTCTTGCGATGTGGATATCGCGATACTGCAGTTAGTGACCGCGAAGGATACCGTTTTCCAATATACTCTCTACCACTTAATTCCATCTGGACAGAGTACGACTTTTAGGTATCAAATAAACGGCGACGTCGTAACCGGCGCCAACATTATGAATGTCGACTATACCAACTGCCATTAAATTGTATGTAGTGCTCAAATAGGTCAATATAATCTCCATGTAAGAAAACAATAATAAGAGGTTCACTCTGAGAAATTCATGGAGGCCATAATATCCCCCAATATAATATGGTTTTTATAAAATGTTGGTTTAATTTTGTTTTTTGATCATTGCTCCAAAGCATTTTCATTTTCGAAAACACAATGTATGGAGATGCACTCATGAACAAATTCCTATGTTATAAATTCTTACATAACTAATATAACTTTATAGCTCTGGTTATTTGTTCATTGAGATCTACCTTTTCCCCATTGATGGTGTTTATGAGTTTGTGGGTGTACTCTTAATGTTTTCCATTTCATGGTCTTTATCACCTTGTAGGTTTTACTTTTATTCTGATAAAATCGTTAGATGCATCAATCTGCAATCATTGTTTGTCTTGACATTCATCAGGCATATGACATGTGTGGAGAAAGCGTTACGAGAAAGTATATCTTTATTGAAGTTTGAAGTTTGTTTTTTAAGGTAAATTTGAAGCCTAATTTAGAATTTGATAAATAAAAGGAAGACTATGAATGCAATTTAATTAACTATTTTAATGTGAGTGAAGGAAACTATATGATAATCATGTGTTTTTGAAATATTGTATTCAATACATAGGTTAAGAGAAATAATCCATGGTGGTTAAGAGAAATAATCCATGGTGTAGTGTAACTCGACGGCCATGAGCTTGAGTGGAGGTATTTTGGTAAGCTTATGTGCAAGGTTTCTTGCTTGTAATTAGGTTTTCTCGGCTTAATTCTTGGTAGTGTGTTTCTGTTTCTTTTCCGCTAATTTGTTTTGGGTGCAAGCCAAGCTAAGGAAACCTTGGCTTTGGTTCTATGTTTGTTGGGTATAAGGATTCTGGTGTGTGTTTAGGTTCAAAGTTCTATTCTAGAGAAGCCCCACTTAGGTTGATTTTGATTCTCTTTTCCTAGAAGGGTGGGGTAGTATTTAAGGATTCATTGAGTAGTTGAGGAATTTGTGGAGGGTGGATTTGCTCCTCCTCTAGTGGAGCGTCTAGGTGAAGGGCTTAGAATTGGGATTTTATGGGGATGACTGTGTTGGCACGTGATTGTTCTAGCTAAAATGCTCAGGCAGTAGGGTCAGGCCCATCAAGGGATGGGGCCTCATGGCCTGCCAGGGGAAGGCCTGGCCAAACGGAAGTGGCTGAGGGCGAAGGGGATGTGAGAGCTAAGTTGGGGGGAGAATTGCAGCACAATGAGGTTTAGTAACCAAGTTGGTTAGGCCAACCACTTGTTTTGGATTCTCTACACTTGCAGCTGTGAAATATATCAATTGTGAAGAAAACATAGGTGCATTAACGGATTCCTAGACGAGTTGATGGTGCACCTCAGTCATGTGGAATTTCATGCTTACCTAGATTTTGATCCTCCTGCTTCTCTGGGTGTTGGTCATGTACCAAATTGGCCTTTATGTTCTGTGATGATGGTTGTTTATTTTTTAATCTTATAATTTTTTTGGGGTTATTAGTATGTTTGTTTTTTTGTTTCTATGTAAATTGTC
The DNA here is from genome assembly GCA_034641835.2 of Pinus albicaulis. NCBI lineage: Eukaryota > Viridiplantae > Streptophyta > Pinopsida > Pinales > Pinaceae > Pinus > Pinus albicaulis. The sequence goes on along the minus strand of JAXQQM020061013.1, from coordinate 32,911 downwards.
TTAGGCTATTTTACATTTTCATTGCTTTAGTGGCCAACAAATTTGTTAGGAGTGAGGTTAAGAGACAAAAAAAATTATCATATACATTAATTGTACCATTTAGAAAAATGAATATAAATTTTTGATCATATATATATTTTTGAAAAAATAAATAATTTAATGTGAAAGATAATATAAAAAATATGTACCATAATTCTTTTTATTTTTTTTTAAATATTCATATTCAAATATTGATTTTATGTTTTTTTTAAATATTAATATTATAAAAATAAAAATAATTTTATTTTAATTTTATTTTATTTTCTTAAACTTATAAATTAATATCTTAATTCATTATGTCTTTGGATTAAATGGATATTCAATGCAACCAATTAAAAAACATAGTGAATATGCAATGTTTAATTTCCAATGAAATCAGATAGTATTTCAAACTCAAAAATGAGTGATACCATCTTTATTTTATGATTTTTATTTATTTTCTAACCTAAAGAAAAGTTATAATTAACTCTCTTATATATATGTTAGAGTATAAACTCTAACTGCCACCGAAAGAAATTAAACATTGGATATTTTGAAGCAGTTATGCTTAACGAGGCTGGAAATAGGAAAATATGAAGAAAAGAACTCTGTTTTGTCCTTTGGGAAAAAGAAGACAAAAAAATCTTGCTTTTATTTTTTGGAAAAAAGAAGAGAAGAAATTAGACAGAAAATCACATACCATCTTAATAATTCAGTGTGGGAGAGAAATAATTTGTGGTGGCATATGATCAAGATATTGTGCGAGATAAATAGAATATTTATATAACCGTTACTAGTGGGAGCGAAATATTGATAAACTTGGGAACAGGATTTGCAGGGCATATCATAGGGTGTGGAGGATACAACTTCAAAGATCTTATTATTTTTACTTGATAGTTCAGGGCTAGGAGGAACATGGAAGCCTATGGTATATTTCTGAAAGAAATTTTAGATAAATACTTTTACTTAAAGCAAATATATTTTTATGGTTAAATAAATGTTTGAAATAGTAAGCTAAAAGAATATGTTATTATACTGACAAGATATAGGGATAATGTCAAGATATAGGTACAATTAAAAACACATGTGCGTAACAATATAATTAGACTGAAAAAATATTAAAAGTCAGTAGACTGAAAAAATATTGTAAGTCAAATGTACACTCCCTCATGTAATTCATACCTTAGAAATAGCAAGAAAATTTCAAAAATAAGACTCGATGTGAAAGGATAAGGTTAGTAAGTGGATTAGGTAGTATCTTTCATTTATCATTTCGGGCTGTATAGATAAGATAATGCATAATTATAGAGAGGAAATTAACTTCTAACTACACATTTTGTTATGAATGGTTTCTCCATGTCATTTTAGTTGTCCCGTGTCATTCTAGTTGTTGCTTTTAAAATGAAATTTCCTAAAAACAAAAATTTGATATAAATGGAAGATGAATCCAAATTATAGTAAAAATCTAATAATAAAAGAAAAGTGGCCCTAATAATATATAGAAAAAGGTAAAATAATTCCCTAATATATATATTAACGAGTTCCTTATTGTATATGCACTACACCCCCACGTTCTTGAAATTGATACTTGAAATTCTAAGCCATATGTTAGGTCGTTATGAAACAACTCATGAAAGGTACAAAATAACAAAAGTTAAAAATCAAAAACAAAGAAACCCCCTTCAAAATTTTGTATACTATGTAGTTGCTTTGAAGAGGGCATGTGTTGCTAATCAACCTAATAGTGTACATATCCCTCGATATTTCATTTATTATCAAGTGAGAATCCCTTTAATATTAGATGAAACATGTATTTTCTTATAATAATAGTGAGAACACATGGAGTATCGAAAAGCTAAAAATTATTATTTTTTGTTTAGTTCTTTGTTTTGGTATTATTATCCATTTTCTTTGTTTAATTTTTTGTTTTGGTATTATTATCTAGTAGTTGCTTGTAAATTATGGTGTTCCTTTCATAGATTTCCATCCGAATATATATATTAGCATGTTGATGGAATTATAAATTTTATCCTAAAATATTATTAAAAATATAATATTAAATGTAGTTAAAGTCATATCAAAAATCTACTTTAAAAAGAAGTTGTGGAGAAGTTGGTGTAAAAGGAATATCGCAACGTAAGAAATAACATTTTTTTTTTATGTAGCCATATTATTATATGAACATGAGTCTAAAATCCATATATGATGTGATGAAGTAATAATAGTCGAAAGATGATTTACAACTATACCATTTGGTGGCATGTCCTCAACTTTCTTCTTAACATTGTTCAGTATGAAACTTGCTAAGTTGTGTTTTTGAAGTACTTTTTCCTTGATATAAAATTTATTCACCATACATAAATATCTGGATGAAATTCATTATTAAAATAATTACACTTTGACAAAAGATGATTTATAACTATACCATTAGGTGGCATGTCCTCAACCTTATTCTTAACATTGTTTAGTATGAAACTTGTTATCTTGCGTTTTTGAAGTACTTTTCCTTGATATAAATTTTAATCACCATATAGAAATATCCAGATGAAATTCATTATTAAAATAGTTACACTTTGTTCTCTCCTTATCATATGTTCCTCCCTTACGGTTGGAATATGCAATGCCTTCTCCATCTATATGACTCAATATCCTTGATGTTCTACTTGTTCTTATTGATGTTATGATTGACTATACTTCATGTGCTTTGGAAAATTTAAGTGCCCCCAAGTGAATTAGTTTATTATACTCATCTATCAAAATTTCATAAAATCATACATACATGGAATTTTCCAAATTTTACCCATTATGAATTTAGTGGTATGAAATGAAGAAACAAAGATAAATTATTTAGGAACTACTACTTTAGAAAGTATTAAGAGGATAATTTTCTATTATTTCCTATATATGCAAAAATATTTTACCTAATTTGTTAAAGTATTGATCATGGGGAATTAGTATTTTATGGCCACAAAGTTATTGGTATCTAGAGAAATGAACTCATTAACTAGCTAATGTCCTCAATGCATCATTTTTATCGAACAATCCCTCCAATTTTTTCCATACATGCTGAGGTGTTTCACTTCCTTCAACATGAAATAATAAATTAGGGCAAGTAGAACAACGAAATATCCCATATGCTACTCTACAATTGAATTGGGCTCTACATTAGTCCCCATCATGATTTTATTAAGTCCCTTATTGTGCAACAACAATTATATCTTTGGATTCCACTCAAGGTAATTGAATGGAGTGGGGGTCACATTGAATAAGAGATACTCCACTCCCTTTATGCTTTCTAACTCATCAAATCAATAATAAAATTTTGTTATTCTTCACAAAATCCATAATTCCCTAATACCATGTTGGATTTTAAGCACAAACACAAAATCTAGCTATGTAAAAATACTCTAGTAGCAATTTCATACTAAGAAAAAAGAAATAATGAAATTGCACTAGAAAATGGACTAAGTAGCTAAAGGGACCAGTTGGGGGGGAGGGGGGCGGGGGGGGGCGGCGGTGGGTGGGAGAGGGGGGTACGAGGGAAATGTGCACATAATTGAGATCTCATGGTACATTCACAGTAGAATATAAATAAGCAATTTCCATGATTATCTACTAGCCTAAAATTAGAGTAGGAGGCTCTGAAATAGAGTATTTATCTAAAATATGGTTGACTAATTATAATTGGAGTAAAATATAAGTTATATATGAACTAAGAAATAGAAATAAACCTCCATAAACATGATTTAAATAAAATATAGAAGGTTGTTAAGTGAATGGGTTAGGTAGTCTCCAAGAATAAGAAATGGAATGTGCATTAGTGATTAGGGACCCTATGGATAAGGTAATGCACAATATTGTAGAGGAAATCACCAGTTCATAACTTATTTAGGACCCATGGTTCATAACTTAGTTAGTACCCAAGAACTACCACATGTTATCCTAGGCGTTCACCCCTACTAAAAGTAAACTTATTATAAATAGAAACATGATAAAAATTTTAGATGATCCCAAAGGGTAGGGAAGGTCTAGTAGTGAAGGAAAACTATATCAGACATATTACATGTTAGGATAAAGTGTCAAGAAAACGTATATATTTATTGAAGTAAATTTTAAAAATATTTTAGAATTTGATAAATATAAGTAAAAATATCCATGCAATTTAATTAAGTATTTTAATATGAGTGAAGGAAAAATGATATGTTCTAAATATTATTTGAAATCATGTGTTTGAAATATTGTACTTATGGATAATTTTTTAACATTTTTAATGTCATACAATCTTTTCTCTCATCTAAGTATAAGAAATATTATTAATGATGATGATTAATGTCTACTAAGACTGATATGCTCTATAAGACCTTAAAAAGAAGCGGTTAATTTAAATTATTTAAACTTTTATTTAAAGCCTTCCAAGATCATTGTAGCTTGTATGTGTATAACTTTGTCATTGTGACCAAAATATGCATGTATTAACTTTTTCATTTTCACAAAAATATTTTATACAAAGGTTTCCTATAGGGGTTTCCAAAAGATAGCCTTAATGTAACATCCCCTGGTAACCTCACATGAAAACAAAGGGAGTTAGAAAATGTTTGGAAAAATTACCCAAAGGTAACTATCCAAATCCCTATTCCAAATTCCTCATTAACCATTAAATAAAATGTTCTTCAGTACATAGAGAAACTTTAGTAGAGGAGTACTAAATTGCATAACCATTCACAACCATTATTGTAGTATATTAACATAAACTGTAAGATGTAATCTTGCATCCATACCATGATTCTCTTAACCAGATTAATTAATAACATACTTGACATTATGAACATCACATCATGCAAGGAATTAACATCATCAAAGTGAAATAACAAGAAATCACAACATTGAACATCAATTTACCCTAGAAAACTCGTATGGTGAAAACCAACAAACATTTAATTTTATTATTAAACTCTCGTGAGGGTATTCAACCCACTAAATGGATTATAAGGGATTCCATTCCTTAACTATTGTCATATGATATTACAAGGAAATATGACTTAAAATGGAACATATCTAGCCAAAATCTATTATAATAATCGTGATATTAGTTACCCAGAAATATTTAATATTTATATCTGTGTGGCCTGGTTTTTTCATCAGTGGACCGTTTTCCAGATCGTACTCATCTGCATAGACCATTAATTCTTTACCTGCCATAATATTTAATATTATATATCCTTTGTACAATGTCACCAACCTTTCCTACCATTGTTGTCATAAGCGAACTTGAATATCATGATTACATAAAGTATTATTCAAACCAAATCATAAATCTATACTAGTGGTGATTAACCATATATTTATGTATACTCATGGAATGCAAACAAAATATCAGGACATTCTTCCTTTGACAACATTTCATACAAATTAGTTATAAGTGTATAACCATCAACACACATCTATAAAAAAATACCACATTCAATAGTATTCCCCTCACATAATCACACATTCATGCAAGAAAAATCATTACAATTGTCCAGACATTCGTTTTAAGTAAACTAACACATTAGTTTTGATCTTCGTGCATGTGAATTATATAAATGTATCAAAATAAATAACCATAAAAATATTACTATTGTGGCATACAAATAGGTAAAGAAAGATGACACAATGAATGTTGTTCCTATGTAAGCAATTTCATACACTTTCCAAAAAAATCTTCCCAAAATAATGTTTAACACAATAGAGCATGCAAACACATGTTTCCTTTTCGAGGAAATCTAGCACAATAGGGCATGAAAACACATGTTTTTTTTTTTTCCATAAAACTAATGCAATAAAGCATACAAACATCATATATATATATATATATATTCCAAGGGAACCAATACATTACTATGGTTTTTTTGCATGTAAATTCATTTTCTTTCCAAAAGAATCTTTTCAAGTGTAGGCTAAAACAACATGCTATCATTTCCCACATATAAATGTATATTATTTCCAAATAAAATATAATACAAATCTTTTACTGCCAAATAAACTAAGATAATAGTTATGATAGCATAAAATTAATCAAATTTAATTTGTACTAAGGAAATATGGCTCAGTAGTTCTTCTATCCAAGAAAAGAACATATCTCTATAACACAATGACTATTCCTTGTGCTTACAAGAGCTTATCATAATAGCCATTCTTTAATTACACGACACATATTCCCTTCTCTAGAACTATACCATCATTAGCCATTATTTTCATGTAAACAAAAACACAATTATTTTCAAAAGGAAGTTAATGTAACCTCATTTCTCTATGTTTCTATATGCAAGTTTCACATGCTTCCCTTTCAAGAAATTAACATAGATAACCATCTTTTATCCATAAAAAACAAGTAACAATATCAAGGTTAGTTTAACCTTTTATGCACCTAAATTGATATTTAACACAATTCACCTAGCGAGGAAATATTTCCAAGAAATAATACTTTACAAGCAGATTAACATGATAAGTTTCTCTACAAAAAATCATATTCTCTATATCACAATAACTACCCTTTTGGTCCATGCAAAATGTCTTTATCCTAACACAATAACCTTTACTTCAATCCACACAATATTCTCAAGAAACAAGCATGCATTCTTGTTATTGTATGAAAACGATTCATATCCATCTTTTAAGAAAACAATATGTTTTTGTTTCAAGTGTTCTATCATCAAAGAAATTCTTCTCATATATGCAACTATGAACTCTTTTTATAAAAATAAACTATCTAATGATTATTGTTTCTATGTATATAAAACATACATTTTATTCAAGGATGCTAGTAATTATTATCTATGTGCATAGAAACACATGTTCCCTTCAAGAAACAAAAATTAATCTTATATTCTTACAAGAGAATCTAGCTCATTAGATATTTGTATCATGCATGCAATGCATATTTATTTAAAATAAACTTCGAAAAATAACTATTATCACAATGCATTTAAGCATATATTCCTTTTCAAGAAACTATTATATAACAAAATCACATATTCTTTTAAAAGAAAAATCTGGCCTGTTTTCATGCTATCTCATCAATAACATAACATGTCTCATGTTCCTTTTCTCAAGAGGATATGTTGCCTACATAGCAAGAATCTCATGTATTTTATTCAAATAATTGACAAAGCTACTTAGATTTTAACAAACATGATTCACATGTAATCTTTCTAAGAGAAACTAAATATTTAATTAACTTTTATGTGGAAGAATTAGTAAAATTTCTCTCAAGAAATATCAAACTTAAGAACATGCAAATACATGTTTCTTTTCAAATGGCCATTTACAAAAATCATTATTTACTGCACGATTTCCCAAAAATTTATCATAATCGCTTATTCTTTTCAAACAATAACAACATATATAAAACAACATAATAATTTTTCAAGAAGCAATTATTCTCTACATACAATAATCAACATGAATTTTTCCCAAAGAAATGCTTATTACTTTCGTGCATGAAAAAATAACATGGTTTCTTCATGACTTCTCTATGAAGAGAATCTCATTAAGTTACCTTCAAACCAAAGAAAAACTCATTAGCTTATCTTCAAACCAAAGAAAAACTCATTAACTTCAAACCAATAAATCACAACATTGAACAACAATATACCCTAGAAATATCATAGGGTGAAAACCAACAAACATTTAATTTTGTTTTTAAATGTTCGTAAGGGTATTCAACCCTCACTCAATGGCTTTCAAGGGAGTCCATCCCTTAGCCATTTTCATAAAATCTTACAAGGAAATATCACTTAAAATACAACATATCTAGTTAAAATCTATTACAATCATCATGATACAATTTACCCACAACTATTTAATCTTTATATCTGTGTGGTCTGGTTGTTTCATCAGTGGACTATCCTGTGGATCACACTCATCTACATAGACCATTAATTCTTTACCTACCATAATATTGAACATAATATATCTTTTATACAATGTGACCAACCTTTCATGCCCTTATTGTCGTTAGCAAAATTTGATATCATGATTACATAAAGTAGTAATCAAACCAATTCATATATATATAATAGTGGTGTTGCACCATCTATTTATGTACATTCATGAAATGCAAGAAAAAAATCACGACATTCTGCCTTTAACAACATTTCATATGCATTAGTTATAAGTGTATAAATATGAGTGCACATCTATAAACAAATACCACATTAACTAGTATTCACCTCGCATAAGCACACATTCCTCCAAGACAAATCATTACAATTGTCCAGTCATTCCTTTTAATGAAACTAACACATCAGTTATGATCTTCATGCGTGCAAATTATATAAACTTATCAAAAAAACTGGCTCTTAAAATATTACTATTTATGCATACAAATATGTAAAGAAATATGACACAATGATTGTTGTTCCTATGCATGAAATTGCATATACTTTCCAAAATAATCTTCCCAAAAGAATGATTAACACAATAGAGCATGCAAAAACATGTTTCCTTTTCGAGGAAATATAGCACAATAGGACATGCAAAACATGTTTCCTTTTCCATAATGCTAACGCAATAAAGCGTACGAAGGAAACTAACACATTACTATGGTTTTTGTGCATGTAAATTCATCTTGTCTCCCAAAGAATATTTTCCAATGTAGGCTAACCCAACATGCTATCTTTCCCACATATAAATGTATATTCTTTCCAACAAAAGTGAATACAAATCTTTTATTCCAAAATAAACTAATATAATAGTTATGATAGCATAAAATTAATCACATACAATTTGCTCTAAAGAAATATGGCTCAGTATCTCTTCTATCGAAGAAAACAACATATATCTATAACACAATGACTATTCTTTATTCTTGTAAGAGATTATCATAATATCCCTTTTTTAATGTACACAACATATATTACTTTCTCTAAAATTTTACCATCATTAGCCATTATTTTAATGTAAACAAATACATACTTCTTTGCGAAAGGAAGTTAGTGTAACCTCATTCCTCTATGTTTCTATATGCAAGTTTCATATGCTTCAATTTCAAGAAATTACCATAGATAGCCATATTTTATGAATAAAAAACAGGAAAAACTAACAAGGTTAACTTAGCCAGAAAATCTTCTCAAGAGATTAACAAGATAATTTTATCTACACAAAAACATATTCTCTATATCCCAATAACTACCCTTTTGGTGCATGCAACATTTGTTTTTCCTAACACAATGTCCTTTACTACAATGCACATAATCTTCTCAAGAAACAAGCATGCATTCTTGTTCTTGTATGAACAATATTCATATCCATATTTTAAGAAAATAATAATTTTTTGTTTCAATTGTTCTATTATAAAATCCATTCTTCTCAGATATGCAACTATGAGCTCTATTCCTAGAAAAAAACTATCTTAATGATTATTGTTTCTGTGTATATATAACATACATTTTCTTCAAGAATGCTAATAATGACTATCTATGTGCATAGAATCACATGTTCCCTACAAGAAACCAAAAACAATCTTATGTTATATTCTTACAACAAAATCTGGCTCATTGGTTATTTGTATCATGCATACAATGCATATTTATATCAAAAGAAACTTCGAAAAATAACTATTATCACAATGAATTTATCCTTTTGAAGAAACTATTCTATAAAAAAAATTACATATTCTATTCAAGGAAAAGTCTCGCCACTTTTCATACTATCACATCAAGAACTTTACATGTCTCATTTATCTTTTCTCAAGAGGATATTTTGGCTACTTAGCAAGAATATCATGTAATTTATTCCAAGAAAATGACAAAGCTACTTAGCATTTAACACACATGTTTCACATGTAATATTTATAATAGAAACTAAATACTTAATTAACTTTTATGAGCAACAATTAGAATAATTTCTTTCAAGAAATATCAAACATAATAATTCTAATTTTGTGCATTCAAATAAATTCAACCTAATGTGCATACAAATGCAAGTTTCTTTCCAAGAAATTTTGCATAGAACATGCCAGGCAAGTTTCTTTCCAAGAAAGTCTGCCACAAAACATGCAAATACAAGTTTCTTTTCAAATAGTCTTTTACAACAATCATTGCATGATTTCCAAGAAATTTATCATAATCTCTTATTCTTTATAAACAAGAACAACAGATATAAAACAACAAAATCTTTTTTCAAGAAGCATTTAATCTTTACATACAAGAATCAACATGAAAATTTGCTCAAATAAATGATTATTCTTTTTCCTGCATTAAAAACTAAAATAGGTTCATTTTTTTTTTAAAGAAAAACTCATTAACTTATCTTCAAACCTAAGAAAAAATTATTAACTTATATCCATACTTGTCAAATACCTTCACAAAATAAACTACAAAAATAGTTTTAAGAACAATAACCTTATAAATTTATCATAGTTTTAAAAAAAAATAACTTTAAAAATTTATCATTTATGTGCGCTAAATATACCAACTATTCTATAAAAAAAAATAACTCCATGCCAACTATTCAAGAAATATAGCACGATTACTTATCTTCTTTCACAAATATCCTATTCATTTCCATTACCTTTACCCTCACTGTAAAATTCTATGCATTTATAAATACAAAAGTGTGCCTTCGCTATCTACTACGGGAACACCCTTCAGTCCTTGCTTGAAAAATATGGATTGCTCCATTCTACACAAGGAGGAAGTTTATTCTCTGGGAACATCACTGTTACACTTGAAAAGAGGGTGAAAATTACAAACACTTCCAAGACTGTCACTGGCCCTTCCGGTGGACAGGAATTCATGCCCTTTACCATTTTCAGGTGTTCATTCACATTTTTATATTTGGAGACAACCCTAACAACCTGAGATATTGTCACGGGCGTAAGCTTTGCTTCAGCATGATAAAGCTATGACAATATCTCCGCCTAGGAGATTCATCATCTTTCACACATCCTTTTTCCTCCATTAATTTTTTCCAAATCTTGTTGTTTTTCCGTTTTAGTTTCATGAATGTGTAGAATTAGGTTTGCAACTAATTCTTGATTGGTTACAGTTAAAAGTAGATTAAAAGAATTATCACTTGCTACCAATGCCAAAGAGTTGTAGGATTGACCTTGACAAATAATGGAGGCTATAGGATCAGCCTAGAGAATGAATTCCACGTCACAAGGTTTCTTAACTTGTATTTCTGCCATTTACTTTGCCATTCAATGATAAATTATTATGTTCATAAGTTAAATTGATTAATCGATTTTAAATCTTAACAAAACAAAATCGAAATAGAAAATCAATATAAAATATAACAGGTTGATATTTAATGTTAACCGTAATAATAATTATTAATTAGTTTTAATAAAAATAATTTAAACATGAATTCTTAATTTTTGTTAAAGTTAATATTTTTTAATCCTATTCCATATATTAGGTTGATAAATTATATTACAAACTGCATTATATTAATGATAACCATGTTTTTTCTTATTTCTTGAAATAAATTTGTATTATAAAATAATTGAGATAAATGTTAAATGAATTTATATTATAAAATACAATATTTTAATGTTTTAATGATAATTATAATTGTTTTTATTTTTTAAAATCTATTGTGGTATGAATGTTATGTTATTTAGAGCTTTGAAATATAATTGAGTACATTATATTATATTAGTATTAGTATTAATAATAATTTATTTTCTGATATTTAAAAAGATATAAAAAAATATTTAATAAATATATATATATATATATATATATATATATATATAATTAAATTATTATAAAAATTATAGTATTTTAATTTTTTTTAATTATTATATTTTAAATTTATTATGTTTTATAAAGTATCTACTTTTTAATATCTAATATTAAATATAATATTTCATAATATATATTTTTATAGTATATAAATTATGCAAAAGCAAAGAATTTGGAACACAAAATATCATAACATTATACTTAAAAAAGATAAAGGGTACCAACCCACCATTTAACATAGAATAGTAAATTTCTTTTTAAGCCAATCACTCATCATTGGAATTGTAAATCATATTATTAATGTCGCCGATGAAGAAAATGAAAATAATTCTCATACATTATATAGTTTAAGTATTTTAGTGAACATATGTATTACTAGTTATAATTTGAATAAAAATTATAAATATATATATGTCTATAATTTTTATTGAAACTATATCTAGTAGTATATATGTTTAGTAAAATAAATATTTAGATTATTAGAATTTTGTCCAAGTATTTTAGTGAACATATGTATTACTAGATATAGTTTCAATTATATATATATATATATATATATATATATATATATATATATATAATTTAACCAATATTAATATATGATATTAATTATCTTTATGGCGTGGATGATGTTGGTATGCATAGATGATTTGATGTGACGATGATTTGTGTGAATGATAATAGTTGAGCAGGAGAGAGGATGCCAAGAGAATTGGCAAAGGAAATATCAAAACATAAAAAATGGAAGAGTTGGTTATATAAAGGTTGGGGAATTTCTTAGACGTTGCGCTTTTGGATTCAGGTTATGGGAGATAAGGAGGATGTCGAGTTTAACGTCAAGTATGCACGAGATGTTAGTTTACTTAGAGATGAATTGGTCTTTTCTTTGATAATTTCATTTGTATACTTTTCATCATTTACATATTCATTCACCCCATAACATCATTAGCAACATATGAAATTATATAGAAAGAACAACATCATCAATAATGCAATGGAAATAAAATGAACATCAGAAGAAAATTCATATACACATAGAGACACGAGGATTTGGCTAGAGACCAAGGAAAAATCCCACAAGGGGGGAAACCAAGAATTCAATTCTTCTTCTTCTAATAGATTTCATCAATAATATAATTGTTCTACTGAGATACAAACTATAAATTTGTGGGTTGCCCAGGCCATCTATATGTGCTGTTTACAAATTCATTTGTGAACAAGATTTATAAATAATTTTGATACATAATCAATAGCCTATCATTTCCACCATATTGAACTGAAATGACGCCATATCAACCAAGAAGAATTATTCATATATCTGAATAAATTACACAGGTTTCTCTTCGGATTTTTAGGATATAGAGAATCTGAGAAACAATGTTATGTACATATTGTTGAAGAGGACCATGCATATAGAAGGTATACAAATAACTACTTGAGCTAGATTATACTGTCATTGTCTTCTTTCTGCATAGGTATTCTTTTGAAGAATCTCAAAGATACACATAGGACTATAACACTGAGCTAGATTATATTGCCACTGTCTTCTTTCTGCATAAGGATTCTCTTGGAGAGTATCAAAAATACATGTAGCAAGGTTGTAATACTGAGCTAAATTACACTGCCATTGTCTTCTTTCTGCATCAGGATTCTCTTGGAGAATATCAAAGATACATAAGATGATTGTAAAACTAATATGCCATGATCGCCATGATGTTGTACATATAATGCACATGATTGATGTTTTGTATATAAGGAAATGTTACCATGTATTAAACTTTGAATGAAATCATTATAATGAAAATATATCATACTCAAGAGAATGTTGCAGAGATATAAATTAACTCCCAGTCGAGACCTTGTCGAGGATTCATATGCCACCGTTGGGAAAAAATACTGAGAGGGTGGGGAGGGGGAGTGAATCAGTATTTAGAGATTTTTGATAGTTTAAAATTTTCTCTATTGAATTCCATACACAACTTTAATGAACCCAACTCACGTATGCACATGGATATATCAACAGAAACTTGTGTATACTGAGATAAATTTATTGTTAGATAAACTTTCAGAAACAAACTTTAACTCAGCTTATCAGTTATGCATCAATTATTAAAGTAGTGAAAATGTGTGGTAATAGTAGAATAAATCATCACATAATAGCATCACACATAAACACCAAGATTTAAGGTGGAAAGCCAATTCGAAAGAAAACCACCGTTGTTGTCGTCTCTGTCTTCAATATTTATTATATGGAAAATTGTTTACAATTTTGTACTGATGCAGACTCATATCAGTACGAAGGCATCTACCTGCAAAATCCTGCAACATTCTCTCGTTTTCCAGCTGCAACTAGAAGGGAGCTACAACTCCCTAATCTCGTTTACCAGCCACTACTGGAAGGGAGCTTCAACCCCCTGATCAGAACACCATCTTCTACTGGTAGGAAGCTTCTACTTCCATACTGAAGGCTTCAACCCTCACAACAACTACAGACCATGTTTCATCATTTTTCATACTAGATCACATAGCTTCAACACACCCTTCATAAATATCAACAACAATAAACTTCACCCAATACATCAATCAGAACAGTGAGATCACTATCATCAGAACATAGTAATAAATAGATTTTTAGAATTAGTATGAAGAATCAAATTCAACCCTGATCATTCATTATCTAAAAAAGCATACCCTACTTTTCTTCACTTAACTCGCATGTATACGTGTTTTCCTTCACACCAACCTATGTATAGATCTGTGAATACTGATCTTACAGAATATGGTTAGTCTCAAAAATAGACTTGAGGCTTTTAGTCATATAAATTTTCAGTGTTGCATAATTCTTGATTAGTCAGACATCATTGAACATATTTACTTACTTATTGATCAGATTTGTACATAATCAACTTAGAATCATATATAAAATTCAAGCAACCCAGATGTACATGAAGACTTCATTGATAGATAATAGAATTATAGCAGCAATGAATAGAAAAACCTCTGCAATAAGCTTTAGAAACCCTGACCTCCATATGCTTTTTCAGAGACAAAGCCGCGTATATACGTGCTTTTACCAAGACAAACTAGCATATAGATCTGTAAATATTAAATTTGCAGAAAGTATTAGATCTATAGAACTTACCCAGATTTCTTCACTTCACTTCAACAAACATGTGCCAGATCACAGATCTAATCATCTCTTCAATTGATTATACAAGAACATAGGCATTTTAGGTCTAGAGATCTTGACCCATCATTGTGTCCAAATGTGCATGATACGTTCATATCTATTAATAAAACAAATTTCATCCCATGTAGATATACTTCAGGGAGAAGTATTTAGTGATAGCCCTAACACATGCACACCTTTGCACTATGATCTTCTTCTCCTTAAATATATTTAGCCTTTACCATTACCATGAGTCAAAACCACACAACTGATGATGGTATTCTAGGAAGGAATCAAATAGACGACACAACGCTCAATATTGTGGGCTAATACCATGGTAAAGCCTCGTGGTATCATATTTTTAGAGCGCAAAGGCATTAAAAACTTGGATCATTCTTATCTACATGTATATGTGACTTGGGCTATACAAACCCACGTATAGAACCTGCAATATGATTTTTAACCAATCTTTAGCTGGACATTACACATTTCTTCTGATAGACTACTGAGCTTCTCCAGAACACATATATTCCATATTTTACTAAAGAGTTTCCATTAAGGACAACATATTAAGACATAAGAATCGTATTTCCAACAATCTCCCCCTTTGGACTTGATGACAACCATGATGGTGTTTGATCACCACAACGGATAGATACATTAAACAAAAACATTATTCAAACACCCAAAATACTCTCCCCCTTTGACATCAAGGAAAAAGGGAAATATTTTGACCATGCTCCCCTTAAGGTCATGCTAAATATCCAGAAATATTTTTCAGACTCTATAACTCAACCGATTATGATCACCAAAAACTCATACTTACATCAATGATCCAACCAATTGGAATTACATAATTGACTCAACTACCCAACCAAGTGGGTTTATAAATTAGAACAAGTCCTTACATGATTGAATATAAAAATTTACATCATGAGTGTCATTAGTCCCTTTTCATCAAATTATAGAAATGACTATTCAAAAATAGGACCAAAAAGATCTCAAGAGAGAGATCATATATCATAAAACAATCAAAATGCCAACAATGCATCCTTTGCAGCAAGTCAGGTGCTCCCCTTAAGCTTATGCATCCTGAACACCTTCAACAACCAGTTCAACAAAGCATCTTCATTAGAGAATGATACAAAAATATGAATACTGGAACAACAATAGAGATTACCCCATAGTACCACAACTTTTCTGAGTGTTGACTTAAAGAATTTCTGTAAGCAAAACCGATAAATGGTTTTATGCACAGAAACTTGCATATATACGTGATTCATCTTTATGAAACCATCATATAGAAATTAAACTTCTTAATTCAAGCAGATTTGATCATAGGGATAGAGACAACTCCCAGCTTCTGTCTGAGATATTCGAATGCTTCCCTGGGAAGAAATTTAGTAAATATACAAGAAAATTATTCTTTGGAGGGAGCATACTCCAATTTAAACTTTTGTTCAAGAAATTGTTTATGTAGGAAGTGATACTTGATAGGAATTTGCTTGGTCTTGGAATATATAACAAGATTATTTGAGATACTAATGGAACTTGTATAATCACATAAAATGGAAATGGGAGGTGAACATTTGATTTGAATGTCTTGTAGAGTCTTCATCATCTAAAGGAGTTGTGTGCAACATGGTCCGACAGCCACATATTCTACTTCTACTGTAGATAAGGCAATAGAACTTTGTTTCTTGCTGAGCCAAGATACTAAGAGGGTCCCCATATCAAATGCACCACCACTAGTGCTTTTTCGATCATCAAAATTTCCAGCCCAATCCACATTTGTGTAAGAATGAAGAGTGAGATCATCATTCTTTAGATACCATAGACCAAAATTTTGAGTCACTTGTAGATATTTGAATATTATTTTTACAGCCTGAAGGTGAGACTTTTTTGGATTAGCTTGGAATCATCCAAAAATCCCAACTGCATGCATAATGTCTGGTCTTATCCTAGTTAGATAAAGCAGACTTCCAATCATGGATCTGTATTCTGGTTGATTCACTGCAGGAGAATCACCATGAGCACTAAGGCTACATCTAGTTATCATTGGCGTACGCACAGGTTTGTAGTATTCCATCCCATAATTCTTCAAAATTTTCTTAAGATATTTTTCTTGTGATAAAAATATGTCATATGTTTCTTGTTGCACTTGTAAGCCAAGAAAAAATGTTACTTCCCCAAGTAAAGACATTTCAAATTTTTGCTGCATAACAAAAGCAAATTTCTGACTCGTGGACTCTTCATTACTTCCAAAAATTATGTCATCAACATATACAATTACAATCAATAGTTTATCATTCTGAACTTTTGTGTATAAGTTACTATCAATAGATCCCTTTGTAAAACCTTGATGATTAAGATATTTCTCAAGACAATAGTACCATGTTCGTGGAGCTTGTTTGAGGCCATATAAAGCCTTTTTAATTTTGAAAACAACTTTTTCATCATTTCCCAGAATGAATCCTTCTATTTTTTCTATATAAACTTATTCTTCTAGATCACCATTGAGGAAGGCAAATTTAACATCCATTTGATAAACTTTGAATTGTTGAAAACTTGAAAAAGCAAGAAACATTCTTATGGCTTCAAGTCTGGCTACAGGAGAAAATGTTTCTTCAAATTCTATACCTTCTTGTTGAGCATAGCCTTCACAAACAAGTCTATCTTTGTTTCTAATAATATCTCCATTTTCATTTAACTTATTTTTGAATATCCATTTTGTTCCTATCACATTTTTATCATGAGGTATTGGAACCAATTCCCAAGTATGATTATTTTCAAGTTGATAAAGTTCTTCATTCATGGCATGAATCCAATATTCATCTTTACTAGATTGATTGACATTTTATGGTTCAATAGTGGATATGAATGCCAGATAGCTAGGATATCCTACAAGGGTTCTTCTTGTTTGGACTCCTGATCCCTTTTCTCCCAAAATTTCATATTCTGGATGATTATTTTTGAACATACCTAAATGGAGCCTTTTTAGATAGATCTTATTTTGGTGCTTCATTGGGTTCACCTTCTATATTTTTTCTATTTGATGTGGGAAAATATACATCATCATCATCTTCATTTGTTGTTGTTATTTCCTTTTTAGGAGCTAAGAGAGATTCGTCAACTACAACATTAATACATTCAACAATATTTCGAAGTCTTTTATTTCAACATTTATATGACTTACTTCTAGAAGAGTAGCCAAGAAATATTCCTTGATCTTCTCTAGGTTCAATGTTGCCAAGTTTTTCGTCATTTTTCTTAATAAACATTTTTTTCCGAAAACTCTAAAATTCTTTACAATGGGAAGATTTCCATACCAAAGTTCATAAGGCGTTTTATCACTATTCACCCAAACATGAGCCTTGTTCAGAATATTTACTGTAATATGTGTTTCTTCTCCCCAAAAGGTATCAGGAGTTCCAAATTCATCAAGCATACCCTGAACCATTTGTTGAAATGTTCTATTTATCCTTTTCACGACACCATTTTGTTGTGGGGTTTCAGCTACAGAAAAATGTGTTTTTATGCCATGATGTTCACATAGATCAAAGAATTCATTTGATATATATTCTCCTCCTTGGTTAGATCTAAGACATTTGATTTTTAGATCTAATTCATTTTCAACAAAAGCTTTGAATATATTAAATGTTTCAAATGCTTCATCTTTATGTTTTAGTAAACCGATCCAACACTTTCTCGAGAAGTCATCAATAAATAAAATATAGTATTTTTCTCCACGAGGTGACTTTTTCCTTACCGGACCACATAGATTAGTATGTATAAGTTCAAGAGGATTACTTGATGATCCTTCTTTAGCATTGAATTATACCCTAATTTTCTTACCAAATTGGCATGATTTGCATATGGTACTTTCAGGTGGAGTGATGCTTGGAATATCATGAACATCTTTGAGTTTGATGGATTTGCTTATTTGTGAGAAGCTCAAATGTCCCAACCTTCTATGCCATAACCAATTTTCTAAATATTTACCTAATTTTCATTATTCTTGGCCACCTTTCAATACATACATATTGCTTGGTGTTCTAGTTCCTTTTATTACAGTTTTTCCCGTGTCAAGTTCACACACTTCACATTATTTTGAACTAAAGACAAATTCATTTCCTTGATCACAAATTTGAATTACACTTAATAATTTGTGCTTTAATCCATCCACATACATAACATTGTTAGCTTTCACCTTTTCTTTTAGAAAAATGGAACATTTCCTTTAGTGACAATAGGAGATTCATTTCCAAAAGTAACATTTTATTTTCTTTCTCTAGAGCATTGTATGAGAGGAGTTTATTTATATCACCTATCATGTGTTTCGATCATCCAATATATATGTACCATTGATTTTCCTCCCCTTTTGAATAAAAAGGTATGCCACAACTTTCAACCTATAAGTCATTCTTTCTCCAAACCTTGGAATTTGAAGGTATATGTTGTTTTGGCTAATGTTTTTTCCTGCATTTAGATTGTACATGACCAAAGTTATTGTAATAAGCACATTCAATTTCATTTTGAAGAGGAGAAAAGTTGTTATAAGTATTCTTCTTTATTCCAGTCTCATTTCTTTTATTTCTTTCTTCTCTGCTCATGATGGTTTTGTATGCAACACATTGAGCAGCCTTATGACAAAAATTATGACATGAGAAACATTGTGCATTAAAGAAGAAATTTTTGCGATCATGAAACCTTCTATTTATGTTTACCTGCTGATTGATATTTCTGTTATTTTTATTCCTTGTATTAAAGTGGTCATGCTTTACCTGTGTAGTTTCTTTATTCTTTTATTGAGAAACAGAATGTTGTAGGCTGGCTTTTGTTGCATTTAGATAGGTTGGTGCTGAAGACTGAGATGATTCTCCAATATATCCAAGACCTGTATTTATAAGAGGAGAGCATTGAACCTTGATAATTTCATTTAAGGTTTCAGATCCTTTAGCAAATATAAGATTTAAAGTTTTCACTTTCTCAATTTCCTTCCTTAGACTTACTATTTCACATTCTAATTTATTATTGTGCTTCTCCTTTTCTATAAGCTGATTTTAGAGTATCTATGGAAATATTGTTTTCTTCCAAACATATTTTGAGATGATTTATTTCAGTTCTCAAAATTCTATGGTTGTCGTTAATTGTAGAATCTGGATTATCCACGGTATCATAAAACAACGGTAGACATTTCGAATCCCAATGGGGATCCATCTTTAAGACGAGAAATGAATGAAGAATGAAAGAAGGTCGCAAGAGGTCAAGGTATAAATAGTGAAGGCTAATGATGATGAGAGGAGACAACAATAAATTATGTTAATCTATTTAAAATAAATTTAATTTTATTATTTGAATTAACTTTTTAAAGTTTTTTAATTTAATTTAATTTAAATAATAAATATTAATAAACAAATTATAATAAATATTTAAATTTTTTTATTTAAATTATCTAAATTGTTTTAATTTTCTTTTTATATTTTTTAAAATTTTAAAATTTTGAGTTATTATAAATCCTTACGTGCTACTCAATTAATTTTAATAAATTAAATTTAACCCTGAGGTGATGAAGTTGCCATAACCGTGAGCACTGCGGGTTATTGAATTAAAAGGAGTGAGGACATGGACCCTAGCCACACAGTCAGCAACCACGCAGATGAAGAATAATGTGATTATCAGCTATTGGATGGTGATAATAATATTTTGGGTCAAGGTATTTTTCATAACCATGAAGTTTGTTATGATTCATTAAAGAACAATAATTCGAAAATAAGGGAAATAGGAAAGCATGGCCCGTGGGGCTCTTTGAGTAGGATTTCAAACTTAACAAGAAGCGGACTTGGGAGCATGGAGGAGACAAATATTAATAATAAGCCCTTATATGATGAGGATATAATTATTAATAGGAAACCCTTATATGATGTGGAGAGAAGTATTAGCGTGGAGGAGACAAATATTAATAAGAAGCCCTTATGTGATGAGGATAGAAATATTAATAGGAAGCCCTACTATAATGTGAAGAGAAATATTAATAGGAAGCCCTTATATGTTGATTCCATTAAAAAAAAGGTTGTTAACCTTTCCTCGATGGAATTAAGTCATGATACCCGTAGGATTCCTGGCAAAGGTTTGGGATTTGCTATTGCTCCTAAAGGTATTCCAAATGAGAGAATTTTGTGTGGCATTGAGGAGGGCATTTGAGGTTTAACTTTGGATTTCAAAGAGGCTCTTAGATAGGAATGCTCCCTGATTCTAAGGAAATCTAAACCCCCCAAAAGTAACCTTAGCAAGGAGTAGATAGGCGCTCTTAGAGCCCTTCATAATAACGAAAAAATTGTGGTCCTTAAGGTAGACAAGGGAGGGGCTACTGTCATTTTAGATAAGGTGGATTATCTTAGGAAAATGAATGATCCTCTCAATTGTAGAATCTATAAGAAGTTGAATTCCAACCCCTTATCGAAGATCTTAAGAGAAGTTAAGGAAGCAGTCTCAAACTCTCATCTCGATGATAAGTTGAAGAAGAAATTGACCCCCTCCAGTAGGTCATTACGAGAATTTATGGGCTTCCTAAGATTCATAAATATGGGGTTCCCCTTAGACCAATTTTAAATACCATTGGATCCCCCACCCATGAATTGGAAAAATATGTCGCAAAAATTCTCAAGCCTCTCGTTGGGAACACTGAGTCCTTCATTAAGGACTCAAGTGACTTTGTTAAGCTTATTAAAGAAGAGAGGGTGGAGGAGAGAGACATACTGGTAAGATTTGATGTGGTTTCACTGTTTACCAAAATTCATTTAGATGAAGCAGTGCAGGTTATTAATAAGGTCACCGATCCTGAAACAGCCAAGATTGCTGAGATTTGTTTACAATCCACCTTCTTCAGCTTCCAAAGAGAATTCTATGAGTAGGTATCTGGTGTCGCAATGGGAACTCCACTCTCATCTATTATGGTCAACTTATTTATGGAAAACTTTGAAAAGAAATCCCTTTCCTACTTTCCCTTAAGTCTAGCTTGCTGGAAAACATTTGTAGAGGACACTAACATAAAGTGGTCACATGGTAGGGAGAATCGCGAGAGATTATTCAATCACCTCAACTCAATTTCCTCATAAATTAATTTTACCAAGGAGATGGAAGAAAACAGGAGCATTCCTTTCTTGGATGTCTTGGTTACTAGAAAAGAAGATGGAACATTAGGGCATTAGGTTGTTAAGAAGAAAACCGATACCGGAAGCTACCTTCACGCTGAGTCTTACCATCATCCTGCTCAAAAATCTTGTGTCCTTAACACTCTTGCTGTAAGAGCCCTGAGGATATCTAATGAGGAGCATCTAGAAGAATAAATCTCTCACCTAACATCTTTTTTCTTGGGTATTGGGTATAAGGAAAGAGAAATCAAGAAATCCTTAAATAGAGCAAGAAGCACTATAATATACAAGAGACTATAGTATCCTCAAGAAAGCACTGGAAATATTATTCTTCCATACATTAAAGGTGTGACACACAAGATTGCCAGGGTTTTGGTAAGGAGTGACATTTTTGCACAATTCTCAGCAGCAGGAAGCATTAGACAAAATATGCACTCAGTTAAAGATAACATTAGTCAGGGGCATCTTAAAGGTGTTTACAAGATTGACTGCTCATGTGGGAAGAGTTACATTGGTGAAACTGGGTGCTCTCTTCAAAATTTTCTAAAAGAGCATGGTGTCGATATTAAACATGAGTGATCTCGAACCTCGGCTCTTGTTGATCACTCCTCGAAAAAAAAATCACTTACGTCTTGAGGATGTTAAAATCATTGCAAGGGAGGAACACTATCAGTGACGAAATATTAGAGAAGCACTGGAGATTATAAAACACCTGCATAACATCAACAAGGACAAAGGATATGATATTAGTGACAGTTGGCGACCTCTAATTAGAAAACTTTGTTGCTTAGGTTCATCCTCATCCTAGGTATAATTTCACATGTTTTCTTCTTCACCTTATTAGTAAACAGTGTAGGGTCGTGTCAGTACTAAACTCTTACTATTCCACTCACTCATAATAGTCATTTTTATTAATTAACTTTTTATTCTATTAATAAAAATTAATTAATTAAAAATTACTATTAGTAAATGGAAGCTAATTATAATAAAAATTCAAATCATATTTATTTATAAAATAAATTTTTTTTTGAAATTAAAAATTTATTAGGATTTAATTAAATATATTTAATAAAAATTCATTAGTAGAATTAATAATTAATCATTTTTAGCATTTATTTATAAACATAGGTTTTCTTCATATTAGTATTATTTAATATATTACCCTTAGATTAATATTTTGATTATACTTTTTTAGGTAAAACATTTTAGGTGATAATTTAAAAATTTAGTAACTCTGTTGAGGCTTATTTAAAAAATTTAGACATTAATTTTAGTATAATAAATAAAAATTTAAATTAGGGCTAAAATTAATTTATTAAAATTAATTGAGTAGCACTTAAGGATTTATAATAAATAGAAATTTTAAACTTTTAAAAAATATAAAAAAAATTAAAATAATATAGATAATTTAAATATTTATTATATATATATTTTTAAATATTTATTATTTAAATTAAATTAAATTTAAAAACTTTAAAAAAATCAAGTAATTAAAAAAAAAATATTTTAAGTAGATTAACATAATTTGCTATCGGCTCCTCTCATCATCATTAGCCTTCACTATTTATACCTTGACCTCTTGCAACCTTTTATTCTTCATTCATTTCTCATCTTGAAGATAGATCCTCATTGGGATTCGAAACGTTTTTATGAAACCCTGGATAATCTGGATTCTACAAATGATTTATTTCTTCAAGAAAGTCATTTTCTTCTAATGCATCCATAAAAGTATCACTAGAGTCCTTTTCAAAAGCTATGAGCAGTCTAATATCTTGATCAGATTCTCCTTCTTCACTATTTGATAGACCATCGCTATATTCATGAGTATAGTTGCTTTTTCTATTGAGAAATTGTTTCTTATTTCCTTTAGCCACTTCCTTTCCCTTTTCATGACTATCTCTTTGGGGACATTTAGCAGCATAATGACCAACTGTTCCAGAAGAAAAAACATTTAAAAGGAAGCTTACCTCTGAATCTTCTAGTGCCAAGTTGTAGCTTCTTTACAAAATTTATCTCATCTTCTTCTGAAACATACCTCGATCCTTCTTGTTCTTCTACCTCTTTTGCTTTTGCATCACCTATGAAGACAACTTCTTTGACTTCAGATCGACCTCCTTTTCTCATTTCAAAAGCAGACAGAATCCCATGAATTTGAACAATAGTAAGAGTTTGTAGATCATGCTTCTCTTCAATAGCAGAAACTTTTGAATCAAATTTGGGAGTTAGAGATCTTAAAACCTTTTCTACAAGAGTAGTGTTAGATATGGTTTCAACAAGATTTCTCATATGATTTACAATATCATATAGACATAAAAATAAACTAGCAATGCTTTCCTCATTATGCATTCTGAGTTTTTCATATTGAATTATGAGAGTTTGGAGTTTAACACTTTTTACCTTGGCATCACCTTCATAACTTAGGATGATTTTGTCCCAGATCTCCTTTTATGTATTCAACTACATGACTTTGACAAATTTTGATTCAATCAAACTTCTTAATAATTCATTGACCGCCTTT
Source organism: Pinus albicaulis (assembly GCA_034641835.2). Taxonomy (NCBI): domain Eukaryota; kingdom Viridiplantae; phylum Streptophyta; class Pinopsida; order Pinales; family Pinaceae; genus Pinus; species Pinus albicaulis. The sequence goes on along the minus strand of JAXQQM020061013.1, from coordinate 8,323 downwards.
GCATTGGTTTCATAGTTCTTTCTTGCAGCTGCATCTGTTGGAATTGCAGTTGGATATTGATAACCAAATTCAACTATACCCCATACATCTACTCCAAGAGACTAAAGATAGGATCTTATTATTGTCTTCTAGAAGATTAATTTGTTTCCATTGAAGAGAGGAGGCCTGTTAGATGCTATCCCATCTTGATTGCTCATCCTATCTGATCTTCCTTCTAGTGATTAAGCTTCTTCAGAAGGACCTGCTCTAATACCAATTTTTGGGAAAAATACTGAGGAGGGGAGGGGGTGAATCAGTATTTAGAGATTTATAATAATTTTAAATTTTTCTTTACTGAATTCCATACATGACTTTAATGAACCCAACTCGCGTATGCATGCGGATATATCAACAGAAACTTGTGTATACTGATATAAATTTAATGTTAGATAAACTTTTAGAAAAAAACTTTAACTCAGCTTATCAGTTATGAATTAGTTAGTAGAGCAGTAAATATGTGCAGTAACAATAGAATAATTCATCACATAAGAGCATCACACATGAACACCAAGATTTAAGGTGGAAACCCAATTTGGGAGAAAACCACCACTACTGTCATCTCTGTATTAAATATTTATTATATGGAAAATTGTTTACAATTTTGTATTGATGAAAACTCATATCAATACGTAGGCATCCACCTACAGAAGGCTACAACCTTCTCTTGTTTTCCAGTTGCAACTAGAAGGGAGCTATAACCCGCTGATCTCATTTACCAGCCATTATTGGAAGGGAGCTTCAACCCATGATCAGAACACCATCTTCTATTGGCATGAAGCTTCTACTTCCATACTGAAGGCTTAAACCCTGAGAACCACTACAAACTACATTTCATCAATTTTCATACTAGATCACATAGCTTCAACACTACCCTTCATAAAGATCAATAATAATAACCTTTACCCAATAAATCAATCAGAATAGTGAGATCACTATCATCAGAACACGGTAATAACCATATTTTCAGAATCAGTATGCATAATCAAATTCAACCCTGAAAATTCATTATCTCAAAAAGCATATGCTACTTTGCTTCACTGAAGCCGCGTGTATAGATCTGTGAATATTGATCTTACAGAATATGGTCAGTCTAAGAACTATATCTGAGGATTTTAGTCATATAAATTTTCAGTGTTGCACAATTCTTGATTAGTTAGACATCATTGAACATATTTCCTTACTTATTGATCACATTTGCACATAATCAACTTAGAATCATATACAACATTCAAGCAACCCAGATCTACATGAAGACTTCATTGATAGATAATAGAATTATAGCAGCAATGAACAGGAAAACCTCTACAATAAGATTCAGAAACCCTAACTTCCATACGTTCTCTTTCAGAGACAAAGCTGCGTATATATGTGCTTTTACCAAGACAAACTGGTGTATAGATATATAAATATTAACTTTGAAGAATGTATCAGATCTATATAACTTACCTAGGTTCCTTCACTTCACTTTAGCAAACATGCGCGAGATCGCAGATCTAATCATCTCTTCAATAGATTATGCAGGAACATAGGCATTTCAGGTCTAGATATCCTGATCCACCATCGAGTCCAAATGTGCAGCATATGTTCTGATCTACTAATAAAACAAAGTGCATCCCATGTAGATATACTTCAGGGAGAAGTATTCAGTGATATCCCTTACACATTCACACCTTTTTACTATGATCTTCTTATCCTTATATAGATTTAACCTTTACCATTACCGTGAGTCAGAACCACAAAACTAATGATGGTATTCTAGGACAGAATCAAATAGACAACATAACACTCAATACTATGGGCTAATACCATGGTAAAGCCTCATGGTATTATATTTTTAGAGCGCAAAAGGCATAAACAACTTGGATTGTTCTTATCTACGTGTATATGCAACTTGGCCTATACAAACCCGCGTATAGAACCTGCAATATGAGTTTTAACCAATCTTCTGCTAGACATTATGCATTTATTTTGATAGAATATTGAGCTTCTCTAGAAGACATATTCCATCTTTTACCAGAGAGTTGCCATCAATGACAACATACTAAGACATAAGAATCATATTGCCAAAAACCACAAGAGTTAAGATTGTAATTTATTATCAATGTATTGTAAATAATGTAATTAATGCCATAATAATGTGATGTTAATGTTGTATAATATATATGATGACAAGGGATGAAGAGAGAGATCGAGCCCATGCAATGATTTAAAAACAAAGTGATGCACATGTATATATACAGAGAATTGATGATATACTAAATCAGATCACAGAGGAGCCATACACATAACTATTCATACATATTGTTAGCACTTCATGAATTCCTTTACACCAGGAAAGGGCCACATAGGTAACCAAAAACAAATTCTAGCTAGAATATGGTCTTTCTAGCTAGTGGAGGCTCCCTCACTTAAGAAAAAATAATATTTTAAGTTTCTAAGGCAAACAAAGATCAGATCTCAAGGGATTTTAAAATGTGGGTTGGAATAAATGAATGCTTCTAGAAAATGGATACCTGTGATCAGGAGATTTAGTGTCTTATCATCCCTATGCATATAACAACCAGTTACACTCACAAAGGCTTATCAAGCATATACTTTGGATAAAGGAAACATATTTGTAGTATAGTGGAAAGAAAAAATAACAAAGTGTTATTCACATGTAACAGAACAATAGGGACTCCAATACTGCATGTTTTTTAATAATAATTTTAGAATAAGAAACAAAGCATACAAATATAATATATTCCATTTTCAATTGTAATATTTGACACAACTTGACTTAGAGAAATACAAGACTAAATTTTAACACAACCACATCATCATACCCATAAACTAGAATGATTGCAGAGAATAATGAATAAAATAACTAATAGGACACATTTCATTTAGCATAATTGTTAACCTTTCATGCATATCTACTTTTTTTATTATGAGGGTCATATCCATTGAACTTAGGATACTATTTTTTCAGTTGTATAACAATTTGTTTATATAGTTTGAATGTAGATTATAAACATAATAGTAATATACTCTTATGAAATTGTTTTGAATTGATTCGGATTAATGAAGGAACACAGTAAAATACAGAAATAGACATAAACACGGAGATGCAGTGAAACAATACTTAATTTTATTAATAACAAATTACTGAAATATGCTTACAGATATAATGGAAATAAAAATAGCTAGGGTGTTGGTAGCATATGTTGTGAAACCAACTCCAAAAAGAGAAGAAAAGAGATGTTTCCTTAGAAATAATCCACTTCAAGGGGGAAAACTCTAATAAATTACATGAATGAACAATTCTTGGATGATTCAAATGACCAAAACCTCCTTCTATATATAGGAGTCCATGGGGCCACAATATAATCCTAGTGGGGCCACAATGTAATCCTAGCCGACCTAACAATAATAATGTAAGGGGATAATAATAACAATATGGGGGTTATAGGGGTACAAAAATAACAATAAGGGGGGCTACACTAACATAATAAGGGACTACACTATAAATATAGGGACTTAACATGCCCCTCTCCTTCAAAAAAGTGTTGTCCTCAACACTTGATTATTTCTTGATGATTCTGTATAAAATTCTCATCCTACCATGTGGAATCTTCTACATAAAAGTTCATCCACTTGCTGAGATACTCTGAAATTGATCGTACTTTTCAAGTTCTTGTTTCCTTGACTACTTAATAAATTGTTTCAATGTGAGGTTGATCTTCCTATTGTTTCATTAGATTCTGCACCAAAGTTAGGTTATCCTTTGAGAGTTGGAGAACTTGTTGTTGATGATCGATGTGATATTCCACTAATTTATCATTCATATTAGCTATTATTTGATCCTTCAAACCATCCAACTTAGCCTTAATTTCTACTTTTAAACCATCTATGTCATCTTTGGTTGTTCTTCTTAAGATCGAAATTTGTTGCACATGGTACCGTAATTTTGATATCTTGTACTGCAATTCTTCCTCATCATGCGTGATAGTATAACTTTTTGAGGGCTTAATGGGCATGGAATTATTTTTTGGAGGGATTGTAGAACCCAATACTAATAAAAATTCTAAAATATTCCCTTGGAATCCCTTCAAACTGCTTTTTCAAACAAACGTTATGCAATTTTAAAAACCAAATATACATTTTTTTCTTGATTTTGAGGAGCCCGATATTGAAATTAAATTATATCTATAATTACGGGTCCTAAATATCTGAAATTCAACCTATAGTATCCCTCTAAATCTTCTTTCAAATTCCATAGGTCTGATCTGATTTGGATTATTCAAGGCAACGTTATGTCCAATCTCCCACACTGACCCAATTTTGGATTGGTTCAATAGAGCAAACTTGTACGACTTGCCACGTGTCATTGTTTCCTCCTCTGGATCTGAAATTATTATACCAAAAAATATAGTCTATGTACTTGTGGCAACTTTCTACATCATTCCAATCCGATGCTCAGAGAGAGAGAGCTATGAATATTCTCCCACGATCATCTCTTTGAGATGAAATTCAGAAGCCTAAAAAAGCCCTAACTTCCATAGATCATATCTCCGAAAATATTGTGAAACAATATCTGAAAATTTTCAAGGATGTTCCTTAGGATTGTAGATTTTCACTATGAAAATGTCAGCTTCTGAACCTTCATAGAAAAAACGTTATTACGAAAATACCACGATGACCTGTTTAGGTTAAATTAAAGAGCCTGCAAAATGACCTAATTTGCACAGATCATAACTCCAAAAATATTGCGAACCAAGCTCTGAAATTTTGTGAAGATTTTCCTCAGGATTTTGGCTTTTCACTCTAAAAATTTCATATTCTGAACCTTTGTAGAAAACGATTTATAGCGAAAATTCCACGATGACCTGTTTGCAGCAGTGAAACACTAGAATCTCTAAGCTCTGATACCAAATGTTGCGAAACCGGCTCTAAAAATAAATAAAAGAGATATCAACGCCTTATAAATAAGCCACTTCAAAGGGGAAACCTCCAATACATTACATGAATGAACAATTCCTGGATGATTCAAATGAACAGAACCTCCTTCTATATATAGGAGTCCATGGGGCCATAATATAATCCTAGCCGACCTAAAAAAAATAATGTAAGGGCACAATAATAACAATATGGGGGTTACAGGGGTACAACAATAACAATAAGGGGGGCTACACTAACATAATAAGGGACTACACTATTAATATAGGGACTTAACAACATATCTCTAAGAAGAGATGTGGAGGCTACAGACCTCTGAAATATCTTACAGTGAGGCTCGAGGGCCTATTTATTATTGAGAAACAATGAAGAACTATAAATTTCCAAAAACCTAACCCTAGGAGATGAAGCACAAAAACTATGGTCCCTGTTTGGGTAAATTAATGTTTCAACATCCCAGGGACATAACTTTGGCATACAATATTTGTTTGATGCACTCAATAGCTCGTTAGAAATATATATCCGAGGAGTAAAAAATTTTATGCAAGAAGGTTAAGCTTTGTTGCTCTCGGTTTTCCCAAAAAATGTCGTTTAGGGCCTCAAAACGGCTCCGGAAGTTGAGGATCCAAAAAACTGCCAAAAATAGTAAGTTATGCAAAAACCGAAGCACTGAAAGAGACAATGGTGGGGCCCCAAGTGGAAAAGGTGGGTGACCACTAATATCCACTTGGATCAATAAGGGCCCAAAATGCCTCTGGTAGTGTAGGACCTGAAAACATGCTAAAAATAGTAAGTTGTGTTGAAAGTGAAAATCCTCAAGAATTGATGGTGCGGGTCCAAATGGAATAGGTGGGTGGCCACCAATATCCACCCAGATCATGAATAATATGGGGATTTTTTATATTTCCCAAACATTATATGTTGCGTATATTAAAATATCACGTTATACATGTGAATAAAAGTATATTTTAGATTATGTAAATTATACCTTTACATTAATATGAATACAAAAAATGTTGTTTTTTTCTTATTGGAAAAAAAATTATGGAAGAGGTTTGATGACACCTTTCCTTTTCCATATAGGACACTAAGTGTAAGAAGATGTTACTTTAGCTATTTCATTTAGCTTAGTATGTATGATCTGTTTATGCTCAACCTAGTCTCCTAAATTGAGTTCATTTAATTTTCAACCAGGGTTGGTAAACTGCTGAAGTGTGGTGCAATGTATGTGCCTAGGTGTTTGTTTCTTACTGTGTTGTGTCTACTATTTTATGATGTTTTCGGTATTTTTATGGTTTTATGTTCATAAGGGAAAGAACTAAATGCTGGTGGAAAGAAGTTACTGGTTAAAAACAGAGTGAAGCCTAATTTGTTGATGATAAATTACAAATGAAAATACTGAGACAGAACCAAACCTAAACTATGACTTAGAAAAATACAAAGCTTGATAATGACTTCAAGAAAATAAATCACAACATGAACTTAACTTGTCCAATTCTTTCATTAAAGATATTTTGGAAGAGATTGAGAAATGGGCAGCTAAGTGTAAAAATTATCCTAACTAAACAATTAAACAATCAACTTATAATGATACAACATCTCATCCATGATTAAAGGTTTGTTGAGACATATTTGGAAAAGAACATTTGTAACATCATAAGATATCTACTCTAAAACTAGCTCCTAATTCTGTTCTGCAACTTAGTTTAACACCACTAAACCTCACTCAAAAGTTATAGATTTCCTTTTAGAATAATATTTTGAGGAAAGGCTTGTTTGTGAAATGGTAAAAAGGTTGCAAAAGTACTACAGGCCTTATACTAATACTATCTTATGTCTAGATGATTATGAGTTAATATAGGTTTAGAACAAAAGAAGTTTTGTAAATAATGAAGGTCGTGGTATTTAATTTTAACAACTAATGCAATTTAATATGCAATGGATGGCAACTAAACGTGGAATTTAAATACAATGAGCTAAGCTAGAACTGAACTAGAGTGCTACTAGTCTACAATAAACAGTGCTAAACTAACAAGCCATTATCAAACTTGAAACGAAATAATAGAGCATGAATTAAATGCAATTTTCCTCTGGAGTGCCCTAACTAAGTTATCATGCAATTAATCTATGGGATTCTACAGCCTATTTCATTCATCATGAATGGTATTTTGGAAGAGCTTGTTAGAAAAATCCTGGCTGTACAATTCAATGCAATTGAATACAAACATGAAAACTGAAAGAAAATACAATTAAAAACTAATACATCACAGCTATTTCCTACTCATTGTTATGATGTTTTGGAAGAGCTTTTAAGAGTAATATTACCTATGCTACTTAGTGTAAACAAGCAACTGAATCCTACAGTATCAAAGTTATACCTTAGTCATCATAATGATATCTTGGAAGAGTTTACTAGAGTAAGTTTAACTGTGATAATGAACGAAAGGAATTGCAAATAAAATATATAACACTACAGCCATTTCTCATTTATTATAATGATCTTTTGGAAGAGTTTATTAGAACAAGTATAGCTATAATGACTAATGAAATTAAATATAAACGCAAAGTTCAAAAACTTGAAAAAGAACTAAGATACTTATCTAAATTGCAAAAAAAAGTAAAGCCGCTCAGGAGGCAGGGGCCCTCTACCACCAGAGTAGCATGAAATCTAACTCAAGATCAACTCAACGCGTTCAGAGAAATGTTGTCTTCTTCATTAAAGTAAAATAACTTAAAACAGAGTATCCTCAGTCTTCATAAATATAGCAGTCAATCCACGAAATCTAATCAAAATCTAGAGCTTGTCTCTCGATTTCCTGAGTACATTTATAACAAATCTTCATAACAGAACTTGAGATAATACGTGGATCATTGTCTTTTCATATCAAAATCATACTAGAACTCTAAAGATGGCAGCATAAAGTGACAAAGGACATCTAGACTATCCTTGTCCTATTAGGAGTCTGCCTCCTTCTGTGAGTTCCCACGTACAAAACCACGTCCAGAATTCCATTCATTCTTCATGCTGAGCAACAAACGCTGAGGACATGATGTGGAATATACCCATGTGTGGATTTTCCTAAGAGGACACCTGGAACATGCTTGAACGTGAAGACAGCTGCAGAATTGGCAACTAGCTACGGAATGTCTGCATTTTGTAGCTAGTTTCAGTTCAAAATGCATTACAATGACAAAATCACAAAACTTAGCAAGTTAGCCATGATATTCATTCTTAAAGTAATTTTAACTAATTTCATTGATCATTTGAGCCTGTGATAACAATGGACAAAAGAAAATGGAGTGAAGTATGTTGGAAGAAAGAAAAATCTTGGGGCTCAACATGATC
>JAXQQM020087334.1:0-30959 GCA_034641835.2 Pinus albicaulis | reverse complement strand
ATATTATGTATTCTTCAGCCAATTACATGATTACATAGCTTCCTTCTCTGATAACTCATAAATCAGACACAGATGGATCTAAGAACAGAGAAGACGAACATAGAGAGTAGGAACCAATGGAGAGAACAGGTTTGATTCCTCCGCGGCTGCTTCCGCATGCAATCATCCCTCAACCGTAACCGATCAACCAACCTCTCACTTTCTTCAGTCGGGTGATCGCCTTTTATTCACCCACCCGTCGCGACTGGCGGCTTCTCTGCGTCTTTGCTCTGGCTTTTCCCGACTTCTCTTCTGATGTCTGCATGTTCTACCTCCTGTTTTCTGCTGTATCTCTTTCATCTGTACTTATCTCTGTTCCATCTCCAGTTATCAAGTGCTTCCGCACCGCCTTGGTAGCTCCGCAACTCCTGGTCGCGCGGTGCGGTCGCGTTAGCTATGTGTATTTCCTCCGCAACTCAAAAAAGAGTCCAAGTTCAAAAGTGTCTTGGCTGAAAATTCAAAACTTAAACAAAACAAGGGCCCCAACAATAGTGCTAGGGATGGTTGTGTTTTAGGGGGAGTTACCCTTTTCCATTGATGTCAAAGGGGAAGAGAAAGTTGTAGGAAGAGGTGTCATGATTGCAGGGGGAGTACTCGTGTTGCCATCAATGCCAAAGGGGGAGATTGTTGATCAGCAGCTGTCATTGATGTCAACCCAAGAAGCACAAGGGGCTAACCCAATATTGAATGGGGATTTTGACCTACAAAATTAATATATTCTGGGTCAATAATTCTTTTTATGGTTTCTACTTGTCGAGATGTTTATGTTGATATATGGCACACCATGTAATTCTTCACGGTTTGAGAGATATTCATGTTTGAAGTTTGTACCCCCAGTTAGTGGGCTAAAACCCCATGGGGTTGGGGCATGGGTCATTGAAAAGTCATAATTAATATTTTTTAAGCTCCTAAAATCCCTCCCACGTTCACTTTTTGAAGCCCCTCTCAACTTAAGCATTCATATATATTGTGATCTTCACTTCCTCCTTAGGTATGGGATTTGGCCATGTGAAACAGGTCATCGTGGAATTTTCGCTCTAAATTTTTTTCTACGAAGGCTCAGAAGCTGAAATTTTTACGAGGTGAAGCCGAAATCCCAAGGACGCTACAGTAAAAATTTAAGATCAAGTTGCACAATATTTTGGAGATATGATCTGTGGAAGTAAGGGTTTTTGTAGGCTCCTGAAATTCATCTCAAAGAAGTCACCTTGGTAAAAGCATCATAACTCTCTCTCTGAGTATCAGATTGGAATTCCATAAAAAGTGGCAGATGTTTCACAGTCTATAGTTTTTGGTCTATCAATTTCAGAGGTAAATGAAGAAACAGTGACACGTGGCACAACGTACAAGTGCGCTCTGCTGAAACAATCCATAATTAGGGTAGTGTGAGAAATTGGGCATAAATCTCTCTTGAAGAATACAAATTAGGTCAGACCTATAGCCTTAGTAATATGACTCATAGGTATACTACGGAACCAAAAAATCAGATATTGAGGATCTTAAATGACAGAGATACACCAGATTCAATATCGGGCTCCTAGAAGGCAAGAAAAAGCTAGATCATGTGTTGTCAAGGGTTGCAAAGGACCAGACTTTCTACGGCAGAAAAGCAAAGCAAGGTGTAGCAGAGGGTAGCATGACAAGAGCAGCAACCAAGGTGCATAACAGCAGCAAGAAGTTCATCATATGAAGTCTTCAAGTGGGCGGCACTGCATACAATCATTGTAAAGGTATCATTGTACTTAGTCATTGTAAATACATTATTGTATAAATTGTACTAGTATCTATCTGCCAAGGGTTGAAGAGGAAGTGTTGGGAGGTCTAGGATCATCATTAGGTGGTTGTGTCAAATTTGGGGTTATGGTCTAGTATATCTTCTTCTTATACATCATTCTATATCATTGTAAAGTGGACCATTTTCCCTGGTACGGGAGTCCATTCTTCTTTTATTCTTCTATAGGGTGGTAGGGTGGTGCTAGGGTGAGTTGTAGCTCATTGGGTGTTGGGGCATCCATTCAGTTGACTACTGAAGAATCTCGAGCATTGGAGCATCCATCCAGTGGGAGCTGGAGAAGAATGATTTTCTAGATTCTAGGAAGTTGGAGCTTTATTTTCAATTGGAGTTGAATATTAAAGAATTATTAGAAAAGCATTAGGTGGTTTTTGTCCCGGAGTGGGTTTCCACCTTAAAACTATGTGCATTTGTCTTCCTCTTGTTTTCTGCTATCATTGTACAAACACTGATAATAATTGAATATTAAATAATTCTCTAATTGAAAGATACTAGTTCAACCCACCCCCTCCCTCTTAGTATTTCAACACTCTTATGAGAAAATGTATTGTGACTTAGCCATCTTCCTTTCAGGAAGAAGTGTAGGAGCCCACATGGGTAAATGAAATGGTGGAGGAGTATGACTCCATTGTTAGAAAGAGTGCTTGGGAAATTGCTCCAAGGCCGGTCGATAAATTAGTGGTAGGTTCAAGATGGATCTACAAGGTAAAGCAAGGTGCTGATGGGAGTGTTGAGAAATACAATTCCAAATTTGTGGCTCGAGGCTTCTCACAAATCAAGGGGATTGATTATGAAGAAACCTTTTCACCTGTCGTAGGGTATTCTTACATAAGGACCATCCTTGCTCTCTCAGCAAAGATGGGTTGGCACATTCATCAGATGGATGTGAATATTGTGTTCCTTAATGGGATCATTGAGGAAGAAGTGTACATTGAGCAGCCTTAAGGATTTTAGATATTCAGTAGCGATTCACATGTGTGCAAACTCAAAAGAGCACTGTATAGGCTGAAGCAAGCACCTCGTGCTTGGTACACTCGGATCGATAGCTATTTCACCAAACTTGGCTTCACCAAGAGTGAAGCAGATGAAAACCTATACCATAGTGTGGTTGAGGGTAAGCTTTTAATCATTGTTTTTTATGTTGATGATTTAATACGGACTGGTGATGAGCAGCTGATACACTTATGCAAGGAGGACCTTGCAAAGGAGTTCGAGATGAAGGATATGGGCCTCCTTAATTATTTCCTTGGATTGGAAATATGGTAGGAAGATGGTGAAATTTTTGTGTCTCAAGGCAAGTATGCAAGGTAGAAATTGTGTAAGTTTCACATGGAGGGCTACAAACCCATGGATACTCCTCTTCTAGGAAACTGGAGGAAAGAGGACGCTACATCTGGAGAGGTAGTGGATGCTATTGTCTATCAACTGTTAGTGGGTTCGCTAATGTATTTAGTAAATACAAGACCAGACATATGCTATGCGGTGAACCAACTTAGTCAAGCGATGGTTAAGCCTACAAAGCTCTTTTGGAAGGTGAGCAAGCATGTCCTGAGATATCTCAGGGGCACATCTGAGTATGGCTTATGGTACAGATGGACTAATGAGGTGAAGTTGCAAGGCTTCACGGATGCAGATTGGGCGGGCAGCCCAACGGACAGAAAGAGCACATCAGGAGGGGTCTTCAGTATCAAATCTACAGATGTTTCTTAGTACAGGTACTTATAGATCTATGGCACTCGATTCGATGGAATAGAGTACATAGCGGCAATTCAAGCTGCACCAGGAGAAAATTCGAATACCATAGAGGCAGGATTGGGGTGAAGGATAATCCCTTTCTTGTTGAGAGGGAGTGTTGAGATTCAACAAGATGATGATCCCAGTGAAAATTAAGCACCTACACTAGGTGGGTCCCACAGGCTATTTTTAGGTGTATGTCTATTTTTAGAACTTTCAGCAAAGTCTATTTATAGCGGGAGTCTATTTATAGATGTTTGAGCAAATTATATTTGTAGATGAGTTTCTATTTTTAGATGCATGGGAAAAGTCTATTTATAGATCACATGTCTAAAAATAGAATGCATGTCGATTATTATTATCTCTTAATAATAATTAGACAATAAATAATAATCTATTCTCTTGAAGCACTTGATTTCAGTTAACTAATGTGGCAAACTAGTTGACGAAAGGAATTACAAGTTCTAAGGTTGGTTGGTGGGACATTGAAGTGGACTTTGTTGTAACTGAGTGATAAAAATTTGTAACAGAGTTGGATGTGTAGTTATGTGACTTGTAAAGTAGTTTAACTCAGTTAAGTGAGTTAAACTCAGTTGTGCTAGTTGTAACTAGTTGTAACTAAAGATAAACTAGTGAGATATCAGTGAATTAAATATTAAATTAATTCACATGGAGTGATCTCATATGAAACTAAATATTTACTACTCTTAACTACATGCATGTCAGATCTAGTGGAGACCCAGTTGAGAGATAGGTGAAAGGGATAGTTTGACTATCTGTTGTGACATTAGTGGGTGCACTCATCCAACCACACACACATTGGAGATGCCAATGAGGATTTTGTAGTCAAGGCAAGGTATAATCTCATTCATTTTGGATTATGATCAGCAGGGATTGCATAGTGGAGGCAGGCTGTCAGGAGGCAGTAAATTGGTGCATGTATTAACCAATTTTTGTATGACAGTGTGAGATGATTGTATATTGTACTGAGAGCTCTTGGATTAGAGTTTTGTATGAGAATGTTTCATGATCCATGATATATACATAATATATGATAGTGGTGTTTTTAGCTTTATGCTTTCTTAGTAAAAACATATGTGTTATGCGTGATTGATCTTTCTTCATGTGTTTGCAATTGGCGATTAAATTTCCGCAAAGATTTTAGTAGAATGATTATGTATTTAATAGTGGCATATAATTGTTAGATCAGGAGAATCTAGGAAATACATAATTGTATTAAAATTTCTATAGTACCCTCAGGAATAATCGATGCAAAATGGGTCTCTGATACAATAGGTGTTGTTCAATTGTGAAACCACCAGTTGTGAATCCAAGTAAACTAATAACGAATCAACACCAAGAGATATTTCCTCCAAGAGTAGGTTGACCACTGTAGTGTACTCTGCTACATTATTTGAAGCAGGATCAATGCAAACACCTCTTGAAACTAAAAATTGACCAAATGGATAGTGGATTACCCAAGCCGTGGAAGCCAGGTTCCGGGTATGTCTACTAGCACCATCGACAAAGCCAAAGTGACTCATTTCATCCAATATTACCTGCCAAAGTAGATAAAAATCATCAAAACCACACCAAAAGTCGAAACAAAGATATGTAAAAAAATACAATATATACAACAGAGCATATTCTAGGCCTAAGCCTAAGCATAGTACCTTTTAAAATAAAGCCCATTTCTGGGCTCTGCCAACTCGTTCCCATAAAAATCCACCAAGGCATAAGCTCCTTTTTTCAGGACCTTTTTGAGAATAAAGGGGCCATACCACATAGGTTTGAACTTGCCTGCCCCCAAGGCATCCTTCTCTTGGGCATAAACCAAGACAAGGTCACATTTAGAGAAAACCCTAGGTTTGACCTCCTAATCGTACTGAAACTTTACCTATTTTTTATGTTCCTAATTCATCGTAGCTACATCTCGGCACTACTCATTAAGATGTTCTAGATGGATAAGGCATTCTTCGAGACCGGAAGTTTCAGGAAGAAGCTCAACTGCTAACTTAAGGGAAGGAATTTCACATTCAATAGGAAATATAGATTTCAATCCATAAGCTATTTGAAACAGAGTAAAACCGGTTGTAGTCTTTACAGACATCTGGTATGCCCAAAGTGCAGGATACAACATGACATGCCAATTGGATCTGGCTTTATCAATCATCCATTGAAGAATTTTCTTCAAGGATTTGTTAACGGCTTCAACTTTCCCATTAGCTTGAGGATAATAAGGAGACGAAAGCTCCTACCGAAAACCTAATTTCAAAGCCAATTCAACCATCACGCTGTTCTGAAAATGACTGTCATGGTCAGTGACAATCTCTTTTGGGATACCAAAGTGGGAAATGACTTGATTGAAAAGGAACAGGGTTATTTTCTCACCGTCATTTCCAAAAGTAGGCATAGCCTCAACCCACTTCGTGAAGTAGTCTACAGCTACAATAATGTACTTATGACCCTTAGCTGAAGGTGGATTACAAGTAGTATCATTAGGGGAATTTTGAGGTCTAAAATGGGCCTCCTAAGAAGATTATAAAATAACAGTGGAAACAATAAATAAGATTGGATTACATCATCAAATTTTAGAGGGAAAAAAGAAAAAATTAATTTTTCAACTCATATTTTCAACTTATCTCCCTATGGGTTTACTCACATTTCGAGCAGAAACACTCGTTGGATGCATAATTTGATTCTTGATCCAAGGAGTACCCATGTTTCATACCTTCAATGATCCCTTCTACAAGAAAAATGATAAATACATGAAAAATGTGATTCCAATCATGTTTTTCATGTATTTCTCATTTTTTGTGTAGCAGGGTTCATTGAAAGTATGCAACATGGGTGCTCATTGGATGAGGAATTAAATTTTGCATCCAACAAGTACTCCCACTCTAAATTTTAGTAAAACCATAGGGAGATAAGTTGAAAATAAGAGTTGAAAAAATATTTTTATTATTTTATTATTTTTTAATATTTGTACTTTTTTACTCCAAAAATGGTGAATCATCCCCCATGGTTGACATCATCTTCTTGAATCTTATTGGTTCTTATAAAGTGTATTTTGGTTGTACATTTTTCTTAGGAGGCCCATTTTAGACCTCAAATTGCCCTTGATGAATCAATACCCCACTTTGTGAAAGGACCGACAGTGATGACAGGAAAGAGCGGAGCTGGATGAGGGCACATATTTCAAGTATAAACCTGACAAGGATGACACTTTTTGACCGATTCAATATAATCTTTGAAAATCGAAGGCCAAAAGTATCCTGCACGCAATATTTTTTGGGATATAGAAAGCCCATATAAATGACCACCACAAGCTCCACTGTGGCAATCATTCATCACAACCTCAGCTTCTTCGAGAGTTAAAAAGCATCTAAGGATCGAATCAACCCCGCGACAATATAGAGTGTCACCAATAATAAAATAGTTTTTGGCTAAGTGACGCAACTTTCAGCACTCATATTTCAAAAAGGCTAAGGGGAACCTCGCAATCTTGAGATAAACTATGAGATCTCCATACCAAGGATCCTGTGAAGAAATGAGGAAAAGATGTTCATCAGGAAATGATTCTTCATAAACAATCTCTTCTCCACAGGGTAATTGAGAAATCAACTCCAGAAATACTAATGATTTCTTGGACTTGGCAGATAAAAATTCAAGATCAAATTCCTGCAAAATAACAATCCATCGATTGTATTTTCCCCCAATCACTCGCCTACTAAGAAAAAACTGAAATGGATTGACTGCTGCCAAAAAATACATATAGCGAAGGAGAATGTAATGTCTGAGCCGTTGAACAACATGGATAGCTACCAAAGCAATTTTCTCTATCGGAGAATACCGGAGTTCAGGACCTACCAAACCTCGACTAAGGTAGTATATAACATCTCAGAAAGAGCTTCATATTCCTGAACCTTAACCATACCAATGGTAGATTCTACTACAGTGAGATACAAGAGTAAATCCTTGCTATAATCGAGTGGACTCAGTAATGGAGCAGAGGTCAATGCTTATTTCAAAGCATCGAATGAACGTTGAGCAAAGTCATCCCAAAAGAACGGAACTCCTTTCTTTAACAACCTCATAAATCCATTTGTAATCTCGACATAATTCATGATGAATATTCGTAGGAAATTAGCTTTTCCTTTCAGACTTTGAAGTTGACGGATCGAAGACGGGGGATGCAACTGAAGTATTGCCTCAACCTTGAAGGGCTCTACCCGAATCCCTTCTGTAGACATGATGAATCCCAAAAACTGACCGGATGTGACCGTGAAAACACACTTATTAGGGTTCAACCAAATTTTATAATATTGACATCGTTCAAAAACTTGACTAAGCTGTAAAGAATGATCAATTCTCTTCCGATAACAAGAAGCTAAATCATCCAAATATGCCTTGATAATATGTTTGATGTCGTGGAAGGCGTAAGACAAAGCCCGCTGAAAGGTAGCTCCAACATTTTTAAGGCCAAAAGGCATCTTCTTGTAAGAAAATGTATCCTAGGGATAAATAAACATAGTCTTATGCTAATCTTCAGGACGGATAGTGATTTGATTATATCCTAAGAAACCGTCCATGAAGGATAAAATCTCATTCCCTGCACACTCATCAATGATATTATCTATAAATGGTGTGGGGTAACTATCTTTAGGACATGCCTTATTTAGGTCCCTAAAATCAATGCAAACTCAAATCGTTCCTTGTTTCTTTTCCATGGGAACTAGATTTAAAGCCCACCCAGTTAATGGAACGGGGTAAATGAAACTTGCCTTAAGCAACTTCTCCACCTCGACTTTGATAGCTGTTGCCTTCCTACGGTTGACCAAATGAAGCTTCTACCTGATAGGCTTAGCATTTTCATATGTCTTGATCTCATGTTGGACAATAGATGGATCGATACCAGGCATCTCCTCATAAGACCAAGAAAACACATCCCGAAATTCTCGAAAGAGATCAGTATAAGTCTGAATTTCTTCAGGAGAACATTCAGCTCCAATCAAGAAATTCTCAATAATGTTGGGATCTCTGGAGATGTTCACCGAGGTAGTAGCAGAAATAAAATCCATGTTCTCTTCAACAAATACCTTTGTTGGTGCTAAAGGATTCAGGACCAGGTGAACAAGACCAGAAGAAAGAGGGCAAGAGAAACTTGATTCAACTTCTCACAAGTCTGGTAAAAAATAATACCGATGATGCAAATCATCCCATAGTCTTTCTACACCAGTCATTGCTTCGAGGATGGCCTCTTCAAATGGAAGAGTGGTATCAAGTCAATCTTAAGCAGAAGATGAACTACGAGTCCAAGTCGGAGCCACATCTCCATCCAATTCCTCGAGAGAAAGATAAACTGGAATGGAATCTGCAGAGTCAACAAGAAATCTATAAGCAATATCAGCTACAGACATAGGAAATGCCATTCCACCCACTTGAACTTCTTCTAATGTAGAAGTAGGAGAAGGTAAGGTACAAGGGTCTGAAAATTAATGAGTTCGAAAGAACTCTTTCCGAGTGGGAACCCTGGAGGATGAAATAACATTTATATGAACCGAAGGAGGCGGAAAATCAAACGTACACATCAAGGATGTATACATTCCAACCCCCAAATTATTAATAGGTGGCTTGGTATCATTAATCAAGGGGACAATCAAGTCAGAAGATGCATTCGGATCTACAGGAGAACAATCCATCTGATCAACACTGACAATTCTCCCTTCGTGAGGGAAACAATACGAAATAATGATGCAATAGCATCCCTCTCATAGATCCAGTTTTGCCCCAACAAAAGGTTATAGTCTAAACTTGCATCAACTATCTCAACTTTGATATTGACAGTTTTACCCCCAACACAGATGGGTAAAGCTAGAACAATGCCATGTCGCTTGTGAGAATGACCATCAAACGCAGTCAAAAGAGTGGCTGAAGGGACAGCTGAAGGAGATCCAATAGCCTCCCAGCATGCAAGAAATATTACACACGTGGAAGCACCCTCATCAAAAATCGTTCAAAAAATATTAAATTTCTGATATGTTGACTTGATGTGGAAAACCATATGATGAGGAAGTCTCTTTTTAAAAGTTGACATATAAAATGTGATAATCAGAGAATTCTTTGGATCAACAGCTCCAATGGCAGTGAGCAATGCACTCCTTTGTGTAGGACACGACTGGAGTAACTCTAACGTAGACATGGCACAAGGACTTTGAGCCAGATCTTCTATAATCAAGTAGTTATGGGCAACCTTAGCATGAGGATTGATCATCGTACACTTTGTAGACCCTTTCGGCATCTGAGGTATAGGCTCAACTGTAGGCCTCTCTATATGGAGTGGCTCAACATTATTAGGAGCACCCTTATCTTTTGAAGACTCATCTTCGCCATAATCATGAGATCTCATAGCGATATCTGCGTGGGCACTCTTCATGTATATGTTTGATGGATTTTCCCCTTCCTGGATTCCCCATGAGGGAGATCCAGTATTAGCATTCACGCAAGCAAGCAGTTGCTGCCCTTGGGGAAAAGGGTTTGTGAGCACAACCTGGGAACTAGAGGAACCTTGTTGAGCTAACAAGCACTGAGCATCCTGAATTTTAGGGAAGAGGTGCATAATATGGTCTCCAGTGCACAACTTGCATGGAAACTTAACTTTCTTTTTATTATCCCTCTTACCCTCTCCAACATGATCGTTGGATTTTTTCACATTCCCCTTCCCATCCTTATCTTTTTTCTTATTATTTCATCCCTTCTTCTTCCCATCGGATTGTTGATTTCCTTTAGGGTTAGAAGTTTGAACTACATTAATTGCCAAGGTTTGAGAAGGCTTTGACACTGAAGGCACAACCTGACCAGAAAGAGTAGATTATATAGAAATCTGGTACAATTGATTTAGTAGGTTAGCCATACCTATTAACACTGGAAAATCGTACAAGAAAAGATGACATTATTTAATGTCAGGCAGAAGGATTTACAAGGCTGAGAAACATTAGAGAATCTGGAAAGTATTTAAAAATATCTAAGGTCTAAGGAAAAATAAAATTTGAGAAAATCGTAAATGCTTTGCATTCATAATCCTTCGAGAAGAGCACATTTGCACGACTTTTGACCCGAAATGCGCGCAATCCTGGGAGTGGCATGGCGGAAGTCACCTTCTGGGACCACAAAAAAGCACACTCTAGGACAGTGATTTCACACTTGAAACCGCCTAAGAACAGCCACCAAGGCGTCCTTAGACATCAAGGGAGCACACAATGGAATATTTGTGGCAAACAATGGAATCATCCCCCTCTCATGGGTCACCATCCACAATGTACCAAGAGAGGGAAGGAGGATTTGAATTCTCCTATATAAGGCCACCAAGAGATGAAAAAATTGAGAGCACATTGTTATGCTGGCAAGAATTTCCCCAAGCAATACCAACAGTGTGTGATCCGAAGCTGAGATAGAGGGGACTCAATTTTTGGGCATCCAACAAGTTCAATCCACCATAGTAGAGAAAGGGAGACTTTGCACTGAAGCGAGCTTGGAAGTAAATACATCCTTGCATCGGGACTTAGAACCCAAGTTCTAAGTGCCCTTTCACAAGAGGATTAAAGTTTCATCCTCATTTCCTACCAGCACTTAATAAGAGGGGCCGAAAGAGCCACCATTTGGATTATTGCAGTTGTTTGACTCTATTCAGAGCTTTTCTTTTATTTGTTTTAGTTTTAGTTTAGTTTTAGTTTGTATATGCATGCTATTTCTCTATCTAGTATGTTTATGATTCTACCATGTTCCACTAACTTGCTTGAATCCACTTCTTTTTTTGCCTGTGACCAATAACTTAAGAGGGTAAACCACACCCCTTAAGTTTGTGTGATTTTGTACATGCATGCACCAAACACACTAACACAGGATTGGCGACTGCACTAATTTTTATTTCCAATTTTATGTGGTTGTTCCTTTTTGCAGAGACACTTGTCTATGCTGTGGAGTGGAGCTGAATTTCCCCCTTTTTGGCTTGCAGTCCATAGTTCATCCCAAGTGACAGACTGAAGCAGAAAAGCTCCAAAAAATCACTTTTGCAAATATTTGCACACTTTTCCCTCCCATAGACGCGCCCAGGGCGCGTGTTTAGAGTTGACCCGCATGCAGACATTGCGCCTATTGCAGCCTTTTGCGCACAAAAGACAGAATGAGAAATTTCTCCCACATTTCTATCTTTTCCTACTTGTAAATTTCTTGGCAACCCATAATACATCTGCCAGCACTGGTTGAGGTACGTCGCAGCTTTCTAAAGCTCACTCTTAGCTACTTTTTTAGGCTTAGTGTTAGTTTTATTTCAAGTTGATTTTTGCAAAATTCACACATAGTTTAAGTAGGGGGGGAAATTAATTTTCATTCCGAAAAAAATTATGTTTTGCAAATTTAGGTACCAACATACCTAGATAATTAACCAAAGTAAGTGGCCCAATTCCACGCATGCTTAGCTAGTTTCTTTTTTCTATTGTAAAAGTTATTAGTTTAGTTCAATTTTTGCACTAGGATTTCGGGACCAGGATTGGATTGTCGGTAGAAGAGAAAGTAATCTATGTTGCCTTTGCACCGTTAGGTGATCCTAGGCAAGCATATGAACACTCTCTATTCACAATTCACCATCTCCCTTTAGTTGATCACATTGACTAACTAGGAAAAATTGAAAGCGGCCCATATCCGCACATGTTTTTCTTTTGAGCAAGGAACAATATAACATAGTTTAATAGGGGATTTTGAAAAGGATCATCGCATATCCACATGTTCAAACTATGTGCTTGTCCACTTTTTTCTCACACACATCCACACACTAAGCAAAGCAAAGACACCTAAAACTAACTTAACAAAACTCACTAAATTCTCCCCACAGGGGCCACAAAAGAATTTATAGTTTAAGTTAGGATCAAGGGGGTAGGCATCTAACAAGCCGCCTTGATCATTCTTCATCTTGAAACATAGAATTTTATTGTTTAGGGAGATTTAAATCCACCTATCCGCCCACGAAAAAGAAAACTCGAGCGCGACAGAGACACATTTCAGAGGGGGTTAGGCTTAGGCGCAGCGCGTGCGGTATCAGATGGGGCTACCTGACCCGACTAATACTCGATATTGTTAGTTGAGTTACCAAGAAGCCCAAGACTCAAATTCTCACATGTGACAGTGGTACTTAGTGGCCAAATCTAGGGCATCCTTTCCCTATAGGTGATGGTGTAGGCAAGCACTATATCCTCTACCCTTACCTTGGTGGATTTCCTTCGGCTGACTGGGGGCGTTGTGAGCTCTTGTGAGACGTTGTGCTATCACTCGCAAGATATATTCTCAAGGCCCAGTTACATTTGAGTGTGTGAGGATGAATAGGTCTTCTAGGATTTGAGTATCATACGCAAACAAACAAAAACCATATTTTTGATTTCTTGATCAGATAGAATTAATTTAAAGGGAAAATTTATTTTATTTTCACTTTGTTTTATGTATGCAATCATATTTTTCTTTGATCATAAACTCTATCCTCTCAATTTTTTCCAAACCCAAACCTAGTCAACACTAGAACGGACCTAACGGGACCTCATTGATCTAGGCATCTTTTGGACCTCCCCCCATTACCAGGAGGGGTTCCAGGTCTTTCACCATTTAGGTGTCAAAGACGAAACACTGCCACATTATTGGTTCGTCCTTTATTGGGGCATCCTTAGTTGGGAACCCTGGTCAGTCTCCCAACGCCACACCACACACCACTCCTCCCATGGCCCCTAGAAGGCATAGGAGTGAGACCGATTTAGGAAGCCAGTCGAATACACAAAAGGGTACGTCATAGAAAAACCCTCTTCCTAACTAGAACCTTGTGTCTTCACAAGTTGAAATGGCTTCAACCTCACATTCACCTTACTTAGCTTCATTGAATCTACCCGATTTAACCAAAATAACAAATGACCCCATTGCACACAACCCTACATGGCCTCCCATGCCCACAAAGCTCCCTTAGGATATCCTAAATTTCGAAGGAAAGCAAGCGGAAGACCGAGGTAACCATGTCATGACCTTCCACCTGTGGTGCTCATCAAATAGTATCATTGACGACACTATTCGATTGAGACTATTTCAACACACTCTGATAGGATCAGAAGCAAAATGGCATGTGGAGCTACCCTCTACTTCCCATGGAACCTTTTGCGCCCTCTCCACCACATTCCTAACATATTTTTAGTTACCCATTCACCATGATTCCGGAATGGAATTACTGACACATTTTAGACAAACCCTCGCCATCCATATCTCAGACCCTCTCCACGAATGGAGGCGGCGTCGTAGTTTATGTAAAGCTAAACTCGACAATCGGGTGCTTTTGTTCCTTAAAACTCTCACTACAGAGATTTCAAAGGATGTGGCACAACAAAGGCCCATATCCGAATAGGACGCCATCAACAAAGCCCAACAACTTGAGCTAATTTATACATAGTCAGGATATATTTACAATATCCTGTCGAACGCCCCGTGCCTGCAAACCTATCAATAATTACCAGGTGTGTCGAACTCTGTAGATGGACTAATTGGTTCATTGACCCAAAGTTACGTAGGCAGCAACATTCAAAACCCTGGTTGCACGTATGGTTCTACCCAGAACGTACCATAACTTCGTTTTCGAAGTCATCATATGCCTCAACAAAATTTGATCAATAGGGCGCAGTCGTATCACCATGGAGGACCCTATCCTCCGACTGAGGGAACCCAGTACGCAGAGAGAAATACTGATGGAAGAGCTCCCCCCCAACATCCAGGGGCAAACCAGGGACTGCGTTATGCTCAGTCCCCAACACAAGACCCACCTATGCAGAATAATGCATAGGTGAACTTTGTGCAGCCTTCCCAAAACCAACCACACCAATGATATAACTAGGAGAACTACCCTCCTAATGTGGTGAAGAAAAAAGGAAAAAACAAGCCCAAAGGGAATCCTGGATAGGGGGACAACAACCAGCAATGCCTGCCACAGTCTCAGGCTGGAGGCAACTCCAACCGGAATCAAAACTAGCAGCCAAGCAACGCCTAACGAAAGAGAAAAATTCCACTTATTTGAGCAAACCATTCTTGTTCATACGCGGTGAGTACGGCCATTATAATCACCATTTTCCCGATCCCCCTGAGCTGAAGAAGCTGCAAAGTAACCAAGGACAAGGAGGATCTTCCTAATGAATAGCTGTGATGCAGGAACCTTTCCCCCATCAAGGGACGGTCAACACTCAACAACAAAATCCAGATGACTCCGGGAAAAATAGCCACAAAATCTACATGACTGGGGAAGAGATGTTTTTCCAAACACGGAATCACAATTACAACACCCCACCAGACACTAATGCGTCAGGGGCGAGTACTAGTGCATCAACTGCACCTTTGACCATTTCAAAGACGCCTATTGAACCATTTCCAAAGATGGAAAAGGGACCCAATAGGCGAGCAGGAAACTACTCCAAATCAGCCCATAATTATAGCATCGTCGACGACTTAGCCCAATCTCCCACTGCTATGTCAGCTTTGGAAGTATTACAGTCATGCCCAAAACAACGGAAAGCCTTACTTTCTGCATTAGGCGTTATCGACCCTGCTGATACGCACCCAATGGCTTTTGATTTAGACAAAGCCACCCCTAGGCTTCCTTCCATGGTCGCCTTTCAGATACCAGTGTCGGTCCAGAATATCACCATTTACCATTGTGTCATTGACGAGGGTGCATCCACGTGCATCATGTCAAAAAATGTTTGGTAGAAGTTAGGGTCTCCCGAACTAAAACCCTCAGTCATCACAATTTGAGCATACGACGATCGTCCTTCAACCCCCGTCAGCCTCTACCAAAACGTCCTGGTCTGCTTAGCCAGAAAGACGGTCCACATAGACATTGAAGTCTTGGATGCTCACTTGGACTCTAATATACTCCTTGGGCGGAGTTATATGTACGTCGTGACATCCATAGCCTCCTCTGTATTCTACATGATGATGTTCCCCCACGAGGACCACATCATTACTGTAGACCAATTGACGCATAGTAATCGACCCATGTAGCTCTTTCTTGATGTAATTCTACCCTATGTAGATAAATCCTCGGATACGTTGTCATGGTACCAAAAATATGGCCCCGGCCCGAGTTCAAACCACACTCCTTGGCTCTGGCGGCCATCCTAGCCGCGTGTTCAAGTAAAGAACCTACCACAAAGGTAAAGGCAAAGCATTGCATACCAATCACGCATGCGCTATCTGCAGAAACTATGGGCACTATACCTATCATTGCCTAGAGATCCCGCGATATAGGGACACCTTACTCAACATCAAGTGATCCTATCAAGAGGATCCCCCCACCCAGGCTGCTGGAAACAAACCTCATACCATCTTGTACCTACAAGAGGAACAAAGGGCACCAGAAAGACCCCGAGTCATGCCCCCTCCTCTTATACATTGCACACTATGCGATGAACGTGGTCACTTCCTTTATGCGCTGGCAATCACTTTCTAGAAAATTTCCAGTATATCCCTTAACTCCAGCTAGCCCTCACTAGTTTATGCTCAACCATAGTCCGCCTCTCCCAAGAAGATGACATGGACGCAGAATCCATGGACAGCTCCACAACCCAAGAGGAGGTAACGAGCAGATCCATCCTGTTCTTTTCAGATAAAAAGCGACCAATCAGGGAACCCCCAGTTACCCCCAACCGCTCTATGCAGAGAAGATCAACATGCACATTATGCAAAACGCCCAATCATGTGGTCACTACTTGCCCTGATTTAACAGCATTACAACGTTGGTTCCCTGCCAAACCACAAACTGAGCACGATGGGACCCCCATATCTAGGCCATTTTGCCTAGTATGTCAAGGCAATCACTATGAACAACATTATACTTATATCTCGCAAGTTCGTCCTACCATCAATGTGATTCATACCATAGAGAAGAAACAGGACGATACCCTTAGGCGATTTATAAAGTACATCACCCCTAGGCCAGCGACCCCACACCACACGAGCATGATGGGAAAACTAGGATGACACACCAACCAAGCATGACTTAGGCCAAGAGGATAACATGCAGACTATGCGACCTAAATGACCACCGAGTCAATCAGTGCAGAGGACTGAAGCCCCTTGCAAACAGCTTTTGCACAGTCTCTTCACTCCCTCAGAGACTTCTCTCTAACCAAGAGAAGATCACGCATAACTATTACCAGATTTGTTCACATTTTCACCATATGATTAAATGTGTTCATCTCCCCAAGCTAAGAGCAGCAAGAGCAGTGTTAAGTCTACACTCCCCCAAAGAGGTAGACACATCCAAGCCAACAACCTGGAAATGGAAGCAGAAGACCACCTCTTCTACAACAGATCCTTTCCAAGCATCCACATCAGGGATGACGAGTAGTGTTGATTCCCATACAATCTACTTAGTTGGCACGGTGGTACCATTCACCATTTGCATTGGCCAAAACCATGCCCCAGAGGTATGCCCACTAATGGAAACATTCAAGCACCTCTGCTGCAAGCACAATTTCCACCCACAGGAGATTGACCATCCTAGCGGGAAACCCTAACTTGCGATTATATAAACTCCCATCACGGAGATTCTTCCCCCAACGAACGTCAGCGGCATGATACACCACATACGATGTGTATCATCGCATATCAGAAATAGGATTGCAACCACTCCCACGTCCCAAGATTTCCACCTTATTCCTGTCACAAAAGGTCAAGGTACCTTGCAATTTTGCATTCATTTCCATGAAATCCTGAATTTTCATGCCGCTATTGAACTCCTTGATGACACCTAGCCTATAGAACAGCGCCTAGCACAACTAGAGTTCATTGAATAAAGCCAATGACAGTCGCTGCAACATAATGAGGCCCATAAGAAAAGGGTAAAAGCATCATTCGACTGCCACATCAACCCTCATTCATTCACCAAGGGAGAACTAGTCCTCTGCTATGATGTCGCAAAAGAAGCCCTAGGGCCAGGAAAGTTCGAAACTTTGTGGAAAGGACCCTACATCATAAAACATTACCTCTGTCAAGGGGCATACATCTTGATGGAACCGGATGGGACATGCCTTAGAAACCCTGTCAACGGAATTTACCTTAAGAAATTTTACCCATAAGGGCCAAGATGGCCCTTCCCTAGAGTGAACGTACACAAATCCAACCACTGTAAATTTTTGACCAAAAGAATTATTACAAAATTCACTCAAAGTGTTGCCATGGATCACCAACCTGAACTTTACTTTGGATTTTCTAATGGAGCATTAAGATGGTCTCAAATTTTAGCCCCAGCTGCCTGGGTCATCTATCACCCTGACCGATCACCACTCTACACAAACGGTGTGTGCATCAGTTAAGCAAAAAACAATCAAGCAGAATATGACGTCGTCATCTGACTTATGTGCAACGCCCTCCATTACGGCATATGCCATATGCACGTCTACCTCGATTCCTAGTTAGTAGTGTTGCAGTTAAACCAAACATTTGAGACAAGAGATTCACATCTATTTAGAAAATATTTACGTGGAAAAATATTTAGACAATTTGACTATATTTCATTTACACAAGTACCAAGGAGTCAAAACCAAGCAGCTGGTCACATAGCTAACAATATTCTAAACTGGAATGCATCTTGAATAAACCATCATACATAAAAATGAAAAACATAGATATCCATCAGTATAACATCATCCATAAACCATACAGGTGACACAACATGTAGAGATGCAAAAAATATCTCTCATATATATATATATATATATATATATGTATGTATGTATATATATCATGGTGTATATGTCTCGATTACAAAATGGTGTCGTTTGACTCATCGCCCAACCCAAATATACACAAAAAGTCGCCAAAAATAGGGGAAGCATACTCATAATGGGTGCTTTCCCGTATACAAGTAAACTTAGGGTGGTGTTCTCTGTGTGGGGCACTGACCCACAATCGTTTCTAGTACTCACTACCGGAGCCGCCATCAAATCGAGACTGCCACTTGACGTAAAATAGGTCGATATCCTCTCTCGTGCCATGATTATCTCTAGCCGCACCTCCTTAAGGTTATCCAAAAAATCTCGAGAAGGCATCCCCTGGGTCAAGCGGTCCACTCGAATTCCCAGGCATCCTCTACAACTAACACCAGTAGTCGCCAAAGATTGCGAGCCTCTTCGCCACATTAGCACGTGCCACCTCTATATCAAAGATAAGATCACTTGGCCACAAATGGTTGGCCGCCCTCTCCTCGAAGGGCCGCACTCACCCACCAGGTCCACCGCCAGGTCCCTCCACAAAGATTCCCTCCTCCCCCTCCAAGACCACCCCAAGGTCTCGAAGAGGACCGTGGTCGACCAATCAAGCCACGCCAGGCGACCTTACCCGCAAACATCCGCGCAAGAGCACCAAAACTATGTCAATGTGTCACCATAAAAACACATAAGCACATATATACTCAAATAAATGCGTAAAACATAAAATATACATGTTGGCCCCCAAGCATAAACTGTGAGGGAGACCGCAATGGCAAGAACTGCTCCGCAGAAGCCTCCTACCTCTCTAAAACTCAACAAGCACAAATTAATTGAATTAGGGCCATATTCACCTATATATCGCCATTTTCAAAAACTTTGGAGGACCATAATGAGAGATCAGAAGGTTCGTTCTCCAAATCGTAAGCAGCACTGTGATTAGCACTCCATAATGAACAGAGGCGATGCCACACATTCGCACTCCTGAAAAAATAAATTTTCAACACCGACAGGTATGCCCTCTCTCATCTTCTTTTAAAAAAAAACTCATGAGTTTCACTAATATTTTATAAAGAATATGCTTTCACTTGAGGTAGTTTTTTTTTCCAGGAAAAGCTCGCAAACCATTTACAACTCCATTCACTGAAAGTTCCAGAGCAGGTATCATTCTACCCCCAGCATGATAGAGTCCCAGAAAACTTTGCATATCCTGACATCACTTCTCCATCATAAATCGACCATATATTCTACATATCTAACCATTTTTATCATTACCTCACCCTGCACATGATAAACATCCTCGTTGGTCAGTAGAGCCCCCCCTCCATGGCACTCGTCACCCTTAGTAGACCACAACAAAAGTGACACCATGGCCATACCACTTTAGTCTGGGAAGCACCTCATGCCCATCCATCCACCATGCATAAAGGTCAAGTTTTACCATACAAAATAAAACCCCCTTCCCGGACGACCAAGTTGTACAAGCAGATCAAAATTACATTATCGCACCTCGCATTTGGCCCACCATACCTCCACCAGCATAATCCCATCTGCGATACTTTTTCATCCGATTCATCAACCTCACACATGAGACCAACCAATGGGGACCCCACCCTCAGCAAAACACCTTCCTCACAAACATCAGTGAGCAAACACTTTCATGTTTTGGGGCACCCATCTCTGTGTTTTGTACAAACCAAACCCCATTATTTTATTCTTTAGGTAAGTGTACAAAGACTGCAAACGGTGCACTATGTCCCCCACCCTCTCATTCATCTTTTCTCCCCATGGAAGTTGTCCCTGAACACCCTTGGTCGGAATATCACACCCTCATGCACAGGCCACCATGCCATTCATCGCCAGTTTATACCCACACTTGAAGTCCTACTGACTCCAGGGATTTCCCCCATCATAAATAACTATGACTGCCGCTAAGCTTCTTAGTATACTTCAACCTTGGGCCACTGAATCCCCATCATCAATTTTTAGTCACCCCTCGCCAACATTCCTATGCTAAACCCATCACATCCGGGTCCCTGACCCTTCATATCAGCGACCCCTTGTTCGGTTGAGGATTCCTTTTTGTCGACTTCAACACCTATTTTCCAAAAAGGAAGCAGTACCTTGGATCACCCCTCTCCATAAAAGGTGCATCCTCAGGTGGCACTGTGGGAGAAATCATTGCCCACAGATGTCATCGATCCTCCTGACATTCGACTACAACAAAATATTTCATGTCAAGATGGTATCGTACCTTAAAACCATTACACTTTGATCAAATTCGTCAAAGACTCATGCCTTCATAAGCGTCTCTTTCAACAATGCTTACATGGGAAGGTCCCAGCCAACACCTATGCGTACAATGCATAGCTATATGCCATACCAATTTTATGCATATGGGTACCACATTCCACCTATTTTCAAAGAAAAAAATGCCCCAAAGGGCGTTAGCAGTCGTAGTTAGCAACCATCAGATCACTACCATATTAGTGACACAGACCGAACATGTATATGTTAAATAGATTTGTTTAACTAGCCACAGCATCACGAGCATGGGACATGCCCACCTCATAGAAAATTTGTACATATATTGTATTATATTTTCTTATAGGGGTCCCATAGGACATGGTCATTCTTCGAACAGGTGCAAGGTGTCTCCAATTCCGAGCTTCACACGAGTCTCTCTCTCTCTCTACACACAATACACAAGAAATAAACTATAATTTATTTCGGCTATACAGTTCTTCCTAGACCTCACACATTAGGGGGCAACTGTTAACACTGGAAAATCATACAAGCAAAGATGACATTATTTAATATCAGGTAAAAGGATTTATAGGGTTGAGAACATTATAGAATCTGGAAAGTATTTAAAAATCTCTAAGGTCTGAGGAAAAATCAAATTTGAGAAAGTCATAAATGCTTTTGCGCGTATAATCCTTCGAGAAGAGCGCCTTTGCATGCCTTTTGACACGAAATGTGCACAATCCTGGGAGTGGTGGAAGTTTCTTTCTGGGACCACAAAAAATCACACTCCAGGACAGTGATATTCACACTTGAATTCGCCTAAGGACAGCCACCAAAGCCTCCTTAGACATCAAGGGAGCACACAATGGAATATTTGTTGCACAAAATGGAATCAACCCCCTCTCTTGTGTCACCATCCATAATGTACCAAGAGAGGGAAGGAGGATTTGAATTCTCCTATATAAAGCCACCAAGAGATGAACAAATTGAGAGCACATTGTTATGCTGGCTAGAATTTCCCCAAGAAATACCAGCAGTGTGTGATCTGGAGCTGAGATAGAGGGGACTCAATTGTTGGCCATCCAACAAGTTCATTCCACCATAGTAGAGAGAGGGAGACTTTTCACCGAAGCAAGCTTGGAAGTAAAGACATCCTTGCATAGGGACTTAGAACCCAAGTTCTAAGGGCCCTTTCGCAAGATGGTTAAATTTTCATCCTCATTTCCTACGAGCACTTTATAAGAGGGTCCGAAAGAGCCACCGTTTGGATTATTGCAGTTGTTTGACTCTATTCAGAGCTTTTGTTTTATTTTTTTTAGTTTTAGTTTAGTTTTAGTTTGTATATGCATGTTATTTCTTTATCTAGTATGTTTATGATTCTAGCATGTTCCACTAACTTGCTTGACTCCAATTATTTTTCTACCTGTGACCAATAAC
Organism: Pinus albicaulis; assembly: GCA_034641835.2. NCBI lineage: Eukaryota > Viridiplantae > Streptophyta > Pinopsida > Pinales > Pinaceae > Pinus > Pinus albicaulis. Next base: position 8,927 of record JAXQQM020087334.1, on the reverse strand, counting down.
TTAAGAGGGTAAACCACACCCCTTAAGTTAGTGTGATTTTGTACATGCGTGCACCAAACACACTAACACAGTACTGCTATCGATCAAACCAATAAGTCCGTCACCATGAGGACCAGGTTTACTTTTGGCTAAATCTAACTTAGAGTGAGGAGCATCCGGCAAGATTTTATTAAGGACTCCAGACTAAGAATAGGTGAGTTCTAGCTGTTGAGCCCTAAAAATAGCCTGCTCTTCATAAAATACCCCTGAAATACATCCTTTGATATTTCTGGCTGCAAAGATTTCAAAAACCATTCAAGAAGGAATTCATTCGGGATCTAGGCTTAGATGAGCCTTTTCCTTCTTCTCCATTCCTGAGTATGGTCAGAAATATGAGTTGCTTTGTGTTATTGAAAATTGGCCAGGAGGTCAATCCTGGAATCATAACGGATAGGTAACTGAAAATGGTTTAAGAAATTGTAGCCAACTCACCAAAAGTAACAAAACTGCCCCCTATCAGCTCGATGTACCATTTTGTTGCATTTCCAGTTAAGGTTCATTGAAATAATCTCAACCTAATCGAATCATCGATAAGGGAGTTTGACGAACACCATAAATGGAAAGTGGTGACATGATCCGTTGGATCTTCACCAGTCTTCCCTTCAAACTTTGGAATGTCTGAGTGTAGTTTAGTGGGAACCGGAGGCCAACCGAGACTATACCGAATAGGATCATTAGTCAATTTCGATAGATCTGGCAAGTTTAACGTTGCCAGAAATGGTAAGCATGGAGGATTCTGGGAATTCCATCCCCCATAGGAAGGATTCCCCACATTATAAAAATAATAACCTAGATTTGTTGAGGCACCTAGTTGCCAGATGTTGTTCGTAGAAATTGCTGATCCATAAGAAAAACCTTGTGATCCAGCATTCACAGAAGGACCCCCTCCCAACATAGGGTTACTATCAATAGGGACATTCCCTCCAACCGAGGCATTGAATGAAGAAGAAACCCCTTGGTAAGGGTTCTAAGCATTTTCAAATGGAGAAAAATCTTGAGAAGCACCCACTGAAGGGAAAGGAGCATTCCCTTGCTGACCAACAAAAAACTGACTCCCAGCTCCCAATGTTATAAACGCGGGGTTCTATCCCAAAAAAACATTAGAGCCTTGACCTCTAGAAAAAGGATTGAATCATTGATTCTGAGAGGTGAAGTGCATGGATCCTAAGAAAGGGTTCAAATGAGGGATATGCCCACTTCCAAAGGGAAACCCTTGAAGTTAAGCTGATCTACTAGCCATAGATGGCATAGGCACAGAAACAACTGAAATAACAAAGAAGGAGAAAGAAGTAATTCCACTAGAGGGCATTCCAAAAGAAAAGGGGCTAGATTGAGAAGCATATGCCTGGGTGTTTCCACTCAAAGATGGAATAGAAGTAGATAAAAGCATAGCAGCACTAGAATTGATTGTCGATACGGAAATAGTTCCTCCTCCTTTGACTGAAATAGGAGTATGAACACTTGAAGTTCTCATAGCCGAAGTTTTGTTCCTAATTGTGGCCATCAAAAGAAAGGGATATGACGGAAAATGACTAGCTGGTCTTTGAGACTCAGGCCGGATGTAAAAAATGACATGAGGAAAACTAGCAGGAAGTAGAGATGGAAGAGACTCAGGAGGCTGAGGAACTTCTTCAACTTCAACTTCTTCTACTGGAAACAAGACTCCAAAGATGAGTGGAGCACTCCTCTCTAAACTGGCACTAACACCAGGACCACCCACAGAAACAACAAGCCTAGACAGAGGATCACTCTCTGCTGCGTTCGAAACCACCGGGTAAAATTCACCCTCTAAATTACTCCTACGCTTTCTTGAAGAAGGCTCAGCACTCGCAGGAAAAAGCCCACGAAGCCTCCTCGATCGATAAGGTGATCGGTTAGCCAATTTAAGAGATTAATTTTAGACTCAAAAAATACAAGAAGCTAAGCAATCTAGGAGCAAAGAGAACACTCTAAAATGTTCCTACGATACAGTCAATCAAGTAGCCTTTAGGTATTTCCGCTCCAGGTGATGAGGTCCGGACACCAAAATACAAGAAAGCGAAATTAGAGGACATTTCGAAAATAGTATGGGGTAATTATGCCCCAGGCCTACTAGAGAAGGTAACAAAAATAATTACGCTGACCTCCTGACAACAGCCTTTTCTAGTGCAAGTCCCCAAGCTTTGCAAGGGCACCCTACATAAGTACTGATCAAAGTGATGCAACGTCTGTCTTAGGTACCACGGGTATTCCCCCTCACAGTCACATGTGTGATCCCTAGGAGAGGCAACTAAGGACACCAATCTGTATCGGTAGCCGGGCGGAACAGTCTTAGGTCAAGATTCAACAAATAGGAGAGGGGGTATGTCTCTTCTCTGCCTGCACTCTCCCTCTCACTTGACTCTCTAGAGGAGAACTTTCCCGGTCCACTTAATAGAGTTGGATTTTTCTCATTAATAAACATTCTATGTTTAACAGTTTGAGCGGCCTTGGAGAGTTAACTCTCCACTCACCTATTCAAAGGCCCTACAACCTAGCTAGTTGGTGTATGATTAATGACAATGATACAAAAACTTCTAGTTGGTTTTAATTATAGCGCTTGATTTTAAATTGGCTATTACGTAAGTCAAAGGTATATGAAAATGAAACTGATGGTATTTATCGATGCAAAATAAATAAATGAAAACCTACTACATGCAAATGAAATATTTTCATTTCGATGAAAATAGATCTCTATATGGGTTCTACGAAACTAAATAAGAAAAAAAAATTATTTTTCTTTTCAGTTACTCACACTTCACACACTATAGAAAACTATGAAAATGACTAAAATGTTTCGATTCACTTAATGCAAAACTACCAATGATATGAAAATTCTAAGATGCTAACTTTGAAGAAGCGAAAAGAATCTCTAAAGAGAAATGGTTCAATCACTTTTCACAGAAAAGCAAGGCTAGTCCCCACAAGAACTCCTATGCATAAGACAAATGCCAAAATGTACTTGATGTAAAAGAGAGGAATCTAGAAAATACTTCTTCCAAAACCAAGCAAAGAACCAAAGACCAGAAAATAACTGTTGTTGTTCCCAGAGACAGCCTTGAGTTGTGAAAGACCAGTGCCTAGGACATCTTATATAGCAAGGAGCATGTGATATAACATGGGGAGTTATCAACAAAAGGCTCTCATGCTATCTCTTGTAAACAAGGAGGTTAATTAGAATGGGACCAAAACTTTCAGAAACTTGACACAGGGAGAGCAATACTGCAGAGGCAAGGTGTAAAACTCTAATACAAAAGCATCAGACAATTCAAAGGCAGCTTACTGTAAAGAAGGCCGGTTCAAAAATACCTCACAGAAATAAATAATCAGAAGGTGTTTACTGTGTATGAAATATTGAGATAATACTAACTGTCTTTGAGATGATATCCAGATACACATATCACCATGTAATGGGCTTACCAATTTAAGAATCCATACATAGCAATAGCGTTTTAAAAATAACATCCCATAGAAGCTAATATAGTAGAAGTATGGTTGAAGTGGAAAATGGAACAGTATATCACGTCTGAGCCATATTTAAAGCGCTTGACTGATTCTAGCATGAGTATCAACTAGGATAAATTCATACCGAAAACCAGTGAGCCACTTGCATTCCAGAACATGATACAAGAAAAGCGGATGAAACGTGATGAACAATTAAACTAACACATAAAGGGAAGAGTTACAAACTGTGAGACACCAAAGACTAGAATCCTCATTACAGATGTAACTCCTCCTCACTGAAACCCAACGAGCTCTGTACATTCATATAAGAGTTCCTACAAAATGCATACAAAAATTCTCTCACCGCATAATTTTCTGATAAATCTGGAACCCTATATAATTCGTTCTTGGGGAGTTGTATAGGAGAAAAACTAGTAAAGGGAGTGGATGATGAACATTTAATTTGTCTCATTAAGACAGGATGGCGGAAGCATTCACACCCATACTGCTTAATGGCTCTGTAGTGCTGTATGTACTCTGTAGCCTGTTTTGGGAGTCCTAGTCAGGTCGAGATTGACCTCGGATGTGTTCTTGAAGTCCTTTCTGGCTGTTTGGAGCTCTGCGCTAGCCTTCTGGAATAATTGAATTGGGTGGAACATCTGCAAGGCATCCATGCTTCATAACTGTTGACTGACAAGCGTAGAAACTTCTGTCAGTGTGTTCATCTGTTTAAGGGCTCGAGGAGGCATGGAGGCTTTAATGGGAAGATGTACTTCCTGGAGAAAAACGTCCCGCAGATATTCAAACATAGACCTAGCTGTTGCGTGTGCTCTTCAGGTCTTCAAACTGCATCTTTATCCTTTGAATACGGGATTAGGCTCTACATATTCAATTTACAGGCCCAAATCCCTTGAATCTCTGCTGCTGCTACATTTGGCCATTGATGAAATGGCCTCTCTGTGCTCTAAACCACGGTCACTCTGATTATGGAATACAGGGTGAGTTAACCACTCTACGAAAACCTGCATCACAAAATAAACCAATTATAAAATCCAGGTGGTGGAAGAGATGCTTTGAAAACCTGTGGAATGGTGGCAGAAATGGTGAATGCAGGTGAAAGCTGGTGGAAGAGACCAGAATTAACGTTGAAACCCAAAATTTAGCGTTTGGGTGGATTTACAAAGAAAAGCGATGGAAATGAATGAACGCGGGCCATTTGATGGTGGGACCCAACTAAGGGGGAGGGCGATTAGCTTTGGGCCGTTGGATCACAGGAGGCGATCAACGGCAGAGGTTAAACGATGTAGTTAAAAGAGGCTCCGATGAAGAAATATGGGTGAAAGCACGATGCGATGTGGACCGTCGATCTTGGATCAAATGGACGGTCACGATCGAATCGGCGAATTGCAATCGAGAGATAGAGGGTGACATTAAGACTTTTGCGATTGCGATTGGAGCAACGATACGATGGAGTGACTGCCATCCAATCTGGAGGTAGGTCGACGGCTAATATGCAATCGGAGGAGGGAAAAAGGGAGGAGCGATGGGCGTCATGTAGAACTAGCACAGACCGTTGGATCTGTATAGATCGACGACGGGTATTGCACCCACGCTCCACAAAACGTTACACTATCGCATAGGAGATATTTGAGTTAACAAAGAAATGCACTTCATTCCGTCTCTCTGATTGCGATGAGCGCCTTGCGGGCTAGCACCTAGTCTTGGCGCTCGGGCATATGGGGAAGTGGTTAAGGGGCTGGCCTAAAAGGGGCTTAGCCTGTTATAAGGTGGAAAGTGGGTTTTTAGCCCGTTTTTCATGCATTTTAAGGCCAACAAGGGGTAACGGTAAGGGGGATGAAGGGATTTTCAGCCAAACAAAGGGTGTTTGTGAGGTTAAAAAGGGGAATTGGATGAATAATGAGGGATTAATGAGAAATTAGGAGAGGGGAAAAAGGTAAAGAAACAGAGGCTTAATGGGAATGAGAAACTATGGAAAGGGGGGCCTCCTGGGCATTCTTCAGAGAGGCTTTGTAATTGGGAACAGCGGTGAGGATTCATCAAAGGACAAAGGGCATAAGGGGACTTCAAGGATGATGTGTTTTCGCTCAGAGACAGTTTGACCCCCTGTTTGCTTGTCAAAAATTAATAGGGGGCTAACATGATCAACACTAACAAAAATGCTTCAAAACATATGAAAACCATAAAAAATGAAATCAAAGAAAAAGAAACAAAAAACAAGAAGTGTTTTTTGGCTTTTTACTTATAATGGAAAGAAAAATATCTCAAGAAGACAAGCATAAAACTACTCAAGAACCAGAATCAAGAAAATGAGTCTCAAAAAGGGCTTCAATGTGCTTAAGCCAACTATGCTACTTTCGTAGCAGGACCCAAATAAGTAAGAAGAAGAAAAAATCTCAAGAAAATGATTCAGAATAGTAGCACACTCTTCCAGCAAACAAAAACTCAAAAAACCAAGAAAGGTCTCTTCAAGATTCGCTACAAGGCTAGTCCAAGAAATCAAGAAAACCAAAGAAGTCAAAAGAGGAAAAAACCAAAAGCAAAGCAATGCATAAGGCCAGGAAGAGAAAATAAGCAGAGACTCACTGTTCTAAATGGTCAAAACAACCAAGAACTCCAGGCAGAGATCTTGGTGCTACAGCCACAATTGTAATCACACAAAATAGGAAATTTACCAAATGGCTAGGTTTTCACAAGAACAAGAGAGAAATGGATATACAACCACAACAAACACAGTCCAGACACCCTAAAGACACCACAAGAGTGGCCAAACATAGACAAAAAAAAGTGACAGGGCTTCAAAACTCAAATTTTCAAATTTTCCCAGGCATACGAGGTTTGGCTATATGCAACAAATGTTTATACGCAACTGCAACCAAAGAAACTCGCGTATACGTGGGTTATTTTGGAGAATACAGAGGGAATATGTGGTTGTGTATAGACTAAGTAGTTTATATCAACAGAAATAAGGAAAAAGAGAAAAATTCAAGCCTAATCAAGAGACCAGGTCTTCTATCTGGTTGGAAAAATACATACTAGACTATAAAAAGTGATAAACCTGTCAGGGAACCTACAAGACAGATAAAACAACCCAAACCAGGAGTTACACTGATGTAATCCCCAACGGAGTCGCTAGTTCTATTATGGGAAATTTTACCCTAAGGTCTTGGGTTGATAAACCTTCATAGATCGAGGGCATTTCATCACAAGAAGGACTCAATTAACCAACTTCTATGCTTTAAACTAGAAAATAAGGATTTCAGATCTTACCCGTTTATCCTTCGTTTTTAGTAGATCCCACGGGGTTCAAATCCCCTGCAACTCCTTGTGCTCCAGAACCTACAAACCATTAGAGAACAAGCACAAAAACCTAGTTGTATAGCATATATATGTTCTAGATGTTAGCAAAAAGCAAGCATAATCTCATAAAAATAACACTAAATGAACTATTTAAGGACATTAATCATGTATAAGAGATATATGACACGTGAAAATCAGGAACAAGATGGCAGTTCTTTTATTGATAACATGTACAATAAATAAATAGTGGAGAGATCACCTGAAATATGCCACAGCCTCGAGCAAACCATCCTCTGGATCTGTCTAGCCCTAGCCTCACAAAACTTCTTCCATGAATAGTGCACAATGGATGTCACATAGGATGAAGGTGAACATCTCAAGGAAACAAGGGTTTCCTGAAAATCTGGGAAGTGCAGGAGGCACAGGGGAAATATCAAACTTGGTCAGGGCTATAACAGGGTATAATATCTATAATTCTCTCTCTTCCTCCCTTAGGCCATTCCCTTGAGGGGTATTTATACCTCCTCAAATTAGTTTTTTCAGTTGGGGAACAGTTAGGCCACGGGCTGGGGTAGTTAATTTACAAGAACAACCGTAAAACCCACCTCAAAAATAGGGAAATTTTATATTTTTTAATATTTTAAATAGCATATGCGGGTTCGCTATGTATGGACTCACGTGTATACACGGAAAATTCTGGGTAGAGTTGCATATGGATTTTAAAATACTGTTTTTTGAGAAATGTGACCAAGTCTGAATGAAAGGGCTACCCAAGGCCAATGCATAAGTCATCAAGTATATAATGGTGACAAATGATGCACCCCTTTCATGTCCTTGTAATCCCAAGCAAACGCTTCAAGATTTTCTTTCAAAAGCTAGCATAGTTGCTTCTCTTCTTCATTCGAGAGGTTTGGGTTGATTTTCAGAGATCTGGATGGGCCAAAATCAATATCCTTGGTGGTTTTAGAGGTTGACTCAATTGAGTGCACTTCCATCGAAGGTTGGCTTTTAGACTCTTTGACTAAGGCTTCCAGAGGAATATTAGTGGAGGATTGGTTTTGAATGGCATGGTCGATGACTGCATCTTCATCAAGTTTCCCCCCTAAAAGAATAGCATCTATGGTACACATAGGGTTAGTGTTATATAACTCATATTCTTCATCCTCCAACCATATAGGGGGATCATGATCAATGGAAGGTTGGGTTGGAGGATATAACACTAGATGTTTAGAAAAAGACCCATTTTTATAGTCATGTTTCTGGCCCAACAACTAATATAAGCATCTGTAGTGGCTACCCAAGGTCTCCCTAAGATGCGGGGATAACCATTAAACTTGGTTTTTGGTTGCATGACCAGGAAATCTGTAGGATACTCCCAAGAGTCAATGGTAACCATAACATCCTCAACAATTCCTTCTGGAGTTACTGTGAACCGATTTGCAAGTTGCAAAATTGTTGTGGTTTTCCTCAAAGACCCTTGGAGATTAAGTTTCAACATAGTTTCCTTGGTCATGATATTAATTGCAACCACTAGATCAATCAGAGTGTTGGGGACTATGACACCATCTATATGCACATGAACAACTCGAATACCAGGGTCCAAGTACTTTGGAAATATCACCTTCCCCAACATTAGGTCAGACAGTTTTCCTACCACATTGATGGTGGGGGTATCTCTCTTCCTTCTCCCAGGTTTCTTGAAGAAATTTTCTTTGATGAGCCTATTTTAGATAGGGACATCCTTAATGGCCTGGATAAGTGGTATCTTTACACACAAATTTTCAAATTCTCCCAGGAGTTCAGTCTCCTCTAGTGTGTGCTGACTAGGGTTGATCAAGCGCTCAGGAAAATGAGGTTGTAGGATCTGATTGTTAGCTTCTACCTTTTCCTCCTCAACCTCTACAGGTGGAGATGGAGGATGGTTGTCTGGGATTACTCTCCCTGACCTGATATTAACCTCCTGTATCTCCACATCATAAGCTAGATAGGATGTTTCTCCATTGGGAGCCTGTTGTGCCTATCTGTTGTTCAGGTTCGGATTGGGTTGTGCAGGTATAGGTAGCCTAGGTGGAGCAGCATGAGTAAGATGAGGTTGAGTTTGGGGTGGA
>JAXQQM020075116.1:0-24854 GCA_034641835.2 Pinus albicaulis | reverse complement strand
CTCTGATTCATTAAGTGGTAATTGAGGTTGAAATGAATTTCTTGAGTCAAGAACCATTTCAATATTATTCCTCCTTTTAAACTAATTGAATTAGAGTTGTAAAATGTATTACTTTTAGTATATCTTTCAAGGTTGATTATATCTGATCTTCACATATAGTGATCTTGCCTCAAAGCATAAACAACCCGGATTGATAATAAATAATTGTGTTAGTTTAAGTACATAAATTAGCTCAACACCGATCAATGTATTTGCCAACAGCGTTGCCGATGGCTCGGACCGAGTCATCTCCCCAGCAGTGGAGTGGGAGATGCGGAAGACGAACCTAGACGGGAACAACATTAGGGACATCCAGCTCGGGGTCGAAGTCTGGAGTCCATTTGTTCAGATATAGACCACGCGAGTCCATGAAATACGACCCATTTCTGAAGATTAGATCCTTGTCTGCTCTGGATTCGAAGTGGAAAGTGTAATAACCTTTCCCACAGAAACGAATGGAGATTTTTCCATGTACTTTGTCTGCCCAGTTTCTTTCGATCCATCTTTGAACAATTTTTGGAGAGGGCCATAGGCCTGTGAACTGACCGATGAGCCCCCGCTCTGCTAAGGAGAGAGCAGCCATTCGGGGTAACGTAGGAGGAAGATCGACTTCTTGCAAGCCATCTAGTTTCTTAACAAATTTGGACAGAGCACGACGAGTTCTCTGTGGATGAAGAGATTTGATTAAGGCTGAAAAAGCGTCCTCAGCAGACAGGTTTCCTGCATCAGCATTGGCATGAACGAGAGGGCCCTCCATGGCGGTGGATGGAGAGGCCATAGAAGGCCAGAGGCCAGAGGCCTCGCGCAGCAAAGGAGACCAGCGATCGGCGCTAGGTCAAACGTGCAGGGAGGCCTCGCGCAGCATTATAACCCTCTAAATATTGGGGCTAAGACCTTGTTGGGCTATATAATTCACTAGGATTTTTAAATTACTGAGGCTCCTTTTTCTTGCAATGTGCAATCCTACTTCTGTGAGGAGTATTGCAAGTACCTTTGAGCACTCCCTTTCTCATGTTACCATTACTTGCAATGTTTTTTTTTTAATTAAATATGACCATTCTGCCACTTTAATGATTTGCAAAATAAAATAAAAGGGCTCGGTTTTTTGGCCGAGGGTCGGGTTTTGTTTATATATATATATACTCAAAATTTTGTATAATTATGATTTTCTGGTGTAAGAATAATTCTCTTTGAAATGTAAATATATCGAGAGTTATAAAGTTTTTGATTTCAAGATTTTGCGATTCATATTATTATTAAGTATGTCTTTAGGATAAATCACATCACTAATTTTTAATCGACATCTCGAACCATCTAATGTGTTTCATCCTTAGAGAAAATATGCTCTGAGTTAAAAAGTTCATTTATAATTTTATTCTCTTTATTACATCTTCCTCGAGGATTTCTTTCATTACAGTTATGGTTATGGTCACTCATTATTTGTCTATGCAGTTATACTTGAAAATTACGTGAACAATTTTGTTCTCATTTTGCAATAGTGCATATTTTACGGTTGAAATTTGTGTATAAGTTTATTTTTTTCCAAAACCGAAAATAGTAATTCCAAACGCATGATTAATTTTGTTATTTGGAAAAAAAAAGTTATGCGGATACAAAAATACTACCTACTAACAGTAATAGAACATATTCCAGGGTTTTAAGTGGGACATATATTGCTACCTTACTTCCCCCGTGTTTCGTATCATTTGGAAGAACATAGTCCAGGGTTTTAGGTGGGACATATATCACTACCTTACTTCTTCCATGTTTCATATTATTTGAAACCAAGGAATATTACCTAGATATATGAGAAGGGTGTCAACTTGTTCACTTCTATGTATGGTAACCATTTTGGTTCATATATGATATGTATTTTTATCAATAGGTAAACATATATTTTCTTATTCCCAAAATTATATGTGTTACCTATAGTAGTTATTTGTAACTGTTACTATCTCCATTACACAACCAAGAAAGCTTAGTTGTTACGTTTTCTTAATTTTCTTCTTCATAACTAGAATCTTTTCTTGTATAATTACTCTCTTCCAAAATTCCCTGGAAGTTCTTTGCTTTATCTACATTGTAACATTTAGGTTCACGGAAACGAATCCACTTGTTATTAGTTAGAGCTAACATTTTTATGGATTATAGTAAATTTTTACATATGTAATCATTACACGAAATTCCTTCTAATTATATTTCATACTCTTTATCTATTTGAATTATTAACATTAAATATCTACCAAATACCTATCTATTTTTCTCCTAAGAATGCTTTAAGTGTGATATTGGTCCTTCCAACTGTATGATAGTTTCTTTTCTTCTCAACCGATTATCCGCAAGGTATCCTCCTCCCTGTCAGAGATAAATTCTCAAGTTTTTCATGATTATTTTCTAGAAACTAATTCTCCTGAACCTCTGAAAGAAATCTCTAGCTTTCGTTTTGAGGTTCCATCAGTCAAAATCTCTCACACTAGCTATAGTGAGGAATATTTATCTTTCTCTCGTACTAGATTCCTCAATATATTTAGTAATCCTGTAAATAGTACTATCATAATAAATATGCATGCATATATCAGAAATAATCATTAGAGATCTTGCAAAATAGTTCCCAAAAAATAGAGATCATGAAAGGAAGAGACACATAATTCAAATATGCATACTAAATCTAACAAAATGATTCATTTTCATTAATATGTAGAAGCATAAGAAAAAAAAATACAAACAATGAAAGAATATAATTACAATCATTCACGACATATGCATGAAAGTGTGTTGGCTCAATAGATCTTCAAATTATAGAGTGAATATCCCAAGATATACCATTATAATTATATAACACCAGATCCAATAATGGACAGTAAACCTCCTCTTACTTCTTAAAAGACTAATATTATCTCTTATGCCTAGGTTGACAATCCAAGGTTAAAAATTATTTCATTGAGTGATGACGGTGTATATATAACAAATGAGGTGACTCTCCACCTCCCTTAGGAATCTTGAGCTTCCTTCATGACTCTTGAGTTCTCGTTTCACATTTCGAATTCCTATGAGAATGTTGAGATTCTAAAAGACACTTCACATTATATGTGTTACCCTTGAGCTTCCATAAATTTCACATTTTCTCCTTTTTTGAAAATTACAATAATAGATTACCACAAATTTGTGGAAAATAAAATGAAAACACATGACATTGATGGTGACACTTTGAGAAGCCATGACTTGGAAATGGTGATAGGGAACTCTATTCTAGAATATCAATATGAAGCTTTTCTCCTTGTTGTGACCTTCACATCTTCATGTTAAGTATTAAAATTAAATCATATTAATCCTCCAAGAGAATGGTTATGAAACAAAGTATTCCATTTCATATCAATATCCATTCTTCTATTGTGATATAGTGTCCCTTTATCTCTTGCTTGATGATCTCTTTATGTATTAAAATTAACAAGTGTCTTCTTGCATGATATCATTGACATCCTTATTGAGTAAAATCATAACATTTCAAGATAATAACACCTAGAACTAGAGTTCGTTGATTAAAAGATGACATTAGTCCAAATATATACTAGTCAATCCTATTTCTCATTCAACATATTGATTGACATGAGATAGTGTGAACGATTGAGGGGGCATGCCTACAAATTTCACATTGTATAGGAGCAGGAGGCATGGAGTGAAGGTCTAGACACTATGAATACACATTTCACAGAGGTTGAAACTAACGGAGACATGAATACACACTTGAGTAAATTACGGATGAAGAGATGACATGTGTTCTCACTCTAATTGCAAAATTTTTATTTTTGGAAGAGGAGGGTGATTGTACTGCATAGTTGAGCACTCCATAGACTGGGAAATTACACAACTAATATCTCAAAGTTTGCAGAGTGTAGTGAAGTTAAGTTTACTCAAGAAATATGTAGTGGGAAAGTGCAGTTGATAGTGACTGAGCGTTGAGATTGCATAGTGTGGAGTTGATGTAGATTGTTGTATGTGACTGCTTAGTGGACATTTCTAGGAAGTGGAGGGGGATTTACTTAGGGTTGTTAATGCGTATTGTGATGAACTAGGAATAAGAGGGGGATTCATAGAGGCCTGTGATTGGGCAGTGGATAATTCAAAGTGGGAATAAGGTTGATGATTGATTGGGTGAGTTATGGAGACATGTAAAATTGCAAAATTAACTAAGTGTGTGAATAGTAAAGCAGAAAGATGAGAGTGAAAATGTATAAAAAGAATTGAAAATGATCACACACTCATAAATGACCAAAAAAATTAAAATGATACACGTATTACTCAAAATTGACATGTATCCATTGAAACGAAAACACGATAACGCTTACCTCCAAGTGCAACACTTAAGATATAGCTTTAGACATAGGTGTCAATTACAGCAAGAAAGTGCACAATACCTTGACGAATGAGTGTAATGATTTTTTCCATGATATATTCAGCCCATTAATGAAAGAGAGATCAGTGGAGATTCCTATTAAAGTTGTCCCATAACTATATTTTACGAAAAATGACACTTCCCTTAAAAAAAGTCAACACTTTGAATTTCTATAGAAATGGATTTTAGAAACTTAGAAAACATGTATGAGATGACTTTAGTAACTAGAAACAATAGTTGACATGATAAAAAAAAGGATACATATATTGAATATAGGCCAAAATTTGGAGGGTGTTGTAGCAAATGCGACACTTGGTGATACACTGGAAGAACCACAACTTCTTTGTTCAGGTCTAGCTTTATACCCAAGATGTTGTCTTCCAGCAAGAATTGAGTCTTCATGTGGATTACCTTATATTCCCCACTTAAGAAGGTTAAATTTTTAGTCTCTTCCATCGCTTTCCTGCCTTAACATTTTTACAAAGCTTTCCATCTCATAATTGTTTCGAACATGGAGAAGGGTAGTGTATATTTGCAAGTTTAGAATAATTAGATTTTTAGTCTTATCTCTAGTGTTTATCCACTACTAGCAGGCCAATTCATTACCCAAATAAAGTCACTTTTCAAAAACACAAGCATAGATTCACTTCAATTGAGTCTGTTTAGTACCTTGATAAGCTTTCTTGCTTCACCTCTTTACACAGGAAGCCTTTCTCTTATTTCACCCATTATTTTATCTTCAATATGCTTATTAGCATTTTATAAGTGTATATCGCTCAGGTGGAAGAGGGACCTCAACCGATTGAGGGAAATATAGGTTATTCCTATTTTATATACTTATATATATCTAAAATTGATAGGCTCACTTTTAATTTTCTCCTTTACCTTTTCTACATGATTTGATCGACATAAAAAATACCATTCAATTAGACTACCGAATCAAGGAATGAATATCCTAGAATACATATGGGTATCATGGTCCTGAATGAGTATTTTCCATTCAAAGGGATCTGATTTTCCATTTGTACATCATTTACCATAAAGGTATCATACCCAAGAAAAGAAGAAACATCATAAGTTAACCAAGTGTTGTTGAATGTCAAAAATCCCTTTAAAACATTTGTTACATCTATTAGGGCCTAACAAAATGCTTTCTTATAAATTTTGATTTACACAAACTAACAAAAAGAAAAGTAAAAAGGAGAGAATAAACATGACATGAATGAAAGAAAACAAACAAGAATAAAAGGAAAAAAATATGTACATAGGAAGAAACACATGCCTAGGCTACTATTGAAAATAATGCTTTAGATATTTCCCATTGACAGGAAGTGAGTACATCTTTCCATCAAGGTGTTGGAGACGGTATGTATGGTGGCCAATATTTTCATGAAAAAAAAGGGTCCAGTCCACATGGATTGAAATTTGGTGTGTTTACCATTCTCCTGATGGACCTTATCCTATTTCAATACTAGGTCAACCATACCAATTTCCTTATTACCTACATAGTTCTTGTGAAAATAATTCTTTGTACAGCTATGATGAATAACATAATTTTTTTTTCTCCTTTCATCATCCAAATTTAGAAGGTTTTATAACCTGCTCTAAAAAAAAAAAGACATGGTTGAGTTTTGTATTCTTTAGAAAATTGAAGGGCCAGGAAGTACAAGTTTAGGGGAAGGATAAATTCTTTTCCATAGACTAAGAAGTAAGAAAAGGTTTTCACAGAGGAGAAATAAGGAAGATAGGCATCGATTTTAAGGAGAGAATTGAAGGTGAAGATCTCCAGTTTTCCAGGTTGACTGAGCTCACCAACAAACTCCAGAAATTCCACAAGAACAAAAGGTAACATATCACTTACATATTTCTATCAGTATATGGAGTGGATTTCGAGGTTATTTTAGCTCAAAAAAATGTCTGGGATGTGTCATTTTATAAGGAGAGAAGCTTTAGTTCTTAAAACAAAATTTTTCCACCATTAAAACCACTCTACCACCTATGTCTAAGTAAATCCTTGGAGATGTTGAAGAGGAATTCTAACTGAAGCGACATTGTTTAATCACAAGAGCACGAGTATTAAATCAAATATATCTTCGATATTTCTTCTAGATTAGGTAACCGAGTTCAAAACATGAACTCCTCCGTGCATAGCTACAAATTTTCAACATGTAAGAAAAGCATAGTTCCATAGTTTTTTACACATACTGTGATTTTCATAAAACACACTGAGCTAATTTCTTCATTCTCATACCTAGTGAGATAATTTCTTCATTCTCATATAGAGTGAGCTAATTTCTTCATCCTGATACACACAGTGAGCGAATTTATTCATTCTCATACACACAAAGAACTATTTTCTTCATTCTCATACACACAATGAGCAAGTTTGTCCTACTCTTCATATGCACAATGACAATTGTTCAAACACATAAGGAATATTTTAGGGATTTTTTTCACAAAACAAAGATTTAGACATGAGTTATGAAGCATAGAAAACAATATTAAGGTGTTTTTATGATATTTTTACATAGAGAAAAAATGTTTTATCAATTTTCAAGGACCAATGGACTCATTTCTAAAGCAGAATAGAGGATTGAAGAAGACTCAAAGAAAGGCGATAATTTAATCTTTTAAGGAGATGCAAAAGAACAGGTGACCCTAATTTCCATGATGATTACCCACTAAGGGTACATAAATTGGTACACAAAGAATATAGAAAACATAATAAAGAAAAAGGAGTTCAAGATAGAGAATTTGGGCAAAGAAACAATAGAGAAATTGTATCAAGCTAGGTTGATAGGTTTCCTTCACAAATACAATGGGCATAATGAGAAAAAAAATCATAAGCCATTATGAACAGGGACAAAAAAAAAGGTTTACATCTCAATTCCAATAATCCCAACATTCCTTTCACAAGCTCTAGACCTTCCATTAGAAGGAGACGAATACCATAAATGCATACATTTCAAAGAGAAGGGTTGGACATTCTTTTTAGAGACATAGAGGAAAGGGTATTTTTGTAGATCAAAGGGAATTCCAAGAGATTGGTTGACTAAACCTTGGTCTTAACTAATATTGATCATTCAAATATATTTCACATGCGATAACTGGTTCAATATAGTTTATATCTACCATATTAGGCTTCTACAACACATGAAAGGGGAATCTAAGATAAATTTACCTTATTTCTTCTCAAAGATTTTTGTCAAAATGATAGAAGGTGTCAAAAATAAAACTGGAACAAAATAATCACATGTATATCATCATGGCCTCATATAAATACTTGTGGAACATCAATTGAGGAGAAAGGGGTTGACCTGTAAAGAATTTTTAGCACAACATCATCTTCAGGGACAAACTACAAAGGAAAATTTTGAACAACTACATGTCACTAGGAACATTATGAATTCTCTAGTGTATCCTAGAACTAGATCCAAGAAGAAACAAGATATTATCATGATTGAGAATGAAATATCATTATTGTATGTTCCTAGGAAGTGAAAGAGGAAATTACATTAATAAAAAGTGAAAAATATCCAGAAGTATAAATAGTTGAGCCTCCACCATCATCCAAACAAGTCAATGAAATACTGGAAAGAATGGAAAGAGATGTGAAAGAAGAGCCTTTAGAGAAGGATTCCTACTTTGAGCATGCATCGATAGGATCCACTTCATCACACTAATTTTTCAAAGAGACTATGGGAGAAGAGAAAGAGTTGCAACAAGAAGAACAACTCAAGAACTTAGAAGAGTTGACAAGGGAGGTAGAGGTAAACAAAAAATTACAAAATCACTTGAATAAAGAAAAAAAAATGTTAGAAAATAATAAAAATGTAATCAGAGAAAATTTTGGACCAAAAATATTATCAAGCTTGAGACAAATAACACTCTCATTTCTAAACATGTTTTTAGATAACTTAATGAAAAGAAAACATGGCAATATAAATATGAAAAAACGAAGGTAAAAGCCACCATCTATAAAGAAGGAAGGTATGAGGGGATTGAATTTCCTCTTTAGGCCGCAAAATAGGAAACTATAGTATCAGGTATACTGGGAATATCAACACTCAGAAGATCAAAGGGAAGAAAACAAGCATGAGGACATTCTTGAAGATTAGCAAGGGGGAGATGTTGGCCCTCAATTTTGGTCAATTTTTCTTATTAAAAATCCACCTAATTCCCATAATTTTCCACATTATGTCATCCAAATATGCATTTTTTTTACCTTATTATGCATATTCAAGTAAATAAATTATGTTTTTCAAATTTTAAATATTTTTGTAAAAAATGGGGTTTAAAGGTATTTTTCGACATAACTGAAAATTCGCGTAATTGTTTCATGAAAGTCATATATGTAGGACACCTGGGCATGAGATTAGCATGGATTTTGAAACCTTGGGTACCACGGATGGAAAATCATCTATTCTTTTGTTCAAGCTGAGCTAAAACAGGTGCGATCAACGTTGGTAAAACATGACCTTTTTCTTAGGAATCCTTAGAAAAATAAGGCATAAATAATAGTTTTTAGGATTTTTCTAGATTTTGTGTAACTAAATGGATGATTTTGACATGGATAGGATTAGGATAATTTCAGGCTTTTATATACATTTTATCATATTTTTTTTATCATTTATCTTTTTATACCAAGCTTATGACCCATTAAAACATGGAGAATTTGTATAATTTCATATTGAGGCTTCTAAATTCTGTGAGTTAATTCGAGGAACCAGTTCCAAGTTATTTTTTTTGTTCAATGTTGTGGATTATTTATTGATTTTTCGGTAGATGATAAGTTCTTGAAGCGTGAAAGGCAAGGGTGGAGGGCCCCCACACGAAGCTAAGTACAATTCTTGGTTAAATTTAGCTTAATTTTCATAAACTAGTTTTTCTTCAGATTTGTTTAGTTAATTAGATAAATGAAGACTTATTATATTTGATGATTAATCTTTGTTTAGTTATAATCTACATATGAAGGGACAGACAATTTTTTAAGTTAAACTTTCCTTCTATCTAATTCAAGTACAATAACTAGAATTCATCTTCTTTTCCTTGTTGAGTTATGCTTGCTAATGAATCATGGTTTAATTCTAATCTACAAATGAAGGGGAAACAAATTATATAATTTAAAACATCCTTCTATCTGATATAATTAAAATAACTAAAATTCTTTTTCTTTTCCTTGTTTAAAGCAATTTTCTGAATTTGTAGTTTTAAATACAATGGTAACAATGATGAATGGAATTGTGAAGGACAACATGGACCTCCTCAGTTAGGACTCTCTTCTCTTAATATTTATGCATCATAATCTATTTTCAATCAGTTAATTGGTTTCTCTTCATGAAAGTTTTATTGTGGGGAAGGTCAAACAGGATCTCCTAAGTTAGCAGTGCCTTCCCTCACTTATTACATATTCATTCAAAATTTGCTTAGATTTTATATTTGTAATATGCATTTCATTAAATCTTAGACATTAGAATAAATTTGTAATATGCATTTCATTTAGTTTAAAAATTGTCTTCTAAATATTGACTACATCTAAGATCTATATATTTTGGATATTCTTCCAATTTTACAAACCCGCATTGATAATTAAATACTTGTGTTAATTTACCTAGTAAATTGACCCAACACAAGATGAACATGAAGGCTTTTTTCCTGGGTGTGCTAGTGGAAAAAAAATAAGGGGACCATTCCCCTCAAGTGAGAACAAGACATATAATATCTTCCATCTTATCCATTCAGACATATGTGGTTTGATGTCTATGCACTTCTTTAGCATCCATCTCTATTACATCACCTTCATTTATGATTACTCTAGAAAGACATGGTTATACTAAATTAAGCACAAGGTTGAATCCTTTGACAAATTTTAGGAAATAAAAGCATTGATCAAGAATAAAACCAGGAAATCAATCAAAGCATTCAAATCAGAAAATTCAGGAGAGTACATGTCCAGAAAATTAACAACATCCTGCAAGAAGGAAGATATCAAGAAGGAAATCATTTAATCATATACACCTGAGCAGAATGGTCTAGCTGAAATAAATAACCGAGAAATATTAGAAGTTTCTCATGCTATGCTACATGATTAAAAGGTTCTAAATTTTATATGGGTTGAAGCAATGAATACTACTCCCTATATTTGGAACTGAGTTCTTCATCAAGCATTGAAAAATAAGACTCCATAATAATTCTTCACAAGAAACAGGCCAGACATCATCAATTTACACATATTTGGAGGCCCAATATTCTTACATGTACCGAAATATAAGAGGATTAAGTTTGAAGCTACGAGAATAAAAGGTATCTTCATGGTTTATTGTGAAAAATGCAATGCATACATAATTTACATTCCTAGTCAAAGGAATGTTGAGATTAGCAGAGATGTAACTGATGAAGATGCAACGCTTTATAATGAAAGATATTTTCCTCCACCTCCCACGGAAGAGGATGGTAAGGATATTGTAGATATCCATTCTATGCTTGAGTCAGGAAATGATGATACAACCATGGAACCTATGGATCCATTAGATCCACCTCCCAGTGATCCTCCTTCAGGAAAATATAGCTTTGGCTTCGTGACATGCAGCAACATAGTGGAATGTGTATTCTTGTTTGTTGATCATTCGAAGAAACGAAGGAACCTTGTAGGTATGAGGGTTATGTTATAGCTATGGGTACCATGATACAAGCTAAACCATCCTCATTTTAAGAAGTAATCAATGAACAAGCTTGGAAGGATGCAATGGCCGAAGACTATGAATCAATCATGAAAAATGATGTGTGGTATGTTGTACCAAGACTGCATGGGAAGTATATTGTGACTTTGGAATGGTTCTTCAAAATCAAGCATGGAATCTATGCTAGAATCGAAAATGATAAAGCGAGGTTTGTAGCTCGTGGTTTCTCTCAGAAAGGGACAGAATATTATGATTATATATGTTCTCTTATAGCTCATTATACAACTATAAACTCAATAGTTTCCCTTGCTGCTAGTAAAGGATGGAAACTTCACGAGATGGATGTAAATAATGACTTCCTCCATGGTATTTTACAGGACGAATTCTTTGTGGAACAACCATAGTGATTTTAAGTGCAATATCACACAAATCATGTGTGCAAGTTGAAGAAAGCGCTGTACAGATAGAAGTAAGCTCTCTGAGTTGGGTATGCTCAAATTGACAGCTATCTAATGAAACTGGGTTCCAATAGAAGCATTTTTTATCCTAACCTCTATTTTAAGGTTTTTCATGGTATCATTTTTATTCTAGTTCTATATGTTGAAGATTTATTATTAACGGGAAGTGAACCATTGATTATCTAATGTAAGAGGAAGCTAGCCTCTAAATTTGGAATGAAAAACCTTGGTCTTATGCATTAATTTTTGGGCCTTGAGTTATGGAAAAGGCTTGGCAAGATATTTCTTTCACAGGGAAATTATGTGGTAAAGTTGATGGAACGGTTTGCTATGACTAATTGAAAATCCATTTTCACTCCAATGGAAATGAACTTCAAGAAGTTGTGTGGTAAAACAACTCAACCTGATCTAGTGAATCCATCTGAGTATAACAATTGATTGTGGCTCTGATGTTCCTTGTTAACTCCTTCCCAGATATAGGTTATTAATTAAAAAATGATTAAGTTCATGATCGACCCCCTTCATGTGAATTTGATAGCATCCAAGCGCATATTAATATACTTACAGATATCAATCACATTTTGTTTGAGATACTCTACCTCAGATATCCAACTTCATGATTTAATGATGTCGATTGGGTAGGTAACGTCGTCGATAGAAAGAGTGCATATGAGTTTTGTTTTATCCTTGGTTCTACAATGATATCCTAGATGAGCAGGAAAACAAATTTAGTAGCACAAAGCACCATAGAAGCAAAGTACGTTGCTGCTGACACAACAAGCTGTGAAGTTGTGTGCTTATGAAATATATTTTGCGAGCTCCTTGGTCAAGTGTTTTATACTACAATGATTTATTGTAATAATAGGAGCACGATTTTTTTGGCAGAGAATATTGTGTTTGATGACAAGCCCAAACATATCAAGATTCAATATCACTTCATTTGTGACATGGTGTAGAAAGGATTTGTTAAAATCCAACACATTGCAATAGATGATCAAAATCCATATATTCTTACCAAGGAATTACCAAAAGAGAAGCTCTTATTTTTCAGAGAAAAACCTGGACTAATGGATGTAGCCCCTCCCGATAAGGGTTAGTGGTCATAGAGAATATCGAGAGATCCATTTCTATCCTTCTTACGCTCTCGGGGTGAGGAATTGAGGTCAAGCGCTCCTGGGGTTGATGGAACTCTGGAAAATAGGGTGGAAGATGTTTCTACCCTATTTTTCACTTGTGGGATGTGTGTGATCCTTGTTCGTTTTTTACATGTCAATTATCTCCACCATCGTTTGTTGTTGCAGAGTATACCTTAGTTGGCATCATACCCACAAGCAACACTTCTTGGGATTGTCCCTCCTGTTACACAATAATTCTTCACCATGCTCATTTTTCATCCCTGATCCTGAAATTCCCCATGACGGATCCTGTGCAATGTTTCCACCATGAAGAAATATGTTAGGACATACCCTGAATATTAAAAAATAATTGCCTTGGAATATTACTGAAGAAACTTGGTCAAACTCCTACTTTTCTAGGTCAGTGTGTTTCCTAGCATCATGCTCGCGGTGATTTCATATTGATAGTTATGTATTAGCACTAACGACACCCTTGTTTCATGGAAAACCACACTGATCCCTTTCTGGAAGTGTTTCCTGAAATGGAGGAGAAGCCTCGCCCTTTATAAGTTTTAGGGTAGTGAGTTGGTTGTTAAACGGTGGTGATAGAGTCGATATCTTTGATTTTTGATCTTTTATCTCATCCATGGGGGTTTTATCCCTTATATAGTGGAACTTCCTCCTCCTTTTATGGGCTCCCAACCTCTTCTCCCTTCCTATAAATTCATGCCCCTCCTTCTAATAATGTTAGTTTGATTGGTCATTGTTGGGCTAGTCTAAACTCTCGTTCCCTTTACATCCTCACATTGTGATAATGCCTGAGTGTTTGGGAGAAGGAATGCTTTAGAGCTTTGGTGAAGGAATCAAATTTTCACCGAGGGAGGCCTCCAACATTAAGGCCTGGTTGTAAGATCTTCCTTTTATATTTATAAATAAAACCTCTAATTTTTTCTTTCTATATTTGTCTAATTGTATATGCAAATATTCTGGTACTCCTTGATGTGCTAGATAGTTAATGATTATGATTATTATGTCTTGGATTACATTTGATATTTCCTCTTGATCATCCACAGTTATTTGTGTGCCATCAGTAGTAGGGAGCGAGCCTAAAAGGATCATGGATCAAGGTCATCATCAATGAATTTAAATGTAGCATTGGGAAAAGGCATGTCTATCTCTTTTCTTGTCGCATTGTGAATGTTAATTAAGAGAGCTTTCCAATAGAAATTATGTCACATTTCTAGACCCACTCTAGGGCTACAGAGATTGTGTTTTTTCATAGAGGTGATTTATCTTGAAAAAAGAATTGGCGACTCCGCTAGGGAGCTTAGCCTCTTAGCCTCTTAGCCTTGCTTCAGTGGAGGGATTTGGGATCAGTTTGACCGATTACTGAAATCCAAGATTTCTTAGGCCTCTCTTAATTTTTGGAGGGTTTGATAGTCATTTTACTATGTCGGGTATGGTGTTTGTGTGAAACTCTTTTTTATTTCTCTTTTTTCTAAGCGACCATAGCACTTTATTTTTTCATAATAGCACTGACATCACTGTTCTATATAGTAAATCGATGTTGTTTTGTCTTTCAAAACTTTTTTTCTTATCACAAAAGCAATGATCTTAGGCCTAGAAAAATTTATGGTTTCCCCTTTATTTTCTAGTGTGTCCTGGCCCCTGAAAAATGTCTATAGAATCTCAGTGACCTCCTTGATATGTGTTTAGCTTACTTTTTTCCTCTAAGGGAGTATTTTTGTTTCTTTGACTTTTTTGTAAGTTGGAATATTTTTCACTGTTTCAAATTCCTTTTATCGCCTTGTTCCTGACTTGATCCGAAGTGATTTTTCATATGAAATGACCATCACTGCATCTTTGATATTACCTTCGATTTTGTGTCAAAAATAGGATCACAAATTGTTTGATTCACAAGTCTAGAAGAGTGTGTCCTCTGTCCAAATTTAAAAGAAATTGAAAGTGTTTTTTCATTCAGTTTGTCTTCGTCATTTTTAAAAAGAGGAGTGAAAAGAATTTCATTCATGTGTTGTAAAGCGATTTTTTTTTATGTTCGATTGAAAGAAAAGTGAAATGATTGTCGTTTCATTTCTTAATTCGTTTGTTTATTTTACTTTTGATTGCATTTAAAAGTAAAAAACAAAACAAATTTTGCATCTTAAGTGAAAAAGAGAAGTATTTTCATTTTTTCAATAAGTTTTATTTGTTTGGGAAAAAAGTGAATTCGATTGAAAATAATTTCATTTCTTAGCTTTGAGCTAGTTTGGGGAACATTATTGTTGTTGTATTTCTTTCACGTTTTCTTGTATATCTTCCATAAATAGTTTAGGCTTCATCGAAATGGAATTTTTGTTTTCATTTATCCTGCATCATAGGATTCAGGTGACATCAAATTTGAGCCAAAGCTAAAAATTAACTCAAGATCAACATCAAAATTCACTCAATTTACCTTAAATCAAATTTAGAACTAAAGAGAACATTTACTGGTCTAGGCTAAAGACATGTTCCGATGTGGTAAAACGTAGGAGCTATCGCTAACAGTTTGCATTACAGTCTGGGGCTCATATCATGTCCCTTGTATGCAAGTATATTCATGTATGATAATTATATTTGGGGCAATCTAATCGAACATTTACACATTAGATAGCACTACTAAGAATTCGACTCCCATGTATCGTCATGTACGTTTTGGGAGACACCATTATGTTGCAAGCCAACCATAGTTAACCGAGTCAGGCGCCTTGTAAATATGATACACAAAACGCAACATTTGGGGAGATCAGATGTAGTACGTTAATTAATTGGTAATTTTTTATATAATTTATCTCCCAGGTGTATATTATAGTTCACGAATAATTATAAACCTTTATGCCTAGAACACCCTTTTTTATTATTTTTCATTAATTCTAAGAGTAACTTCCCATGAAAACATATTACCTGTGCAGTTCTACAGCTTGAATTTTTCTTGCTAATTTAAAAAAAAATTCACCTCTTCCTTCTTTGATCTTCATTTGAAAGGTCATAATGGCTAAATATTCGAATTCACCTCGTCCCTCCTCTGATGGATATCAAGATACTCCTTTTCAGGTCCCTCAGTTTTTATTTGGGCCCCTTCAAGTGCAGGGTGTTTAACTCAGGATTTTCATTAGTTTTCAACCCATTTCATCTCAAACACTACCTGACGATTCTCCTTGGACAACATTGGAAGACTATGAGAAATAAAGCCCCGAACCATCTGCATTGTATATGGTATCTCCTGAAAATAAGCTCTCTGATTCAATTGTGTTCTCACCTCAATAGGATTATAGTACTTTTAATCATCCTAGAATTCCCTTTCACACTTATTGAGTAGCATATCGCTCTACTGTCTGCCAATTATTTCCTTACGTAATGGCATCCAATGCTGGTGATCTTCCATTTGTGAGCGCTCCTTAGGGAACTATTTAGGAAACCACTAGCACCTACATCATAGAAGCTATTCTTTCTGTGTTTCCCTATGAAAGTGATTTTTTTGGTTCCACACCTCATGATTAAGGCAGTGGGACTACAATACCTTTCAATCAAGTTGCATCTATGCTTCCACATGGTTATACTTATTTGGGAAACCTTATTTCTAGAAATTTCGATGCTACACCTTTATTCTCGGATCTCGTTTGGTCGACGGGTATTCCTCCAACTTCCATCCGATTCATTTCAAATTTGGTTACCTCATATCGACCTTTTTTTTGACGTAAAGTCACTATTGGTCAAATGAATATTTCTATCTGATCCCTGTAATATTCCTAAATTAGCTGCAGCTAATAGGAATATTAATTTTTCCTTGTCTATTTTTTCATTTCATGATTGATGAATAAATTGTGAAGGAGGACATGTAAAACTCCTGAAAACCAAGAATAAATCAATGCATATGTGAACAGAGACATATCTGGGCTATGTAAATAAAATCTTCCAGGCGTGAGTGGGTTTAAATCACAAGATTGGGTAAAATTTGACCAAGTCAACAATGCAATCTAGATGCATTGAACCTCCTTGAGGGACAATGCAGTTCTAGAAGAAGAATCTAGATGTGAAAGGAACTAAACTAATGAAGTGGTTTAGGGCTTGCCAAGAATTCTATATTATAAAATAAGGAGGAGAGAAACAAGAGAGGGTTGTTTAAGATTATCATTTCTGAACGTATTTTCTGCTCATACATCCCTTGTTGGGTCTTCTTGTTCAAGAATCCCACCTCCTTCCTTGAGAAGCTCTTGGAGGAGACTTGTGCTATCTTTTCCAGATTAGGATTTTAGGCCAAGCTTCAACTTACACCTATAGCACTTCTCCTTTTTATGGTTGAGTTTTTCTTGTGAGTTGCAGTAGTGGAAGACACTAGATCTGCTCAGATCCAGCTTAAACTAGTGGCTTTTCTCAGTGAGTGTGTCTTTTAACCTCCTGGAAGTCTTCATTAGCTGATTATGCTTCTGATAGACATATTTTCATAATGCCAAATCATTCTCAGAGGATACAACATAGTTTCTCTCCCTGGACTGCATTATTTCCAAAGGAGAAGTTGCAAGGTGTTTTTTCTACATTTTGGAGGAGAGATCTCCGGTGCTAGGAATCTTCCTGTCATTGTGGTGATCCATGGATTGGACATCCAATCCAGTTTGTTTCAGATATGATATTATGTACCATTTTATTATTTATAAATTTCTAAATCATTCTGCAGATCTACAACCTTAGATCTCAGGTCTACTCTCTGTGCTCAATGTTTTGCACAAAACCCCAAAGGGAATTTATAGATCAACATTTCTTGTACACAAATCTGTATCAGATCTAGATTTTTATTTATATATCTTCTCTAGATCTGAAGATTAATATACTACTAATTCAACCACTAAAAATAATGTTGTCATGGTTATGCAGTCTTTTCTCATGGTTGTAGCACTTCATTTCTAAGGGTTTTTCCTGTATTGTCTCATTATTTATCTTGTACAATGTATGGGATGTAATGTACATCTGATTTATGAAACTCCATATCAGCCTCCTAATGTTCTTCAGTGGATCAAGTAGTCCTTTGCATAGAGCTGCAGCCCCTCTCTTTGGGTGATTTTCAGCTAGACTAGTTTGTGGGAGGTCAGTTTAACCCACCTAGTCTGATTTGTTTGTTCTCTCATTTTTTATTTAGATCTTAGTTGAGCTGATCTAAGGGATCCAAGAGCTGAAAACTCATTTCTATGCACAATATTCTCATAAGTGTGTTATTTCAGCAGGCTTTCTGAGTTGTTCCAGATTTGGAATATTACAGTGGTATGAGAGAAAAATCTTTGGCTCAGCCTCTGGGCTTCAAGGCAAAGTGTTTTAAAGCAAAGAGAAAGGTTAGAATGATTAATAATATGAGTTTACTCTCATCACTTTTCAGATCCAGAAGAACCTCTCCAAGGAGGTTGAACAAGAAGAAGAGAGAAAGAGTAGTGAAATTCCTAGAAAGTTTCAAGAGCAGGAAGATCTACCGTTCAGATCAACAAGATATATACCTAAGGAAAATTTTGAATCCACATATTATATATATGTGTAGTCAAACATATCACCCAACCTTCAACATTCTGTCTGTGATTTCTTCATGAAGAGGAAGAAAGGAGTTGTACCCAAGAAGGAGACTCTTAATATTGTTTGAAGGAGTATGAAGATCAATCCAAGGAGTTTAGAGACAACTTAAACTTCGAAGGGTTCTACAAGATCAAGGAGAGAAAAGGCATAAATAAGGAGCAACACGGTATGGGTAGATTCTATCTATCTACCTTTTATGGATCACTTAAATTTCCAATTATGGTTTCGGTGGAGGAGCAAGACAACTTTATGCAACAACATCAAGTTTTAGAGATTGAAGTCACCAAAGTGAAAGCGCTTCATTTTGAAGCTAATGCATATGCTTGGTGGTTGTTTGAGTCTTTTTCCATGAAGAATGAAAATACACCTACTTATGCAAGGTTTATTGCAAGATTGATAAAGAGGTTTGATGAAGCTCCATGTATAAGATCTTATGTTGATACTATCAAACCACATCAGACAAATATTTTGCATGAGTTGGAAGAGTCTATGAATCCAAATTCATTCCTGAAAACCATGGAGGAAGGTGTGAGATTGTTTGATGGCTTTCCAACGACAAGATATCCTTTGGATTAAGGGCCCTCTTCTCAAGAGGAAAGCATGGAATTTCCTCCTTCAATAGATGACCAAGATCTAAGGTCTCATGTTGATGATGAGGTAATTTCATTTATTGAAGAGGAGGAAGGGAAGGGAGGAGGTGGTAACACAGTCATGACAATGGCACCTCAAGTACCTCATGAAGATAAGAATGGAGCACTTTCCCGAAGGAAATAAACCCTTGCATACTTGCAAGGAGTTCCACAAGGTCTCACACATAGAGCTCTTAGCATAACACATGAGAAGCATGTACCATCATTGTCAAATGATGAGATATTGGAGATAGAAGGAGGAAAAGAGGAGGAAGGGCATCACAAGAAGAAGAGCATGGATCCTTATTTTTTTCAAAGCTTGGAATTACAAAGAAGGAAAGAGGACCTATGCAATAAAGGTAGGGGCAAATCTATCTACCTACATCCACATTTTACTCTATACCTTGACACCTCTTCGTAAGGAGGTATTTTGCTAGGAGCGCCTCTTGATGGGAGGAAGACTAAAGTTTTCTCTCAACTATGGGTAGCATATGCATACTTTGCTAAGGAGGGAACCTTGGGAGAAGCCAGCACAACATAGAGAATGTCTCATGGATTCAGAAGAGAGATGAGCAATTTCCTGAAAGGGGCATTGCTAACTCCCACTGAGATATTTGCCCTCAGAGAGGAGAAATCGGAAGTCTATGATGGCATGAGCATGAGGACACATGGAAACTCGATATCCTTGGGGCAGCCCATGATTTCTTCATTCACAAAGAAGATTTTTGAACATGACAAGGGGCTGCTAACCCTCTTGTATACATGGGACAAAACGAGGAAGTTTTGGAAGACAAGGACTTTCCGAGGGGAATTTGATTTCCATATGTTTCAGTATTGTCTCGAGAAAGATTAGCTGCAAATGGGGCAGAAAAAGGAAGATTATGAAGCTCCAACATGTGATTTTGACAATGATAAGGTCAAAATATGGAGCCTTGATATGACAGAGAGAACATTTCAGACCTCTACAACGCTTTCATTCTTGGAAAGCTTGCATCCTTATTGGGAGTCCCAACTCATGATGGAATACTCCAAGGACCTTTTCACATGTGGTGTTCTTGATGGGGAAATAGTGGATGAGAGGTTCAAGGTGGTTTATGGAGTCATCTATTTCTATAATCTTATTCTTTTTGTTAGTGACTCCAAGCTCAAGGAGAGACTACTAGATGCCACCTATGAGATCTTGCTTTCCAAACCCACTAGTTTCATTATAGCATATCATACTCTCTTGGGTGATGTCATATGGGAAGGCTTAAAGGAAGAGGTGCACTCTCATATGAAGATTTGCATGGATTACTTGGTATATGAGGAGGAACATAGGTATTGGGAAGAGCCATCATTCACACCTCCTTACTCATTGAGTGTGAGAGGGGACTCATCCACGAGTCGTCTCACTAATGTAAAACAAGTGTATAGAGAATGTTGTCTTCCTGAATATTATCTTGTATCTCCTATATGCTTATATTTTTCTAACACTCACTTGCAAAACATTGCTCAAAAGGGGGGCACTATTTATGATGGGTTTCATGGGCTACTCAATGCCATGAACTATGTTGATGCAGGTCATTCCTTGGAGGATCTTGGAAATTTATTTTTTCATTCATGGTGTGATTCTATTACACCAAATATGATGCATATTCTCCAAGCATTCCAGAGGAATGGGGGAGAAAATAATTTTAGTGAGAGGCACTTGTCATATCCTCTTCTATGGAAGTTAGGGATAAAACTACGTTGGTTGCACATGAGGGAACATATTCCTTTTCATTTATCATACATGGAAACTAGCATGATTCTGATCATGATTCCCTATGATGAAAATGTTATTACTCTTGGGAACATGGTTGGAGAAGAGGCACATTGGGGGATGTGTCCTTGGGGGAAGGAGATTCCCAATATTTTTGCATTGTATGCTTCAATTGGAGCATAAGAAATTGTATGGCCACTATGATATATCACTTGCCTTTTTGTAGAGTAAGCCATATTTTTGTTGGGGACATGCCTCTCCTAGGTATTGGGGAGGATTTTTTCTATGGATTTCCAAGATGGGAGGTGATCCACTTCATTTGGATGATAGCATGGAGATGGGAGTCTTTCATGAATCATGAAATTTCCCATGATTTTCATCACTTCTTTCTTGAGGAGGCCATGGATCAGCAAGAGGGTTTCCACATAGACCTTCCTTTTCTTCATGATGAGATCCATTGGGTTTATTCGCCAAAGTCCAACTTGCACATCGAAGAGGGACCATTGGAAGACATAATTATTGCATAGAATTCAGAACAATGGTGGAGACTATTGGATGGAAAGGCCACAAGAAAAGAAGGGGAGATTTTGCAACACCCTTACAGTTGCTTGAGGACAAGCAACATTTGGGAGGGGGATACTATAATATTCCTAAATTAGCTGCATCTAATAGCAATATTAATTTTTCCTTGTCTATTTTTGCATTTCATGATTGATGAATAAATTGTAAAGGAGGACAGTTAAAACTCTTGAAAACGAAGAATAAATCAATGCCTATGTGAGCAGAGACATATCTGGGCTATGTAAATAAACTCTTGTAGGTATGAATGGGTTTAAATCACAATTCTGGGTCAACTTTGACCGAGTCAACAACACAGTCTAGATGCATTGAACCTCCTTGAGGGACAGCGCAGTTCTAGAAGAAGACTCTGAATGTTGAAGGAGATAAACTAATGAAGTGGTTTAGGGTTTTGCAAGACTTCTATCTTATAAAATAAGGAGGAGAGCAACAAGAGAGGTTTGTTGAAAATTATCATTTCTGAAGGTATTTTCTACTCAGACATCCCTTTTTGGGTCTTCCTGTTCAGGAATCCCACCTCCTTCCTTGAGAATCTCTTGGAGGAGACTTGTGGTATCTTTTCCACATTAGGATTTTAGGCCAGGCCTCACTTTACACCTACAAGACTTCTCCTATCGAGGGTTGATCTATCCTTATGAGTTGCAGTAGTGGAAGACACTAGATCTGCTCAGATCTAGCTTATACTAGTGACTCTTCTTACTGACTGTGTCTCTAAACCTCTTGGAAGAGTTCATTAGCTGATTGTGCTTTAGATATAAATATTTTCATCAGGCCAAATCATTCTCATAGGCTACAGTGTATTTT
The DNA here is from genome assembly GCA_034641835.2 of Pinus albicaulis. Classification (NCBI taxonomy): domain Eukaryota; kingdom Viridiplantae; phylum Streptophyta; class Pinopsida; order Pinales; family Pinaceae; genus Pinus; species Pinus albicaulis. Next base: position 2,824 of record JAXQQM020075116.1, on the reverse strand, counting down.
ATCTCCCTGTACTACATTATTTCCAAAGGAGAAGTTGCAGGGTGTTTTGTCTACATTTTGGAGGAGAGGTCTCCCGTGTTAGGAATCTTCCTGTCACTGTGGTGATGCATTGATTGGCCATCCAATCCATGTTTTTTTCAGATCTTATCTGCTATACCATTGTATTATTCAGAAATTTTTGAATCATTCTGCAGATCTACAACCTTAGATCTCAGATCTACTCTCTGTGCTTCATGTTTTGCACAAAACCCCAAGGGGACTGTATAGATCAGCATTTCTTGTACACAGATCTGTATTAGATCTAAATTTTTATTTAAATATCTACTATAGATCTGAATACTAATATACTGCTACTTCAGCCACTAAAAATAACGTTGTCATGGTTATGCAATCTTTTCTCATGGTTGTAGCACCTCATTTCTAAGGGTTTTTCCTATATTGTCTCATTCTTTCTCTTGTAAAATGTATGGGTTGTAATGTACATCTGATTTTTTGTTTTACATATGATTTCTAAACCTCCATATCAGCCTCCTAATGTGCTTCAGTGGCTCTGCGTTATTTCTGAAGTAGTCCTCTGCATAGAGCTGCAACCCCTCTCTTTGGGTGATTTTCAGCTAGACTAGTTTATGGGAGGTCGGTTTAACCCACCTAGTCTAATTTTTTTTTCTCTCCTTTGGGATTTAGATCTTAGATGATATGATATAAGGGATCCAGGAGCCAAAAAATCATTTCTATGCACAGTATTCTTAGAAGTCTGTTATTTCAGCAGGCTTGGTGAGATGTTCCAGATTTGGAATGTTACAATCCCCTACCCGCTTCTCACTATCTACGATTACTGCGGTTCAATCATTGATTGGAAAATATAAGATTCAGTCCGTGCCCATGGGAAGTCTAATCCTTTTTATGTAGTTCTTGTTTTGGGTCTGGGAAACTAAAGTTTGGACGTATTCCTCGAACTGGATATCCTCACATTCAATATTCGCAGGTTCAACAACCCCTTCAGCAATCAAACATATTGTATTATTATGTTCAACAACCTAATATCCCTTATGTTCAATATTCGAATGTAAAATATTATTATGTTCCTTAACCAAACACTTCTTAGGAGTATGTCCAGCAGCCCCATCTTTCCGTGATTGTTGTTGTGGGTAACCCTAAGTTTTGTTATTACAACCAAACTAGTCTAAATACCCTTCTAGGTCAATCTGGTCCTCTTCCAAATCAGCCTAGTACTCAATACCATATATTTGCTCAAGGTTAGTACTAGCAACCCGTGCCTGGGCCTTAGCCTAGTGCTCAATATTAGCAGATTCCTCAGTACTAGTATCCCTAATCAGGACCTCAAACTGGACCCTACATTCAACAATGAACACATGCTAGACCTTATGGTCATCGGGGACCATAGAATAGATGTCATGTTCAGCAAAGACCTCACCCTAGACTATACATATAGAAATGTACGCAACCTCAAATCCCATAGGGGTCTTATCAAAAACCCCAAAAAGGTCCCTATGTTTAGTAATACCCGCAATAAGGTCCTTACTAGCAATGGGGGAAGTATGCGTATCCAAGATAGAATCCACCCTATTGGAGGTAGAATCTGTATCAACCAGATTGGAACACGTAAACCTTTTCTCCTCATCATCTGCCCTTCCCATTCATGGCTACATTGGAATTTTTGGATGTGTCAAAGTTTATGAATGACCCCATCCAACATCACTTGCATTGGCTACAAATTCCAGCTAAAATCTCAGGATATTGTCGAAAATTTTAAGGCAAATCTAGGGAGGGTCCCCAAACCCATGTTATGACATGTCACTTGTGGTTCTCTTCTAATTATTTGATTGATGATTCTATTTTTCTTCATCTTTTCTAGCATAATTTGACTGGTAGTGTGGCCAAGGTGTACATTGAACTCCCTCGAGGAATTTTTTTCGATTTTAATTCCTTGGATATGGATTTCCTTACTCACTTCTAGTTACGTGTCTGGTATGAAACCCACACCCACGTTCTAACCTCATTTAAGGATTCAACTTCTACTCACATTTCAGATCACATTCACGAATGGTGAGGTCGCCATTGCCTCATAAAATTTGAGATCCTTGATCAGCTATTGAATTAATGGTTTACGAAATCACTCATTCCCAATATTGCTAGATATCTTTCCATGGGTGTATTTCTCACAGAAAAGGAAGTCATTGCCAGAGATCAATACCTAGATTTGTTTTATTCCTAATATGTGAGTCTATAATAGATATCGCTTGACGTGTAGCGACCTTCAACAGATCCCACATCATCTTAGTCTCCTGTTATGCCTCTAATGGATGGTGTTAACAAGACAGTGGATCATACTGATAGTAGTGCACCTAAAACCTCTTCCAAGTGTAAATCCACTACTGCCACTGCACCCTCCACTCCTCCTGGTAACCAGAAGAATCCTAGTAAAACCTCGAAGGTAAATTCTATTTAATCTACCAGAACAGATAAATCCTCGAAAGGTAGGAAAAAGGGTAAAGGAAAGTCCAAATATGATAACCCTAAAAAATATTTGAGTAAGTCATTTGCTGATGATTCTTCAACACATAAGCCTAAATATCCATGCTTGATATATGATGATGATCATTACACCAAGTATTTTCCTTGGTGTTCCAAATTTGCTCATCCTCTGAAGGGTGTACCTCAGACTCCATTTGTTTTGAAAGAACTTTTCCCTTCTCAGCAGACATAAATGGTAAATCGAACTCAATCGTCTAGAAACTCTCAGGTTTTCATGGTTGGAATAGAAAATATCGCCATTAATACGAGATTAAAAGACTACCCCAAT
>JAXQQM020075413.1:0-133828 GCA_034641835.2 Pinus albicaulis | reverse complement strand
AAAAATTCGCCCTAATAAAATTTAAAATCCCTTAAAATTCGCCTTTGGGCTAAAATTCGCCCCTAAAATTTTCCCTGGTGAAGTTGTGTGGCTTCATGGATGCAGATTGGGCAAGGAGCCCAATGGATAGAAAGAGCACATCTGGAGGGATTTTCAGTATCGGGTCGACAGCAGTTTCTTGGTACAGCAGGAAGCAGAGATCCATGGCACTCAGTTTAGCAGAGGCCGAGTATATGGCAGTGATTTTCGCTGCATGCGAGGCTATATGGATGAGGAAGATCCTGGTCGGGTTGTTCGGTTCACACTTAGAGCCTACTATGATTTATTGTGATAATCAGAGTTGCATCAAACTCTTGGTTAATCCAGTATTTCATGATAGATCTAAACACATTGACATCTGGTATCATCATATCATAGATTGTGTGCAGTGGAGAATCATGTTACTTTCATACATTCGGGAGATCAGATGTTTGATATCTGTGAAAAGCGCATCTGAAAGAAAAATTCAGATACACGGGAGGTAGGATAGGGGTTGCGAGATAATCCATATCTGTGAGGAGAAAATGTTGAAAATTCACTAAGATGATGAGCTTAGTGAAAAGAGTCGCCTTCACTAAGTGGGCCCGCAAACTATTTTTGGCGCAAGTCTATTTTTAGACATGGTGATCATATTTCAGAAGTTGCAGGATGCTATTTGTGGATGGTTGATCAAGTTGGAAAAATAGATGAAATTCTATTTTTAGAATATTGGGCGAAGTCTATTTATAGATCGCCGATCTAAAAATAGATGCATGTCAATTATTATTAGCTCTTAATAATATTTGAATCAACATCCTTGTTGGTGTCTGATGATCGTGATTAAGTGCCTGAGATGTGCTTTGTGTTTGTGAAGAATTATCATTACATTTTATTAGACTATTTCATGGAGACTTCAATTAGAAACTCATGTGACAGAGTTTGGTGGAGTTGATTGAGGTAGTTGGTGGAGTTATGTTCAGTTTAACTCAGTTAGACACAGTTGAGATAGTTGTATCTAGTCTAACTGATTGATACACTAGTGAGAGTGGTGTGAATTAATTATTAATTAATTCACTAATTATTAACTCATTAATCAACTAAATAATACATCAGTTAACTACAGTGCATGGATAGTTTCAGTGGAGACCAGTGAAGAGGTAGGTGAAAAAGCAGTGTGACTATCAGTTGTGACTATCTTGTTTACAGGTTTACACCAGTCATTGATGGTGATGACCTGTAGGAATTCGTAAACGTTACATGCAGAGGATTAGACTTGGATTGAGCCATTATTCATCTTGGATTGCGCAGTAGAGGCAGGCTAACAGGTGGAGCAGATTGGAGCATGTTTTTTTCTAGATCTGAGCTTGTGTAGTGTGTAACAATTGGAGATTGTACTGAGAGCTTGTGAGTTTGTAAAATTATTGTTACATGATCTCTATCATTATAATATACAGATAGTTGGGGGTTTTCAGCTTTAAGCTTTCCCATAAATACTGTGTTTATATGTGTGATTGTTTATGGTTTTAATGTGCGCATGCGATTGTTTATATTTCCGCAGTTAATGATAAATGGTAGAAGAGGTTATGTATTATGCATGAAGCTCAAATAGTGTGTGATCAGGATAATATTGATGAATAATTTAATAGTTATTCAAATTTCTACAAGGTCCAATGGGGACCATAAAAACATGAGTACATGATGGTTACTCACAACGAAAATTGACATGAGCATGGACAAGTAGGAATGAAAAGTGGTGTCCCAAGTACAAGTGTTACAGGTGAAGAAATTCGATTTTGAGGAGTGGTGAAGTGACCCTTCTTGGATGAAATGTGTCCCAGTGAAGTATCAAATCACAAAATCATGAGCTGGCTACCTAAAGAAATAAAACATGCATTTCCAGAAGGAAATGCTAAGGGTAATATTTCTTAAGATAGAGTGCATTGCGAGGATTGGGAAGGTGATGGCCTTTAAAATCCTCTAAGAGATATGCCCCCTTACCTAAATCCTTACTGATGATGTAAGGTCCTAGCCATAATGAGTCAAAATTCCCATGATCGAGGACATCATGGGCCTAGTCATACACCAGGATAAGATCCCCTTCGTGAAAAGTACGATGGTGGACTTTTCAATCATATTGAGCTTTGGTGCGTTTCTTAGCCACCTCAATGGCTTGCAATGCAACACGACAGTCTTCGGAAGTGCACTCAAGCATGATAAGTATTTGTTCTAAAGGTTGGGTGTCAGGCATAAGTTTGAAGACCAGATGAAGGGAAGGGATTTCACACTCGATCGGTAAGACTGCCTCCTCTCCAAAAACAAGGTGGAAAGGAGTAAACCAAGTGGAGATTTTAACAAAATTTCTATATGCCCACAAAGTAGGGAAGAGCATAAGGTGCCAATTGATTTTTTTCTTATCCACCATCCATTGAAGCACGGTTTTAAGGATTTTATTGACTGCTTCAACTTGGCCATTACCTTGGGGGTAATAGGAGGAGGAATATTGGTGCTCAAAGCCCAACAGTGAGGATAGCTCATGCCATATCTCATCTTCAAAATTTTGACCATGGTTATAGACCAATTGTTTCAAAACTCTGAATCAATTGATCACATGGTTAAAGAAAAAGAGGGTTGCGGTAGCTGCCGTGTTGTTAAATGTTGGCATGGCCTCAGCCCATTTGGTGAAATAGTCAACCACCACGATGATATACTTGTGGTTACCAGTAGATGATGGGAGACACTCCATAAAGTCTATTGCCCACTTACAAAAGGGACCAGCTGAGATGACAGGATGGAGGGGAGTTGGAGGGGCTCATGCCTTAGGGGAAAAATGTTGGCAATTGGAACAGTGTTTGACTACCTCAATGCAATCATCGAATAGAGAAGGCTAAAAGCACCCAGCGCGCATGATTTTCTAGGCAGTGGCCAAGCTAGAGAGGTGGCCACCACAAGCACTGCTATGATATTCATTGAGGACTTGCTCTGCTTCAACATGTGTGAGACAACGACGAAGGACAAAATATACACCGCAACGATAAAGGTCGTCACTGATAAGAATGTAGCGGGGGTCCTGTTGTCGGATACATCGTCGAGCATCATGGTCAAGATGGAGGGCGAACTTTTACGTTCACAAATAAGTAAGGACGTCACCATACCAAGGATCATCGGTAGTAATGGCAAACAAATGTTCATCGGGGAAATTATCATTAACTGGAGGATCCTACGTACCAGTAGGTAGTTCAGAAATGAGTTCAGCGAGGGCTAAACCTTTCTTACTTTTTGGTGTGACAAATTCAAGATTGAATTCTTGGAGGATAACGATCCAACGGGTGTACTTCCCATTGATGATTCAGCCACTCAATAGGAAGGCCATAGGGTTGGAATTAGTCATGACCTTGGTGGAATGCATGAGGATGTAATGATGAAGTTTCTGGACTGAGAACACGATAGCCAGTGCTAATTTCTCTTCATGTGAGTAGGATACAGGAGTTCCTACTAGGTTCTTACTGACATGATAGATAACATGCTCAATTCCATTTTCATCTTCCTGAATGAGGACTCCAGCGACCAAGTAGGTGGAAGCAGAGATATACAGGATGAAATCCCTATCAAAGTCAAGGGGAAGGATCAAGGGAGCAGACATGAGAGCATGTTTTAGGGCATAAAAATACTCTTGAGCATAGGCATCCCACGCAAAATGGATGTTAGAGTGGAGGAGTCTAAGGAACCCATGCACAGTGGTGGCATAGTCAGGTACGAAACAGCGAAGGAAATTAGCTTTGCCTTGGAGGCTTTGTAACTAGCGTAAAGTACAAGGGATAGGAAACTCAAGGATGGCTTGAACTTTCAATGGGTCAAGTGTGATACCATATTTAGACACAATGAAGCCTAGAAGACGGCTGGGAGGCACACAAAAGACACACTTTAGCGGGTTGAGGCGGATATTATACTTGCGACATTGAAGAAAGACGGTACGCAGATCATGGAGGTGATGTGCCTGATGTTTAGAATGTGTAGTGAGGTCATCTAAATAAGAAAGGATAATATGAGCCAGGTCATGGAAACAGTAAGACATAGCCCACTGAAAAGTGGCTCCAACATTTTCAAGGCCAAACGACATGACTCGATAGGAAAAGGTTCCCCATGGAATAACGGATGTGGTCTTAAGTTGATTAGCATGAAGGATAACAATTTGGTTGTACCCAGAGAAACGATCCATAAAGTATAGAACCTCGTGCCCCACACACTCATCAATGATTTGGTCACTGAATGGTGTGGGGAAGTTGTCTTTGGGACAAGCTTTGTTCAGATCGTGAAATTCAGTGCAGACATTGATGGTGCCTTGTTTCTTGAGAAAAGGAACCGAATTGGACACCCAAGTGGTGTATTCGATGGGATAGATAAATCCAGCCTGCTTGAGCTTATCGATTTCGGCTTTGACAACTTCTCTTCTAGAAGGATTAATGGGTATCAACTTCTGACGGATAGGATTGGCATTCGGCCATGTATCGATATGGTGTTCAATGATGGGAGGATCGAGTTCGGGAATTTCTGAATAGGACCAGGCAAAAACATCACAGAATTATTTGAATAGCTTGGTGTAAGCCTCAACCTCTTCCGGGGTGCAATGGGCACCCAAGGTGATATTTTATTCCACCCTTGGTTTGTCAAAAATGTCAATTTTAATGGTAGGAGAGATATTGGCCATATTTCCTTCTTTGAAAGCATCAGGTGCAGGGATGGGATTTATAAAGCAATTGAATTCATCGAGAATGAAGTCTTTAGTTCCCACAACATATTGGTCATGGGACTGTTGTGGGAGGAAGTACGCACGGTGGTGCATATCATCCCACAGAAAGTCAGGGTCGATCATGGCTTTCATGATGTCTTCATCTGAATGGAAAATGGGGTGACTGGAGGAAGAGAGACCACCTGACGCGGTAGAGCTACCTGACTCATCATCGTGTGAAGAAAGGCTCACATGTGCAACATCATGGGGGATGACAGAAGAGTAAGAAAATAAGGGATCTACCGATGTTGAGCCCAGGGTGATCGCTGAAGGGAGGTCAGGCAAAACATCAGGGGAAGTCTCCAAGGGGACTTCCACCGAGGGTCTCATGGATGATGATAGGTAGAAAATGGTGGCCAAAGGCTCTGTCATTTCGACATCGGGAGGGGGAATGTCAATGGGAGCAAGCAGATCCTCTGGTTCTGCCAGAGCAGAACTCGCAAAAAAGTGAGAGGTGAACTTGTCATGCATGGCCTAGAATTGGAGGAACGCTTCCAAAGAGGAACGATAATCTTCAAGGTGGGGATAGAGGTGAGTGTAATGGCCATGGAAATCACACAAAGCACAACGGTGATTGGTGCGTAAGGATTTGAGTTTCGAGACTGAATCGGGTATAGTGACGTAGCCTCGGGGATATCAGACTCCAGAAACATCTCATTGACCATGGAAATGAGGTGAGGAAACTCCGAACAAGTATGGGTGGCATGATCGATAACATCACACAAAGCACACTGGATAGTGCGTTTTGGTGGCCAAGGAGGGGCAAGGTTTTTCGGGGTGGCCTTGTCTTTGGTTGCCTCCTTTCAAGCTTTGCCATTTTTACCCAAAGCAGTCGCAACAGGAGGTGGTTCCTGTTGAGGTGGATGAGGCACTGGAGCAGCGAGAGAAGTCATGGGAACCAGTTGAACTGGGGTCAAAGCAAGAGAAGGTTTGGGTTGACCAGGCGGGGTAGAGGCTGGAGGATCAAGGTACTAGACGGGAATCCCAAGGGTCAGGTTAGGAAGAGAGAGGGTAGCCATGACAAGTATCGTGTACACTCCTTGGGGGGGAGCTAGGAACGGTATTTGACCGAAGGGGTAATGTCCAGGCAAGACGGCTCCAAGACGGTTAATGCCTGGAGGAATCATTCCAGGAGGGTAAAGAGGCTCATGGATACTAGCTGTAGGTGAAGAGCCAGGAGGAGGAGGTCCAGGAGGCTGAATCGAAGGGCTAGGAGTAGGCTGTGGAGGGCAAGGAGGTTGTTGACTAGCCGAAGCGGGTCGCTTGAGGGAAACCCGAGATGATTGCATCATGTAAACATTCGATGAGCTGGGATCAGAGACAGGAGGAGGAAGACTAGGGAATGTACCAAGCAATGAGGAGTCTTTGTAGACTCCAGGTGAGACACTGGTCAAAGGATCAATGGTTTGCTTATTAGCCACCGAAGAGATGATGGACTCAGGGGAGGTCTGAGACTTCAGTTCGTAATATGTCAATTGGTCAATGGTGACCATATTTCTGTTATGAGGGAAGGACATCTTGCGGTGAACCGCAAATGGGACAGTAGACATCGCATAGGTGTAGCTATGACCCAATAGAATGTTGTAATCTAAGGGGGCATCTATGACTTCTACGTCAACGCAAACAGTCTTGCTGGCGAGAGTAATAGGACAGTTGCAGAATAGGCCAATGGGCTGGGAGGCATGGCCATCCCACGCTCGGAGAGTGATCATGGAAGGAGCCAACTCAAGTGATCTGAGTTGCTTCCAAACCAAGGCAGACATCACACAGGTGGATGCCCCCTCATCAATGATGCATCGGGAAATGTTGGCATTCTGGATCTTGACTGGGATTTGGAAGGCGACGGATGCAGGGAGAGGAGGATGTTCTGACCGGTCAACATCAAAGACAATCAATCGATCATTGGAAGGATCTACAGCGCCCATGGCAGATAGTAGAGCTTTTCATTGTGAAGGGAACGAATGGAGGAGTTCCAGCATTGAAATGGCAGCAGGAGATTGTGCCAAATCATCTACTATGTTATACGAATGGGCAGCTTTGCTAGAAGCAGCATTTCGACATAGTGGTCCCTTAGGGATCTTGGTATGAACCTCTGCTTTAGGATGAGAGATCTGCAAGTGACCATTAGGTGTCGAAAGAGGCTCTATAGGGACCGAAGGAGGTGGCTCGAGGACAAATGTAGCTAGAGGCTTGTTGTATTGACAAGACTGAGTCTAAAGATTGATGTCTGCGGTTATAGGTTGGTTAGAATTCATCATGATAATCTGGTAATCAGAGGTACCAGATGGAAGAGGTTGAGTGGTCACCTGACCTTCAAGTGGTTGGGTAGCCACAAATCCTTGCTGAGGGAAAGGATTAGTAAACACAGCCGACTAACAAGGCGCAGCACTGGGAGGGATGGAAGGGGAGGCTTGCTATCCTCGCAATGTTGCTTGAGACTCCCACATTTGCATCATCTGTGGTAAAAGAGGACAATCATGTGTGTAATGACCATAAACACCACTACAATAACAAGGCTTGTTCATGCGAACTGGCCTATCCTACTTGGGATGAGTGCCCTATTGCTGGTTAGCAGTGTTAGAAACATTATTTTTCGGATTAGGTCCAGGATTACCGAGAGCAGATATATTTTGAGTGCCTTTCCTCTTCTTTTTGGAGGGAGAAGGATTATTCACACCCTGTTGTGCATACACCTACCCCTGAGGGGGCGGTGGCTACTGTTGTGGGGTTTGAGAAGGCAAGGGAGGAGGAGGTGCTAATGCTGGAGGAGTTGGAGCACCAAGTTGTGGATATGAATAATAAGGAGGTTGGGTAACAGTATGGTAAAAAGGAGGTTGGGAAAAAGGAGGAGGCATGCTGTATCCTGGATACATGCTACTAGGAGGGGGAAAAATGCAGGAGGTGCTGGCCCCCCCTGAGGAAAACCATAGCCCATGGGAGGTTGAGCATATGGATGGAAGAGAGCTCCAACGATACCATCAGTGGCATGAGATGCCCCCGGTGCGTTGGCACCACCGGGTCTAGGAAGATTAGGTAGAACGATATAAACATAACCCGACTGAGCATAGATCAGGTCATATTTTAACGTAATTTGGAGAGCAGCTTCTTCGGTTTGAGGGAAATACAATGCGACATCTTTGTCGATAACAGGCAAGAGAGATCTAAGGAACCAGTCCATGTAGACACAGTTTTCGAAGATATGGGCTTGACATAAGCTCTTTCTTCTCCACCATTCCTGGACATGATCGAATAATCGGGTCGCAGACGATTGACGGAAAGAAGTCAAAAGTTCAATACCAGTGTCATAACGAAGGAGAAGCTGGAAATAAGACAGAAAATCCTAAGCAAGCATTGCAAATTTGGTATGATAGGATGAGGCCTGATCAACATACCACTTAGAAGCTTCGCCTGTAAGCATACGTTGGAACAACCAAAGACGGACAGAGTCATCGGTAATGAAGTTAGACGAACACCACATGTGGAAAGATCTAACATGATTTGTAAGATATTCTCCAGCAAGGCCTTCAAACTTGGGGATGTCCGAAGGGATCTTGGTCAGCATAGCAGGCCAAATAGCGTCATGGTGTATAGGGTTATTAATCAACTAGTTAAAATCGGGAAGACTGAGGCCTACCATATAGGGGACAAAGGGAGCAGCCAAAGTAGTTCTTGTTGAGGTCCCACTAGAAGTATTCCCAGCATTAGGTCCAGGGCCACCACTAGCGTTATAAGGTCCTGAACCAGACATGGTGAAGGTGATAGGAGGAGAACTAGGGGCGGAACCAGAAGGAGAACCCAATGAACCAGAAGAGGAGTCAAAGTGCGAACTCGGTGGATGACTAACTCGAATCCTACATGGAGGAGTAAGTCTTCCTACCGAAAACTGATGATGAAGGCCAATAAGTCTCCGGGATAAACGCCTTGGTGGTGCAATGATGACGACACAAACACGGCACAAGGGGAAGAGAGTCCAACAAGGGCGGAGAGGTGCAGGATCAACTGATTACAATGTCGAAACAAGGGAAGAGAGGTGCAGGATCAATTGATTTCAATTTTAAAGTATTTTCTTGGCGGTTTTAACCAAGCTCTTCTTCACTTAGGGTGTGTGTGTAAGGGTGTGTAAATTTTTAATTTTTAAACCCAGACGTTTGTAGAGAAAAATAAAATGTGTGTTGTATAACTGTAAATAAACCTGCAGATAACAATATATGAAACTGAAATAACAGTAAATAAACAGCTAATAATGCAATAATCTAAACCCAAGGAGGCGGGCTTCTCAATAAGCAGTCTGTAGGTGGGCAAAAAACTAGTCAAAAAACATTGAAATATCCAATAGATCTAAGGTCAGGAGGGACAGGGATCTAAAGGTCAGATCTGCTAGAAATTGGTGCAGAAAAACAACAACAAATCAGAGGAAAGATTGTTGTGAATGAGGTGGAAAAAGGCTATATCCTGGAGGGAAGTGGAAGGGACCCTAGAGGAAAACCAAAAAAAAACTAAATGAGGTGATTTTGATGGATAAATAGTCAATCTGAAGCGGATATGAAGGTGAGGTAGTAGATCTGAAAAATGGTTGAACACTCTGAAAATTTCAGACAACCTGCAGCAGCTAAAACTCTTCCACAAATTGTAGAGGGTACTAAAGCTCTAGGGGGCTAGGTTCCCACTTAGATGAGTAAAATAAAACAAGTACAGGTCCAAAACAGGCGGAGACGGAGGTCATACAACCCTGAACAGAGGCCCAGAAAAACCCAGAAAACTTTTAGAAAAACTCCTGCAAAAAGTCTAGGTCGCAGTTTTTGACCTATTTCTTGCTGAGGTCGCAGTTTTTGGGCAGATATCTACGTCCTAAAGCTCCAGGTCATAGGTTTAGGGCAAAAAATTGTGACCTGCACTTTCGGCTCTCTCAGGAGTAGGTTTTAGCAGAATGTGTCGTCTCAGCTGCGGCTAATGTCGATCACCTGCGCAATAGATCCGAAAACACACGGAAGCTAGAATTTTTAATGTTTTAGGGTTTTATACGTTAAAAACAACATCGAGAAAAGAAAAACAAGAAGTTGAAGAGAAATCCTAGGGTTTGGAGAAACTAGATATGCAGGGATCGGAAAAACGACAGCGACTTTAATCGGATCCCCAGTGGAGTCGCCAGTTGTTAGTATGAATCTCAATTGCAAGTGTAAGAAAAAAACCACTTTAGTTGTGCATAAAAAACAGCCCTAATAGCAAAGATGGCTGCCAATATCTTCATATCTTCAATTAGGTGATCAAGATAAATGCTGCAAAAATTTAGATCTATGCATCAAGAGGCATTAAGCAGTGAATAAAAACGAGATTTACTCCATGCATCCAATAGACAAGACAAGAATATGTTGAATGAATTTTATATTAAGGGCACCTGGGAGGAAAACATAGAAGGATGTTACCAATTCTCCTCAATGAGATGGGTTCTTGTAAGTCCTCAACACTTCAGATCTAAAATTCCTCTCTCTTGATGGTGTAGAAAACCTAGACAAAAATGGAACTCAAAGGGAGCTCACAAGCAAAAGGATAGAAAAATATGACAATGATGGTGGATCAAAGTCAGACCAAAGTATAGTTCGAGATTGATCTTTAGGCAATGAATGAATGGAAAAACCTTTCTATTTATAACAAAATATCGAGTAAGTCTAGATATTGGTGCACAATTAAAATATTATTAACCAAATCAAGATCCAACTTTTATGGAATATTTTGTTATTTTTGTTGGAGGGAAAAATAATTTGACTTTGGTAAAATCCCTTTATTTGTAAATAATAAATAAATAAATGATTTATTTATTATTTTAAGGATGTGCTTGAGTAATAATCAAATAAATAATGATTTGTTTAATTATTAATGGATGATTTAGTCAATATATTTTATTATAGAGATTGGATGCTCTACGTCGTGCCCTAGTTGTCGTCGCTGAGCCGAACGCACAGTGGCTCTCGCACTTCTCCCATGGCTACCCCAAAGCCAGATCTGGGGCTGCCTTCACCTCTTGCAAATGCCGCAAATGCGAGTAATCAACAGCCAGATGAAGAATCGACAACATTTTCCTTTCTAATCGGATCTTTGGGAACTCAGCAAACCAGACCAGGAGCCACAAAATTTGTCAAAAAACTGGAATCCATACCAGAAAAATCTCGGCCACCATTAGTGCCAAGAAAAGCTGCAATATCTCTTGCGGAAAAAGGACTTGTGGGTCAATTCACTGGATTGTGGCCCTTGCCCAAAACAGTGTAGAAATGGGTGGAGAGGAATTGGATCCAATTTACCAAGGAAAAATAGCCATAAGATTATGTGGCAGGGGGTACTACACATTTCATTTCGAGACCAAAAGTGATCGAGATCTCATATTCCGAAGCAAGCCTTACTTCATGGACACAAGAGGCTTGTATCTTAACCGATGGAACCCGGACTTTGATCCAGAACTGGATGTTCCCAATGCGGTACCAATATGGGTCAGACTGCCGCATCTCCCTCTCCATTGTTGGAGTGATGATTCGGTACGTGCAATAGGAAATGGAGTGGGAAAATACATTGACAGAAGTGAACCAAAAGACAACATGCAAGCATGCGCAAGAATTTGTGTAGAGGTGGATCTAGGAAAGGGCCTCCCGGAAGCTGTCAAGATCAAAGTGGACAACTGGATCCACATTCAGCAGCTGGACTACGAGCAAATCCCCTTTAAGTGCAAGGTATGTCATGAATACGGTCATTTCGCCAATATATGTAGCAAAAGAGAAGAACCTAAAGAAAATGCAGAAGAAACGTCAGATCCAAAATGGGAACAAGTAAAAAAGAAGAAGACAGCCGAAAAATCCTCTAAAGGACCACTCCCCCCCCCTCCCCCCAACCGCCAAGATCCCCTCCCCCCTCTCAGACAACCTCCCTTTTGGGGACAAGCCCTTTCGACATCCTCTCATCTACCCTTATCCCTTCAAAGCCAATTTCCACCTCATCTCCCAAACCCTCTCTCCTTTCTTCCCCCATCCTTACCCCCCTATTTCCCCTCGCCAGGTGGACAATCCCTTACCTCAAAACCTGGATCGAATCTTAACTAAAAACCAAACCAAAGAAATTCCCCAAAACACCGAGAATACAAAGAAAGTTGGAAGCAAAACAAATAAAGAACTTAGGGATTAAGAAGCAGCCAAAGATATCTCTCTAGGAACACAATAGAGATTGGAGAATTTTCTAGAAAAAGGAACAAAAAATAAAGAAAAAGTACAGAAAGCACACAAAGGGAAGGGTCCTGCAACCACCCATAAGAGTAAATAATGATAGTTGTCCCTTAGAATTGTAAAGGGCTGGATCACCCCTCCAAAATAAACTTTTTGAAAGACCTGGTCAAAAGTGAAAAACCTGACATCCTCTTAATTCAAGAGACAAAACTTAGCAGTCAAGAAATGGATATGATTATAGAAACATCTAGGATTTATGAAGGAAAAGCAATTTCGCCCAATGGAGCTTCAGGAGGGATAAGTACCATATGGAAAAAAGGGAAATGGAAACTACAACAACACATAAAAAAAAAACACTGGATAAATACTAAGCTGGAGAATATTGAAATAGGCGGGAAAGACAGCATCTACAACATATACTCCCCTAACCACTACAAGGACAAAGAAAACTATTGGAAAACTTTAAAAGAAAGCATTAGGGAGGATAGTGAAGATAACCTCATAGTTGGAGGAGATCTAAATCTAATACTAAAAGCTGAAGAAAAAAAGAGGATGGAACTTCCTGTCAGATCCAAGCAGAGAAACTCTAGAAGAAATAATGGATCAAAGTAACCTTATTGACATCCCACCCAAAAATGGGAAATATACCTAGGACAATAGAAGAATAGGCAAGGAAAAAATCAAGGAAAGGCTAGATCGGATCCTCATACGAGATAAGATGATAATAAACTATAGCAGAGCAACCTCCAGAATAATTCCATCAACAGCATCTGATCATAAACCTATACTTATGGAGCTTGGCATGGCAGAAAATTACGGACCGCTACCTTTTAGATATAATCAACTATGGGGCAGCAATGAAGAAGCACAAAAAGAAGTGGAAAATGTATGGAAAACAAACATCTGTGGCTCCCCCACTTACATATGGGAAACAAAAATAAAAGCAACAAAAGTAAGACTAAAGGACTGGGCAAGAAACAGATATAATGAACCATACAAAGAGAAAGAAGAACTAAAAAAAGAGCTAAAACAAATACAAGAGGAACTGGAGAGCTATAACAGTACCATAGAGAAGCAAGAAAAAGAAAAATAAGTGCAATGGAAAATATATAGAAACAACAGACAAGAAGAAGAAACTTGGAGGCTCAAGTCCAAACAGATATGGATGCAAGCTTGAGACAAAACCACCTCCTTTTTCCACAACTCAGCAAAAACAAGAATGATCAAGAACAATATTGAAAAAATCACAGGAGGGGAGGGACAAGAGGTAATAGGACAAGAATAAATAAAAAATGAAGCCTTCAACCACTTCAAAAAACTCCTCACAACTCCAGATAACCAGGAAAATCTTGAAGAGTTTCTGAGACACATCCCAAGAATTATTGACAACAGTAGCAATATCTTTCTTACTAAGGAAGTAACAGAAGAAGAAGTAAAAGTAGCAGTCTAGGCTCTACAACCGGACAAGGCTCCGGGACCGGATGGCTTTCACATAGCTTTCTACAGAACTTTTTGGCACTTTATCAAAAAGGATCTACTAAAAATGATATGATATGTAATGAGAAAAAGGAAGATAGGAGGGTACACCAACTCAACCTTTCTGGTTTTAATACCCAAAGATCCCCGGCCAACTACTCTCAACCGCTTTAGGCCTATATCTCTTTGCAATAATTCTTACAAGATCATCTCCAAAATAATAGTAGGCAAATTGAAACCCCTTCTCCCTTCCCTAATCACTGAAAACCAAGGAGGATTTGTTCCCAATAGGCAGATTGTGGACAATATCATCTTAGTTCAAGAAGCCATACACACCAGCCTCTCTAATAATGAAAAATGATTCATCTTAAAAATGGATATGGCAAATTCTTTTGACAGAGTTAATCTTTCCTTTTTGGCAGATGTGCTAAAAACCTTCAGTTTTTCTCAGGAATTTGTGGAAATAATACAGGCTGGTACAGTGGGCCCCTGGATAGCCTCGCTTATAAATGGCAGGCCAAGAAATTTCTTCCAAATTTCAAGAGGATTAAGACAAGGATGCCCCTTGTCTCCTTTTCTCTATATCATTATGGCATAATCTCTCAGTATAAATTTGGAATGCTGCAAAAGAAAGTCTACTCTGACAGGTCTCTCTATAAGCAGAGGAACCAAAAGAATAAATCATTCCATGTTTGCTGATGACACTCTTCTACTGGGTGGAGCATCTTGCATAGTGGCAAGAAGATTCAAAGCCATATTAGACAGTTTCATGGAGGTCTCTGGAGGCATGGTCAACAATGGCAAAAGCTGTTTATACAGCTGGAATACTCCTATAAGAACCCTGTAGAAAATGTCGCAAATTCTGAATATACCTTTCCAAAATAGCTAGGACCATTTTCAATACCTGGGGCTACCAATTAGTAAGAAAAACATGAAGAATGAAATATGGAGTAAATTTGTAGAAAAAATGAAAGTGAAGATCCAGGCTTGGGGGATGCTTTGGTTGAACCAAGCTGGCAGAATCACGCTCATAAAATTCATACTGGCAGCTCTGCCTTTATACCAATTTTCTCTTATTACGGCCCCTGCAAGCATCCATAAACAAATAGAATTAATACTCAGAAAATTTCTCTGGCAGGGAGGGAAAAGGGAAAAGAAAAAAATTAGTATGATAAATTGGAAACAAGTAATAGCATCATATAAAAATGGGGGTCTTGCCATAAAACTCCCAGGACTAATGAACACAGCTCCTGGGAGTAAAATAACTTGGAGATTCATAACAGGAGAAAAGGCATGGTGGAAATACGCCCTTGAAGAAAAATACCTCAATGGACCCAGAACTTCGATTCTGGATAAGAACCCTCCAACAAGGCCATGTACCCAGATATGGAAAGCAATCACTAATGCAACTTAGCTTATCAAAGACTACACCACTAAGAGGCCGAGAAATGGGGAGCGGACAAACATCTGGAAAGACAGCATAATGGGACACCTACCACTGGGGAATAATCCAGGAATAAAAGAATTAAAAGAATGGATGACAAAGGAAGGTCTTCACAAGTTGAATGACATCTCTAGTTGGGAGACGGATGGAGGTTGGAATCAATGGGCCAACCCCAACCTTCCATGTGATCTGAAAGGACAATGGAATCAATTGATAAAGCTACTAGCAGGAGTAGCCCCGTTAGAAAAAAATAAGAATGACATCTACATATGGGAACCAACAGGAGGAGATTACACTGTCAGAACAGGGTACCAAAAACTTCATGAGAATCAAAATCAACAAGAATGGCAATACTGGAGATCAGCATGGAAGATTGAATCCCTACCCAAAATCAAAATCTTTTTGTGGACTTTACTTTATAACAAAACTCTAACTGCAGAGAATCTAAAGAAAAGAGGAATAAGTGGGTTGTCTCAATGTCCATTATGCAGGAAGGAAGAGGAAACAATCCAACACTTACTACTGGAATGCTCCTTTTCAAGAAAATGCTGGGAGACAATGATAATACCCATAGCAGCAAACATAAAATATAACCTCCCAATAAATCATTTCATCAACAGATGGAAGAGTAGCTATCCATATTCCCTTAAAAATAAACAAACAGTGCAAAGATTCTAGAACTGCCTTCCCTCATTCCTTTGGTGGCAACTATGGCTAGCAAGAAATGGAGTAACTTTCAAAGATAAAGTTCCTACAATAAGCATAGTTACTACAAAATCTTGGGGACTAATGGTGGAATTATTCACATCAAAAGGGGTTAAGGGTATCAATCTAAGCCAACTACAAGAAGAAGAAAGAAGCTGGATAAGTTTTGCAGCAAGCAATATCAAACAGGCCCCTCAAATGGGAAATACAAAGAGGCATCAGAACTAAAAAATAAGGAAAAACAAAGAAGAATTTCAAACCTGGGTAAAGACTCTAAACAAAGCATGTATTTTTTTTATGGAGCATTAAAAAAGAACCCAGGTAAAGCAGGTACTGGTGGAATAATAATTCTACAAAAAAAAACAACACAGCTACCTTACAATTGTGGACTAGGCCAAATGATGAACAATAAAGCAGAGGCCTATGGGCTTCTGCTAGGACTCAAAATTCTCATGAAAAAATAAAATCAAAGAAGCTATAATCTTTGGGGATTCGGCTATCATCATCAAAGCAATGGTAAATAACTCTCTCCCAAAAAATGCAGGCTTAAATCAAATTTAAGCAAAGCCCAAAAAATATCAAGGGATATTGGCAACATAGAGTATTTTCACATTCTGAGGAAAAACAATAAACTGGAAGATGAGCAAGAAAATAAAGGAGTTCAAAAAAATGATGGACAAGCACAAATTGGTGAAATTACAACCCAAATCCCTATCCCCTAATTTATCCTCTCTCACTCATGATGGACAATAGTCAAATCAGCGCTTTTCAGAAATCTAATGATAACACCAATATCCCTCCTGAAACTTCAACCAAGCAATCTGTCAACCCTGTAATGATTCCCAACTCCAACAATATTCCTAAAATCCCTGCTATCAGTACTTCTAAATCTTTTGGAATCTGGATTCACGTGAACCATCAGCCCCCTTCCTTCCTACTATGCCTCAATAAATTCCAAATCACCCAGCCAGCGTTTTACCTATCCATCTTCATTTTGCCCAAGTGCCTCATCCCTTTTGTTGTGTTTTACCTTATCCATTCTCAGCCTTTTCTAAGCCTCTATTGGCCCAGGCACACACTCAGCCTCATCCTTATCTCTCCAGGCCAATGCATCCTTGCCTTTCTCCTTGTTTCTATCTCCATCACCTTGCTATCACACCTCCAGGCCCCCCTGCTTTGCTCCTACGTGAGCTAGAGTCAAACTTCAACGTTGGAAGCAAAGGGCCTCATTCGTTGGCAGCAGAATTACCTCTTATTAGATTTGCAATACAAACCCCCCTGCTTTGCTCCTGTGTGAGCTGGATTTACCCTTCGGCATTGGCAGCAAAGCCTCTTTCATTGGAAGCAGTGTTTTCTCTAAAAAGAATTGCAGGTAGCAAAGCAGCAGCGCATAAGAGAGCATCATCAACGGAATAAGGAGTAAATACAAATAGCAGCATCAACAACAAAAAGACACAAATGGATCCTACAAAGAACAAATCACATCCTTGTGCATTTTGCAAATCCCACCAAATAGTGATAAAAAATCTCAAGAATCAGATCCAACAAGATAAAGAAAAATCCAAAGCAAAGATGGCCCAAATGAAATCACAATGGAATACATGCAGTGAAGAAATAAGCACATTAAGGTACAATTGCAACCATATGCAGGAATCACTGAACATCATCAAAGAAGCAATGAGTAAAAAGTCTTAGCAAGGATCTACATCAATGGATCAGGGAAGAAGATATCGTGGAAGTGAGAATACTGTCAACAAATAGCTCATCAAATCTCTGGACACCCATGGATCTAGCTCTTAATTCTAGTAGTAAATATAGTTTATTATGAAAGTCAAGTGTATTTTTATTTTATTCCAGTTTTTCAAATAGTATAGTTCCAATGTAACTGCCTCCAGCTATAAAAGAAGGACAGAAAAATGGAAATCAAGTAGCATATCTCAAGAGTTAGCCCCCAAGCAGACATCCCTCTGCATTAGACTTGGGGAATTTTGTAATGGAGAACACTTCTCCTCATGAAATATAATACAACCGATATTGTTCGAAAAAAAGAGAGGATGATTTAGTCAAATTTAACAAATAATATTATTTAAATAAGGTTTAAATAATTATTCCTAGAAAATAATAAGATAAATAATAATTTATCTAATTAATTTTCCTGTTTTGGGTTAAATATGACCACAAAAATTAGTTAAACTATTGTTTAACTAATTATTCCTTGAGGAAAATCAAACAAATGTGGATTTATTTAATATTTCATCATGGGATTTCTTGTTTAGACCATAAACAACTTAATAAAGGTGTTTTAATAAGCTATTTTTCATAGTGAAAGCAATTTTACTTAAGGTAAAATTGGTCTTACATGGTGTACTTAGGTCCATCTAATAGTAACAAGTTAGATGACCAAAAAATGGTGTAACAATCACCCTATCAAAACCTAATCAATTGTGGCCTTCATTGAAACATAAAGCATAAGTCAATCCCAAGGGTTAGCTCAATTAGTTGTGTCCTCGTTGTTAAAGCAACTTTGATATTGAGAGGTCACGGGTTCAATTCTCTCAACACCCTCAGGATTAGGCTCTATGGTTGAGTTGACATGAAGTGATTCCTTCGAGTGGATCTTCTTGGTACAAATATTCCATGGACATGGTGGCCATTGATCTTCGGGGCCATGAACCACATATAAATAATAATAATAATAAAATAAATAAAAATATACAAAACTCAAACTCTATTAAATGTAATCTAAACATCTCTTAAAATACCCAACCCCTACAAGTATAGACCACAAATTTATCCATATTTATTGAGAGTTGAAGCAATTTCCATCCATTGTGATTGATCCTACCTTGGATCCAAATCAATCATAAGATTTGGCATGCTATTTAAGTTACAATTTCAATCAATATTTGTTGTGAACCTACAAGAATGCGCAAATATGTTCAAGGTTGAACATCCTAGTTTGGGATAGATTTCATGGTGTAATCTACTTTGATACTTCCTCTATGATGTTCAACTAAGCCATTGGTGCATGAAATTTTTTTTGTGGTCATAAATTCATTGACCATGTCATTGGCTTAATTGGTATCATTTCATGTAGTCATTATCTCAACACTTCAACTGATAGAGCTTGTCACATTGTCTGCACTAAGTTGCATTGTTTAGTAACAAGAAAATGCACTTCACACCTTAATATCCATTTCCCACCAAGGTTTAATGTTCAAGGAAATCTTCATTGTCATGAGCTTAACTCATCAAGATACTTAACATTAATCTTCCCTTTAAACAAGGAATAAAAAAACTAAATTTGTGTGCCAATAAGTTGGGCTAAGGTTGAGAACAAGATGACATGTATGCTATATTATTATAGGAAGAGTGGTCGAATTGAATATCTTTGGTTGTGGTAGAATAAAGAACCAATTATGTTATGATAGAAATTATGTGATGGTAGTGATTATTGTGCATCAACAATGCATATGAAAAACTAAGTAATTAGGAAGAGGTGGAGGTTTAGACTCCAGTCATCAGGAGGCCTACTCGAACCAAGAAACAACCTGACATATATAGTCCACCTTTCAAATTTAAAGGGAATAAATTATTTAAAAGTACATGTGAGGATCAACCCTTGTTGCATATTTTTCATTAATGAACTTGGAATATTGATTATAAAATTTAAACAAACCAATACATCATAGAACAACACTAAGCCATTAAACAATAAATAATTAAAACTTGGAAGAATGAAAACACCAAACATTGCTTAATTGCACATATTATTACCATTACAACATATCAACAAGGATTTAATTAGCATTATGAAAGAAAAAAAATGACTACCTATGGTTATGAGTATATGATTTTTAACTACACAAAGAATACAATAAAATAGAACCAAATGCATGCAACTAGAAGATCAAATGTATAAATCTGAATGTTTGGAACCCCTTATAGGTATAAGGGACACACACATAAGGAGGTGGTACCTAGCAACCAGCCCTATGCATAATGCTCAAGAATTATCACTACCTCCATCCTTGGATATGCTTCAACTAAGACATATGTTGGCTTAATAAGTTGATTTTATCATTAGTGTAGAACTCGGTTTGACCTAGTCAAATTTTTGTCAAGCCTTTGAAATGTGGCATGCCACTTAAATGAACTAATGAATTGTCACATAGGTGGTAGCACATGACATATGCTAATCAATATGTTGCATTGGCACCATGTTAAATTGCTTCTTGACTTGGATTAATGGCATGTTGAAATTTTGACAATGGTTGTGCAAGGAGGGTTAAATGTTATAAGGAATAAGTGTGAGTTGCATGAAAACATCACACAATGAGTCTTGGGATTTTAACATCCTAAAAGTTCAAAGGGACTTAGCATAGGATATAAACTCATACTCCACAAATCAATAATGTTATGGATTAAGTTTTAAACAAGAATATACACTTAAGGGATGGATAATCTTACAAAAACTTCAAATATAGGGTTTTTATATGTGGTTTTAATATGTTTTAATGTGCATGGGATCTAGTAAAAAATAGGGTTTTGTAAGCCAATGATGAGGGCTTGCAAAATTTATAAAATAATTTATTGTTGATGTGTATAAATAGACAATCCTTACTCCTAAGAGAGTGGGGTGAGAGCCAAACTAGACTACAATGTAAATTAATAGAAAGTCTTATTGTATGCTACTAAAGCTTCCCTTCAACACAAATACATGTGTGTGAGCTTTATATGCATTTGTTAATTCTCTTACTTGGTATAATTATGCATATTTATTTTTCTTTTATAGTGTTGGTCACGAATGCTTTGTGATATCTCAATAAATTTAAATAATGGAACTTTGGGAGCTTCTCAAGTTGGAGGTGGAGGTGATTCACTATGAAACTTGGGTCCTAATAATGGACAATTGTATCCACAAGGAGATGTTATTTTTTATTATTAGAGTTGGATTATTAAATCATATTTCCTATAGTCTCTCTCACTTTCCAGACAATAATTAGATCAATGATATATAGGATAATTGTAACAATTTCATTAGAACCAAATAAGACCCTAATACGTACATAAGAGATAAGTAACTAGTTTAAGAACAAGACTTACAAGTTACAAGATTTCTTAGAGCTTTACATCATCTACTTAACATTTGTTGGATATGCCTAGTATCCATGTCTTGGAATTGTTTTCACAACGTAATTGCTTCTTTAAATGATCGATGGTACTTTTAGAAATTTCTTTGGATTCTCCATGGGAAATATGCAAATGTATTTGGTGGTCATTGGATGCACATTATTAGCTAGGCCTTGAGAATCAATTAATCAAGCATATTGCATTTGTTCATAGTCTCTTTGGATTTCACATTAAGAGTTGTCCCCACATTTCTTGTGTTTTACTAGTTAATACCTTGCATTATTTTAGTTGGCATTTGTATTTTGCAACTAAGGTTTTTTTCCTTCTTTATGCATAATGGTTCCACCTTTTTGTATTTTGATATACAAATTAAAAAATGTTCGATGGAACATGTTATCAAATAACAAAGCTAACAAATATGTTATGTTTTGGAGGTGATTCAATAATGTATCAAGTGGAAAAAATTCTAGGAATTACCCAAAAATGATTTTATTTAACGATAAACCAACCATGTTTTCCATCATCTAATTATGATGCAATTTGGCATTTTATTTATTTATTTTAAATATGACAAGGATTAACCCATGGTGAAATTATAAAGGTATAAATTTAGTTTGAAGAAGGTGGAAGGTTGAATTCTCGTTTCTTATGTTAAAGTGGGTTTGCAATATGTTACTCTATTAGTGGCACTATTTGCATTCTACCATCAGTGATCAAAATCCTCTTTTCATATCATTTTAGGAGTCCCACCCATAAAAATTTTATCATTCCATTAGGTCATGCAAAAATTTGGTCACTGACAAGGGTATTGAGATCATTACTACTCCTTTCACCTCCATGGTCAATGGACATCATCATGGTTAGGTCATTCAATGTTGAAAGATTCTCATAGTCATCATGGTCATCATTCATCTCATTCTTCCATGTTGTGTCCTCATTAGGTCATAGGGTCAAAATTATGAAAATTGGTCATTTCACCATCAAATTCATCTTTTGAAGTAGTAATAGTCAAATGTTTTCAACAATTTCAGGTTCCAAACTATCATTTCCAAGTAAGTGGTTTTGTGTTTACCATATTTGTCTCTCAATTGTGCTTGGAAAGCTCATTTCCCTTTCCTAGGGTTTTGAGGACATTTTTCTTGGTTTCATGACTTCCATGGTTAAATCATCAACAAGACTTGTATCCTGATGCTCTTACACATTCCCCTATCCTTAATATACCTTCCTAAACACTTCCCATCACTCCTATCACTCAAAATCATCATTTTTTCCACAAACCCTAGCCTATTGCTACAATTTGACACTATTCTAGGTTAGGGTTATGTTTTTCACTTTTGGGCCCCTTCCCCTCACTCATTTCTATAAATTACACTTCTCTTCACTCTCTAACATCTATTTGTATCCCCTAAATTTATCCAAGAATTTAGAGATCCCCTATGTTAAGTCCCTATATTAATAGTGTAGCCCTTATTATGTTAGTGTAACCCCCTTATTGTTATTATTGTACCCTTGTAACCCCCATTTTATTATTATTGTGCCCTTAAATTATTATTGTTAGGTCGGCTAGGATTACATTGTGGCCCACTAGGGTTACATTATGGCCCCATGGACTCCTATATATAGAAAGGAGGTTTTGTAAATTGTATCATCCAAGAATTGTTCATTCATGTAATGTATTGGAGGTTGCCCCCTCGAAGTGGCTCATTTCTAAGGTGTGAATATCTCTTTTCTTCTCTCTTTAGAGCTGGTTACGCAACATTTGGTGTCGGAGCTTTGGGATTCTGGGGTTTTATTGCTCCAAACAGGTCATCGTGGCATTTGCGCTATAAATTTTTTTCTACGAAGTTTCAGAAGCTGAAATTTTTAGCGTGCTAAGCCGAAATCCTGAGGAAGATTTTCTAAAAATTTCAGAGCCTGGTTCGCAATATTTTTAAAGATATGATCTGTGGAAGTTAGGTATTTTTTCAGGCTCCTAAACAGGTCATCGTGGCATTTTCACTATAACTATTTTTTCTACAAAGGTTCAGAATCTGAAATTCATATGGTGTGAAGCTGAAATCCTGAGGAAATTTGTCAAAAAAATTCAGAGCTTGGTTCGCAATATTTTTGGAGATATGATCTGTGGAAGGTAGTGCTTTTTGAGGCTCCTGAATTGCATCTCAAAGAGGTGATCGTGGGAAAAGTTCAATAACTCTCTCTCTGGGCATCGGATTGAAGTGACGTAAAAATTGGTTGCAAGTACACAGACTGTAGTTTCTTGGCTATCAATTTCAGAGACAAAGGATGAAACAGTGACACGTGGCAAGTCGTACAAGTTCGTTCTACTGAACCAGTCCATAATTAGTTCATTGTGGGATATTGGACACAACATTTTCTTGGAGAATCCAAATCAGGTCAAACCTATGGCATTTGAAAGAAGCTTCAGAGGGCTACTGCAGGGCTGAATTTTAGATATCTCAGATTTTCAATTACAGAGATAATTCAATTTCAATATCGAGCTCCTCAAAGCAAGTAAAGGGTGTGTATATTTTTCCGAATTGCATAAGTCTTGTTTGAAGAATCAATCTGAATTGATTCCAAGGGCATATTTTATGATTTTTATCAGTATTGGGTTCTATAATGCCTCCAAAAATTAATTCCATACCCATTAATCCCTCAAAAATCTATACTATGACGCATGAAGAGGAAGAGTTGCAGTATGAGATATCAAAATTACGGTACCAAGTGCAACAAGTTTCAATCTTACGAAGAGCAATTGAAGATGAAATAGATGGTTTAAAAGTAGAAATGGAGGCTAAGTTGGATGGTTTGAAGGATCAAATAATAGGAAATATGGATGATAAAATAATGGAAGATCATATTGAGCATCAACAACAAGTTCTCCAACTCTCAAAGGATAACCCAACTTTGGTGCAGAATCTAATGAAACAACAGGAAGATCAACATCACATCGAAAGAAGTTATGAAGTAGTCATAGAAACAAGAACTCGACAAGTACGATCAATTTCAGAGTATCTCAGCAAGTGGAAGAACTTTCCTGTATAATATTTCACATGGGAGGATGAGAATTTTATACAGAAGCATCAAGAAATATTCAAGCGTTGAGGGCAACACTTGTTTGAAGGAGAGGGGCATGTTAAGTCCCTATATTAATAGTGTAGCCCTTATTATGTTAGTGTAACCCCCTTATTGTTATTATTGTACCCTTGTAACCCCCATTTTATTATTATTGTGCCCTTAAATTATTATTGTTAGGTCGGCTAGGATTACATTGTGCCCCACTAGGATTACATTATGGCCCCATGGACTCCTATATATAGAAAGGAGGTTTTGTAAATTGGATCATCCAAGAATTGTTCATTTATGTAATGTATTGGAGGTTGCCCCCTCGAAGTGGCTCATTTCTAAGGCGTTGATATCTCTTTTCTTCTATTTCTGGAGTTGGTTACACAACACCCTAACCCCTTCATTCATATAAATTTCCCAAATCCCCTGTTTTGCCTACACCAAACCCTAATTTCCTCTCCCACTAAGCTAGAGACATCTGAGAAGAGGAGGAATAATGGAGGTCATTTCAGAAATAATGAGGCCATTCCAACTCATAAACATCATGTCTCCATCATTTTTCAAGAAGTCATTCCAAGGGAAAAAATCATTTGCCACACATAGGGCTAGTTTTTATTCAAAGTGTGTTTCTGACCAAATAGAGATAAATTTGACAAAAGTGAGAGATTTTTTTGTCTATATTAGGTCAAGGAAGAAAAGCCTCCTCATGTTTTTACACAGGTGTCATGGTTTTTGAGAAATTCCAAAAATACAGTTGCTACAAGAGAGTTGTTTCACTTCTGGAGTGACGTTGGGAAAATCAAGTTTTCTCCTAGATGGAGTGTCCAAATGACTTTCTTGATGATTCAAATGATAACTAGGTAGAGAGAGATTTCCATGAAGATATCTTGAGCTCAATTTTTAGTTGATGAAAGCCTCCAAAAGTTGTCTGCAAAAGCACACTGCATTTTTTCACTGTCATTCTGCACTTTTTGACCAGTCTTGGGAGAAGCAACTTTTGTCAAGTCAAATAAAGTCCATTCTACAAACTAAATGCATATTTGGAAAGTAGACAGGATAATATTTCCAACGATATATCATGGGCCCAATTTGGACACCAGGAAGGCCTCCAAATTTTTCCTGCAATATGGAGGGTGTGTTTGCCAAATGGAGGGCATGTTTTCCAAAGGGAGGGTGTGTTTGTCAAAGGGAGGGCATGCCTAGGCACGCAGCGCCCTTGGCACTGCGCTCTTTTTTGAGCCATATTCTGAGCAAAATTTCACCACCATTTGATGTAAAATGGTCAATACATCTCATAAAACCACTTTGCAAGCCTTGGTTTGCAAAACAAGCAGGTGAAAATGTCAAAAAACCACCAAAAAATCATGTTTCTGCCTCATTTTTTACCCTAGCGCTGCGCAGTCTTGGGAGGATTTAATTTTGATAGAGAAAATGAGCTTCATTTTCAAAACTAAATGCATATTCAGAAACTATACTTGAAGGGCTTCCAACAAGCTATCTTGGAGCCAATTTGGACACCTACAACCAAGTCAAAATCAGCCTGCAAGATGGAGGGTGCATTTGATAGTTGTCTGATTTTTCTGAGTTTTTATGAAAATTTAACTTTTTTTCTTGGGGAATCATGTTTTTACCTCTGTAAATCAATGATTTAAATGTAAATATCATTTTTTTACTATTACCTATGGTAAATACATTAGTTTAAAACTCATGATGAGGTGTAATGAATCAATTTGTAAAAAGTTAGGGTTGAGTCACTTTGACCACCCTACACTCTAGGTTTCAATTCAGACTTTGGTGGATCAGCTCCTCCTCTCATGGATTCGACCCCTGAGGATGATATAATGGTTATACACAATGATATTAGCGTGTGTGCGATATAGACATTTGATAGCTACACCTGCCTACCTTGCACACATCGCACTAGTACACCAAACTACTAATATCAAGCTTACCTAAGTTAGAAATTAATGATAAGGTTTCAGATTAAAATTCATATTTGATTTAGCATAAAGTATATAAAAAGGATTAATGAAAATAAAATAAAATTTTAATTAATTAAAATACATACATATACTCAAAGTTGAGTTAAATATTATAACATAAGCCTTAATCTTAAATATACTCTAAAGTCAAGCCGTATACTTCTAAACAGATTAAATAAACACAAAGATCACACCTCCTCTTTAATGCCACTGACATCTCCTTAAATGATAATCGTACCATCCTTTAAGAAGACCTTATCTTGATGGAGAAGAGGCGGTGAGGAGGTTGAACGGTGGTGGGAAAAATTTATATAAGGAAGCTGATTCGAAGGAGGCAGGGGGGGGCCGGGGGGGGACCTTGGGGCTGATTACCAAATGATATGATGAGAGGAAAGAATTTGTACTAAGGAAGAGTCTTTGTTCTTCTTGCAAATCTGGGCACGGGGGAAGAGGAGACATCCTCTGGGTCTGGGATTGTTCCCGGATTGGCTGGGAGGACTTGATTGTTTCGGTGAACTGTTCAACTATCCACAGCATCACACAGCATCACGGGAGGAGAGCCACCATTAAAATCATCAACTGCGTTCCAGGTATTTCTTTTAGGTATAGAATTGTTTCTCAATTCAATTCCACTGCAAATTTTCATTGAAATACGTTACTGCTAAATATATACTTAGATTAATATTTGTCTGATTAAATTTCTATGTATGGAACCTTACATATGGTATCAGAGGCGTAGTTCAAACCCTTTTGACCTAGTAGGCCCTGAAATTTCTGCAAAATTCCAGTCTATAGCATGAAAATTAACGAATAGATAAGTGGGGTTATAATTACTTTTTCCGGTTAATATTGTTCTATCATTCTATTTCAAAAGCTCTCTGAAATTATTTTGAAGCTGGCCCATAGTTGGTAAAAAAAAAAAATTCAGTGTTTTAAATCTCTCTATAAAAATTAAAAATTAAAAATAAAATAAAAAACTTATTAAAAGAAGAGTCAGTTTTTCAAATTAACATAGACTGGGAACCATTACAGAAACTTTTTGGAAATCCTTTACATACGAAACTGGATTATTTATACCAGCTCTTATCCTTAAACTTTTAGTCTAAACAGCTAAGTTATCAAACGCTACTCAGCCCTCTTTTGATGGTCATCTTTAGCCTTTACTGTAGCTGGCAGTATGACTGGGTTTAACTCCTTCCTTGCTGGGAGGATTATCTTCAGCTCTTTTGAACATTTTAAAATAAAGGCCCTGGACTCGGCCCTTCTTCAAAATTCAGTTTGGATTTTGATCACCAGAGACTCTGCAGCCTTGAAAACTTGCTCAATAGAAGAAAACTCAAATAGTAGCTCAGAAATGTCATTGTAGTGCAGAAAGCTTTTCTCATCTAGGAATTTCAGTAAAGCATCACACGAAGGAATTAGGAGATTTATCTCCAACTGAAACTTCTTTTCAAGAGATTCCTGCACATCTAAGCTCTTAGAAGGCGCGGAAAGAAAGAAAAGTTGAAATCAGTCACAACCGAGACGCATAAAAAGAAACATCCAAATCGAAAGTGGCATCAAAATTTCAAATATGACTGCTAAATATCTGCAAGACAGTTCTTCTAGGTGAGTTTTGGAAATCTCTCCATTAACACTGTCAGAACTCCTTCTTCAAACTGAGAGTTGCATCAATTATGATTGCAAAAGATATGAGAGACAGTTCTCTTAGCTAGACTTTCAAAGTTTCTTCACTATCACAGTCATAACTCTTTCTTCAAATGCCCCGCTCCTAGAACCTGTGTGAATGGACAGCTATCATAAGAGTCTATGCACATCAATACAATTTCCATTGCTCATTCATCTAACTAAAACAGTAAAAATCAAATATCTGTACGGTTAAAATTAGTACATAAGCAACAAGCATAAATAAATTCTCCAAAGCAAACAAGGTCATCTGCAAATGAGTGCGAGCAGTGGATCAAAAATCATAGAATCTGGAATTGTCACTGTAAATTCTAGCTTTATCCCAGCCAACGTATCTCTAGAGACCCCAGGACAGAGAACATTTATGAAACCAGCGTTTTATTTTTCTAAAGTCCTTTAGTATAGCACAGGATCAGTTTTGTAGCGTAGAGAAACACCGGGACATCGCTTAGCCACCTAAGTATCAAGGAATTCGCTGTCAATTCAAAAAAAACGTGGGTAGCAGAGGTAAAGCCAGCTATCGAAAATAGTTTAAAACACCATTCACCGTGTCATCGTTGAAAAACGCCATCATTGTTATTATTTGAAACCATGCTTATAAACGCCATTGGATGGACCTTGCCTTATCAACTGCATAAGATTTAGTATGCAGCATGGTTTAAATTTTAAACATTATTCGCGTGCTATACAAAATCAATTATACGCATTGGATTCGTGGTAATGCAGTTGAACAGTTGAACGGTTGACAAATAAGTTGGTGGGGTCGGGTTTGAACCCGGGCCTCCGCCCCACCGAACACTCTCCTAATACTATGCCACGGGTCCACGGGAATATCTGCGCTCATATTATAATGTCAGATATAATGGTCCTATTCATATAAAGACCAGCGTCTTTTCCAACGTGGAAACACAGATGCACATTCGACGGCAAGCACGTCTGGAGTTTGCCTTCATACAAATCAACCTTGTGACATCCATGGACGAGTTGACGTTTATCGACGGGAATTTTGTGTTTATTCATGAGGAATAACAACTTCGGTTTGGAAAATTCGAAAAGTTATATGACGGGGTCGAGGTCCGGGTTTGAACCTGTGACCTCCCCCACGCCTCCACCGACGTGTTTGGCGGGTTGTTATTTTTATAAACACATTTTAAAAGCCGGGTTATCATATGGACGGGTTGGCGGGTTGAAAATTAAAAAAAAAAACATATTTAAAAAACCGAATTATCATATACAAAGTCGAGATTTGTAAAATTTACAACACATTTAAAAAAACCGGGTTATAAACGTATTTAAAAGCCGAGTTATCACATGCCAGCTCGGAATATAAATTGTAAAGTCGAATGTATATGGTATAGATTTTTAAAAAAAAAATTATTATATGGTTTAAATGTACGGTTTGGGTATTGCTTGGTTAAAATTATATCATATAGTTTTAATTTATATCGTGTGTTTGGTTAAAATGTATATATAACCATGTCATATAAGTTATGGATTTAAAAAAAAAATTTATATATTTAAATTTTATTAAAATTTATAAATTTAAAAAGTATGTAATAAACATAAAGTTAAATGTTGTTATCTATGGTTAAAAAGGTATAATGTTTAAAGATATATATTATTGATAAAATAGTAATTATTTTGTGTAAATTAAATAATGCTATTTATATTATAAATAAATTATTTTGGAGTTAAAAAATATATATATATATATTATCAGGAAGGGATACAATGTTGAGATCGTACCAAAGGTGGGTATACAAAATTCTCTTAGAGTTTGATTTTATACAAAAAGAAGACTTGAAAATTGTACTTTAACTCTCATTTATTGCCTTTCTATAGCTGCATCTAGGAATAAAACATTCTAGACAAGTTTATAAACTAACACTTTGATCGATGAAAACCTTGCATTCCACTCTAGATTTAGTAAGCATACATTACCCTGCATAGGACAAGGAGGTCGCATTGCCACCCTCCTTGACCTCGGTACCAGTAAGACCTGCCTGCAGGTAAAATATCAAAAGAACTATACCCGTATGCCAGCTCAAATCTTACGAAAATTATATTTTGTCAGTCTGAAAATTTTCCCTCTTCTCATGAATTTATTATTATGTATTTTAGGAAAAATTACCATGTTTAACACATACCAAGGGCGGCAGCGCCAGCGAAATGCAGCGCCGCCACCTCCACCTTCACCATCGCCTTCACCACCATCAAGATCGTCGTCAGCACCTGTTTCTCCGCCCGATCTCACTACTGTGATGAGCTCATTAGAGGCCATTATGGAAACCTTGAAAGGGTCGCAGTCGACCAGGAACAAGGAGGAGCGACGTCAGTCAGAGGAAAGACATTCAGAAAGGCCGAAGAATTTTGATGACAAACCTCACAGAGAAGATATTTCACGGGAACTACAAAATATTAAATTCCCTGAATTCTCTGGAGGACGAGCTGGAGAGCATGCCGAAGCATGGTTGGAAGGGATGATCAGATGCTTTGCATTAAGAGAATATTCTTCAACTTCTAAACAAGGATCGATGTATTCCAACTCAGAGGGAATGCTCTGATTTGGTGGGGGAATATGGAAAAACAGCTGCATCTCACTTCAGATACCGTTCCTTGGGAGTTGTTTGTGGACCGATTCCGTGCGAAATACTTACCGCTTTTCTTTCAAGAGCAGCAAGCTGGAGCCTTCCATACTCTAACCCAAGGGGGTAAAACCGTGGAAGAATACAAGATAAAGTTCATGGAACTTGTAAAATATGTTCCTTATCTAGACACGGATGAACGCCAGGCCGAGCGTTTCGTATTTGGGTTAAATCCTCGGATCCGAGCCATGGTAAGAATGTGGAAACCACCAACGGTGGCACAAGCGGTGGAATGTGCTCGTTATGCAGAAGAGCATTTGGGGATTAAAAGGGATTTCAGGCTAGCTGAATCAATACCGCAGGCTTTTACAGGGAAGACTCCCCGAAATTTCTTCCGAGGAATTAACTCAAGACCACCTCCTTATGGTAACAGATTTACCCCAAGAGGAGCGGGGGCAGGAGCTCCCAGGACCATAAATGCAATATCTTCCGGGTCCTCAAACATCAGTACTTGGAGGTCTCGAGGGACTGGTAATTGGGGAAGGAATGGGAGAGGAAGCAGCACCATGGGACAGAGTTCTTGGTCGGGGATTTCTCAGTCAAACGCAAAAGGACCAATCCGAGTGGACTGTTGGGGATGTGGAGGACCCCATCTTCAACGGGATTGTCCGAAAAACTCTCGGCAAACAGGAAAAGAACCGTCATCAGATGCTCAAAGCAATCACAGAATCCATGCTGTCGTCAACAACAACCAAGCAGCGCATCAATCCACGGTAGTGGAATCTTCAGGTACAATCAATGGAATAAAACTCAAAATCTTGTTTGACACTGGAGCTACTGATAGTTTTATTTCATCTTATGCATTGAATAAATGTGGGTTGGCAGCCTGCAAACAAGACGATTTTAGACAGGTAGAAATGGCTTCAGGAGACCTTCAATCGGTAGAATTAAGTGTGGAGGATTGCAAAGTTGATCTAGGAGTCTGTTTGACCAAGCTAAAAGTATATGTCACAGCCCTAGGTACTTACGACCTGGTGATAGGAATGGATTGGTTAGAATCTCATCGAGCATGGGTAGATTGTTCCGGGAAAACAATACTTTGCATAAATGATATGGGTGAGACAATCCAAATTCAAGGTATTAAGAGAAAGGTATCCTTGCGTTTCATCTCAGCCATGCAGATGAAGCGGTGCTTGAGGAAGGGCTATCAAGTGTATGCCGTTCAAATGGTAAGCAAAGAAAAAGGGCCTTCCTTAGATCAATATCCGATTCTATCAGAATTTCCGGATGTTTTTCCAAAAGAACTACCTGGACTGCCTCCTCAAAAAGAGCTAGACCTCACCATTGAGTT
The DNA here is from genome assembly GCA_034641835.2 of Pinus albicaulis. NCBI lineage: Eukaryota > Viridiplantae > Streptophyta > Pinopsida > Pinales > Pinaceae > Pinus > Pinus albicaulis. The sequence goes on along the minus strand of JAXQQM020075413.1, from coordinate 102,391 downwards.
GAAACCTGGTACGGAACCTATATCCAAAACTCCTTACCGAATGACTGCCCCGGAACTTCAAGAGTTGCAAATACAGCTAAAAGAACTGTTAGATGTAGGGCACATTCGACCCAGTGTTTCACCTTGGGGTGCTCCAGTAATCTTTGTCAAGAAGAAAGATGGTTCATTACGACTGTGTGTGGACTATCGAGATTTGAACCGAGCCACGGTAAAGAATAGGTATCCAATGCCTCGCATTGACGACCTTTTCGATCAAATGAAAGGAGCTACGGTATTTTCAAAGATCGATCTGCGATCGGGTTATCATCAACTCAGGATTAGCGAAAGTGATGTTTCTAAGACTGCATTCCGAACTCGTTTCGGGCATTATGAATTCATTGTGGTGCCATTTGGGTTGACCAATGCACCTGCAGTCTTCATGAACCTTATGAATAGCATTCTCCGCAAATATCTCGACAAATTTGTACAAGTTTTCCTGGACGATATTCTCATTTACTCTAAGAATGAGAAGGAGCATGAAGAGCATCTTTGGATAGTGTTATCTTGTCTCAGAGAGCACAAGTTATATGGAAAATTATCCAAATGCGCTTTCTTTCAGAAGGAAATCCATTACTTAGGTCATATCATATCAGGCGAAGGAATCTCCGTAGATCCTGAAAAGGTAAATACAATCAGGGAGTGGCTGATACCTAAAAATGCACATGAAGTGCGTAGTTTTATGGGTTTAGCAGGTTACTATCGAAGATTTGTGGAGGGATTTTCCAAAACTGCAAAGCCAATCACAAACCTCCAGCGCAAAGGTGTTAAATATGAGTGGACTGAGGAGTGTGATAAAGCTTTTTCTGAACTCAAACGATTATTGACTAGTGCACCGATTTTGCGAGTACCAGATATGGATAAAGACTTTACCGTATGTACCGACGCATCTAAGCAAGGGTTAGGCACCGTATTAATGCAGGAAGGAAGCGTCATAGCATACGCTTCAAGAAAATTAAAAACCCATGAAGAACTTTATGCTACGCATGATTTGGAGCTAGCCGCGGTGGTCTTAGCTTTAAAGATGTGGAGACATTACTTGGTGGGGAGAAACTTTGTGCTCAAAAGTGACCACCAAAGTTTGCAGTATTTATTCACCCAAAGAGACTTGAATGCAAGACAAAGACGATGGAGTGAACTCCTAAGCGAATATGATTTTGCAATTTCATATATAAAAGGGAAGGAGAATGTGGTAGCGGATGCCTTAAGTAGAAGACCCTGAATATTCTCCCTCGTACCTATCAAGGTGAACTTGAGAAATCAAGTGCTTGAACATCTCGTAAGAGATAGTTGGTACTTAAAAGTAAGGTCGGGGCTCGAAAGCAACCATTCGAAGGAATCTAAGTTCGAAGGGTATGATTTGGAAGAGGACGGAATTTTACGATTTCACGAAAGGATGTATATACCAGATAGTGGGAATCTCCGAAACACCATCTTGAAGGAAGCACACCGAGTAGTATATTGTGCACATCCTGGGGTAAAGAAGATGTATGTTGACACTAAGAGACTCTTCTTCTGGTCAGGCATGAAAAACGACATTGTCCAATTTGTCGCTAGGTGTCTTGAATGTCAGCAGGTAAAAGCTGATCATCGTCACCCAGCAGGTCTCTTACAACCTCATGACATCCCTATGACCAAATGGGAGATAATTTCTATGGATTTTATCGTTGGGCTGCCTCTTACGCAACAAAAGCATAATGCCATTCTGGTTGTGGTGGATAGATTAACAAAAAGCACCCATTTCATCCCAGTAAGAGATACTTATGAAGTAGCTGACGTAGCACGGGTATTCATAAATGAAATTATCAGATTTCATGGAGTACCTAAGAAAATCATATCCGACAGAGATCCTCAGTTCACATCAAGGTTTTGGAATTGTATGCAGTCGGCCTTGGGAATTCAGTTAAATTTGAGTACTGCCTATCATCCTGAGACCGATGGACAGACAGAAAGGGTAAATCAAGTACTCGAGGATATGCTAAGGATGTATGTTATGGACCAACAGTCACGCTGGGAAAAGTACTTACCCTTGGTAGAATTTGCTTACAACAACAGCTATCACAGTTCAATCGGGATGCCGCCATTTGAAGCTTTATATGGAAGACCTTGCAGAACGCCGTTGAGTTGGGACAGGTTAGAAGATCGAATAATCGTCGGACCAAACTTGATCCAAGAAATGGAGGATCGGGTAAAACTGATTAGAAAACGGTTAAAAGAGGCTTAGGATAGACAGAAAAGTTATGTGGACACTCACAGGACAGATAGAAGCTATGTGGTAGGAGATCAAGTTTTCATCCGAATCAGACCAAATAAGAGCACCATTCGGTTTGGGAGGGGGACAAAATTATCCCCCCGGTTTATTGGACCGTTTGAAGTCCTGGAAAAAGTTGGACCAGTCGCTTATCGTCTTGCACTGCCACCCCACCTGCACAAAATTCATAATGTATTTCATGTATCTGCCTTACGACACTATGTTGCTGATAAATCTCATAACCTTCAATGGAAGGAACTGCAGGTATCGGACGAGGGAACCCTATCGGTCGAACCATTACGTATTCTGGAACGTAGGGTTCGACAGCTCAGGAACTGCCGGATAGACCAAGTGAAAGTCCAGTGGGACAAGTATAGTCCTGGATCGGCGACTTGGGAGGATGCGGAGACTTTCTGCCAGGATTACCCTAGCTTATGCTAAATTTTGAAAACTGAAAACTTTTATGTATATGACTGCTCTATTTTGATACCTGAAATTTTGAAACACTATAAAGATGAGTCTTTACTTTGTTGGTACATGGATACCCATAAAGCTAGAATGCTACTTCACTCTACTGATACAGAATATATGCTGTTTGTTTAAAATTTACTGGTGCATGGACACCGATATGCAATATGTCATTTAAATTAACATTGCAAGAATGTGAAATCATAGATTAGACATTATAGATGAAAATATCTATCAATTTATTTCATTGCATTTCAAATATGATTCAAGGAAAGGAAATAAAAGAGTAACTACATTTTGAATATGAAAAGTGAAACATATGGGTATACAGATTGAAAATGGTTAAAGCAATGCATCATAAATAGAACATGAATGAACTAAACAGAAGCAGCATCTGAAATGAGAAATTTTATTAAACATATTAATACATATGTGAACCAATTTTCTTTTTATATATAAGTTCTAGGATAGATATCATACATATCAAAGTATTTTGAATATGTAGAGGTTGTTATATGAGTAACAATTGGTTATGAACAATATAAATGCATATGATGTAATATGTGTACGAGTGTTTACATTGCAGATTATGTACCGGTGAGTATCATGCAGAAAAACAGATTACCGAAGCAATCACGTGATAACATATTTCCAAGAACAGCTGAGACTCCCCGATATCCCACGATAGGGTGTTGACCCTGGTCCTACTGGGAGGAGTGGAGGTGTTGCCCACTGTTTATCCTCCAATACCTGGAGTCATGGAAGGACTGTGCGAGTCACGCTCCCCTAGACGTGTGATGATGACTGCCGGATGCCTACAAGCATGTCAGGTCAATGTAATCGACACTGATATCATTTGAGGTCTATGAATGGATCAGTAAAACTAATGCCATGGCATATTCCTGTAGAGGACAGATAGGATGGGAGTGGAAGAGATTAGGAATGATAGGATGATTTTAGAATAGTTTGGAGATTCGGATAAGATGGGAAGTAACAATTAAATTACCAATACATACTTATTCAAATAGAAGTACAAATCTTAAAAAAAAAATAAAAAAAATTCAAGCATTCTACAATCACCCTAATCCCAAAAGAAAAAAAAAAAACAATATTGATATGAGTATATGAAACCCTGAACTTCGAGACGAAGTTTTTTGAAGGGAAGAAGTATGTAACAACCCGTTCCCGAGTTATACACAATGATATTAGCGTGTGTACGATATAGACATTTAATAGCTACACCTGCCTACCTCGCACACATCGCACTAGTACACCTAACTACTAATATCAAGCTTACCTAAGTTAGAAATTAATGATAAGGTTTCAGATTAAAATTCATATTGATTTAGCATAAAGTATATAAAAAGGACAAATGAAAAGAAAATAAAATTTTAATTAATTAAAATACATACATATACTCAAAGTTGAGTTAAATATTATAACATAAGCCTTAATCTTAAATATACTCTAAAGTCAAGCCGTATACTTCTAAACAGATTAAATAAACACAAAGATCACACCTCCTCTTTAATGCCACTGACATCTCCTTAAATGATAATCATACTATCCTTTAAGAAGACCTTATCTTGATGGAGAAGAGGCGGTGAGGAGGTTGAATGGCAGTGGGGAAAATTTATATAAGGAAGCTGATTTGAAGGAGGGGGGTGGGTGTGAACTTGGGGCTGATTACTAAATGATATGATGAAAGGAAAGAATTTGTACTGAGGAGGAGTCTTTGTTCTTGGAAATCTGGGCATGGGGGCAGAGGAGACATCCTCTGGTTCTGGGATTGTTCCCGGATTGGCTGGGAGGACTTGATTGTTTCGGTGAATTGTTTAACTATCCACAGCATCGCACAGCATCAGCATCACGGGAGGAGAGCCACCATTAAAATCATCAACTGTGTTCCAGGTATTTCTTTTATGTATAGAATTGTTTCTCAACGGTGCAATTCCATAAATTTTTTACGACGGAAATGCGTTCTTCTAACTTGAATATAACGATTACCTGTTGTATAAAATTAAAATTTCTGTGTATGAACCTTACAACCTTAAGGAATTTCTACAACTACCTTCGAACATACCGGATCTGACGACTGGTCTGTCACCACAGGCGGCCCGGACAATCCCGGCGGCACTGCCTGATGGTGTGGCCTGGCCGGCGGTGGCCTAAGCCTACGTCACAACACCCTCTGCGTAACTACGCTCTCTGCGAGCTAGTTGGCCATGGATGCCCCTTGTGACCATTAGTCATATATTTGCTTTTCTGCAGCAAGATCCTCCAGTCTTCTGTTGGTGACCCTCTTAGATCTGCAATTGCTCTGATACCATGTGAAAATTTCTGAATGTTACTTTATGCAGAAATATACTATTAGATCTGGTTATGCTCCTCTTATTTAATTAAGTTATTAAGCTGAAAATTCAAATTAATATCGAAGCAAAACACATAACAGAGTTTCACCAATTTAGATCTAGAAAAAGTACATGCACACATAGACAAAGTGACACAAAAATTTTCTGGACAATAGTCCCCGGAAAAATCCAATGCGGGAAAACCAGTCTGTTGGCTGCTGGAGGGTTTTATTATTAAGAGTATTTCTGAATACAACAAATCTAGGTTCCAGATCTGGAAAGCCCGACAAAGAAAATATAGATCTGCAACTAACCCATTGTTTTGAAGCCAATGTGACAATCCACCCTCCAAAGCAGAGATTCTGGGACTCGGCCAGACTCTTGGTCCTAGAAACCCAGGCTCACCCCTCAAACCCTTGCATCGGCCACTGCGTCCTGCCCAGCTAGAGAGGACGTGCAGCTTGAGGCCCAGATGCGGACCCGTGCCCACAAGGTCTCAGCTGCTCCCCAGTCTCATGCTACCTAATGCCAACACACAGGAGAGAGCTACCAGCACTGTGCCCCAGCTGCACCTGCGTGCTGGTGTTGCCCTCTCTGTTGCTGCTCTGCTTCCTATGGCGCCTGCAGCATCTATGCATATTGCTGATTCTAGACACTGGGATCAGACCATCCCCTTTGTCTAAACTCCCCTCTCTGCAGTTGAAACACTTCTGAGAATTCTTAGCAAACCCTGCCCTAGAATCCCAGCTTAGCTTCAGTGCTCTGCCTCTGTGTCTTTACAAATGACCCCAAGCCTTTCCTTTATACTTTTCTCGTTGCGAAACCAACGGCCATGATCAGATCTTGAATCAATGTCTAAGATTAAAAGAAAGCTTGATCCGTGTGACTTAAGACAATTTCATCACATGTTTAATTTAATTAACTTTAATTATTTAATTTTCCTAAGTTTAGACTTAGGAAATACATTAAAATAATTAATTAATTAATTAAATATCTCCCAAACCAGATGAAATTTCCCAAATCCCTTTCTGGGTCTTGTAGATCATGTGTACTCTAGTCCCTCCACAAATTTTGGGAGCTAGACCACATCCGATGCTACCCCCACTACACAAAATCTCAACACAGTCGTCAGAGCCACAGTCTCTGCAGCGGCGGAGGCATCAGGTGAGTAGAATTCCAAAGGAGGTATCGTTAATATAGCCTATGTTATCTTTCGTTGGGCTTCTCTCCACAACCTACACTAGAGACTAGTTTCAAAACAGTTTAGAGGAACGATTCATTTAGATAGGAATCTAACTTAAAATAAACGAATATTTTGCATTTCACTTAGATCTTAGGTGTCGCATTTCATATAGGATAGTGAGCATCCTAAAGCAGCAATTGTTCATCCGGAGGGTTGGTAGATAATTCACTTTAAGCAAGTAATTGACTCCATTAAGGCACTGGTCTCTCAAAATTTAATCTAATTGTGCTAATAATTGAACTTGCTAAATCATAATTTACCAATTTGTCAAGCCATTCAGTTGTGTCTCCCAGATTTGTCGGTTGTCGATAAGTCTTTCATCCTCACATTTCATAGGGACTACCCTCCATAGCCTGTTGTAGGGAGGCAGTTAGAAGGGAGAGGGCGGGGACCAGAGCGGCAGCCCCCGCCCTAAGTCGTCGTCGCATTCACCTGTACAATTTGGGTGACAACTATGAAAATTTCACTACCGAAATTTTATTGCAGCAACTGGAATTAATTTTTCTAATTGTTAATTAATTTAGCAGTTTATTTGCTACAACATCAACAAATTAATCACACTACAATCTTCACAAATAAAAAATATTACGAAAGATGAACTAGAATTTGAGAAAATACGGTACACACACAAAAATTTGACACACTCATTTTTGGACTAAAGTCCCCGGAAAAACCCCACTTTGGGAAAATCGGTGCAGCAACTAAGGGTTTTAATTATTAAGCAGCAGTGAGAAATTCTGAGTACAATAAATATCGCCAATCTAGCGAATCTATCCAAGAGAAATATTGGCAAAAATTCTCAGAGGGAAATTACCCTCTCTCTGAGCAATCCCCGCACTTGACAGCCACTAAAAAGTTAGCCATCCAACTTGGCCTACACTTGCATTGCGTCACTTTGGCGCTGCCTGTCACACATGTTGCACAGTTAGCCGGCCAATCTAGCAGTCTTTGTCCATGCATATGACTGTATCTTGTAATCTTACATTTGGACCTCAACTTTGACACAAATTTTCACAGAGTAGCATCGGATTCCCTCAAGTCTCAAAATTTGTAGGGAGGCTTAGGCACATGCATTCCAAAGAACCCAGAAAGCATTTTGGGAAATTCCACCCAGATTGTGTTTTATGAAAATAATTAATTATTTTTTATGGGACCCTAACTCTAACTTACGAAATTAAAATAATTAAAGGATACTAATTAAAATAGGGTGTGAATGTTCTAGAAAAGACAGAGATCAAGTCAAGTTAATCTTATTCGTTGATTAACGATTTAATCTTTTTCGTTGAAGTCGCAACAAGAAGATTATAAGGACTCTGAGGCACTGAACACACTCCAAGAGACTCATGAGTCTGTAAGATCCAATGAGAAGATCGATCGAGAAGATTCTTGCAGAGAGGGGCAAAGATAACTGTCAGTTGGAGAATTTCCTGAGTCGAATATACATTGCAGAGAAGACAGAGGACAGTACGCAGAGAGGCAGCGTAGCAGCTACGCAGTGACACATAGAGGCAGCGCTGCAACCTTGAGGAGATCCGAGATTCAGCTAAGGATCAGTTAGATCAAGTGCCAGAGTGTCAGGGTGTGAGATCGAAGGGGCCAGAGCTCAGTATCCAACCAATAGAAGAGCTACCAAGCAAAGGTGACGCAATCCCCACGCAGAGTGACGCAGAACTATGCAGAGGTTGCGCAGAGACTACACAAAGGTAGCATAGGGCTCATCGCTCAGTGTTTGGTCATTCAGGATTTTCCAGTGTCAGTGTGAGGTAATCCTCACTAGCTCTTTTTCAGTCAAATTCTTTGTGTGGATGGCCAATAACGTATCCCAAATTGTATTTAGAATTACTGCATAATAAACAAACCCTCAGTTGTTGCACCAATTTTCCCACATTGGGTTTTTCCAGGGACATAGTCCAAAAATAACGGTGTCGTGTGTCTACTGTTTATTCTTGCTCAGACCTTGTTTCCGCACTTATTTATTTTCCGCAATTTAATTTTGTGAAGGTTATAGTGTATGGCTTTCAATATTTGTCGTAGAATACATTAAATAATATGTTCAAAAATTAACAAATAGAAGAATTTTCATCAATGGTTGCAGTAGGATTCCAGGTAGTGGAATTTTCACACGGCCAAGATTAAATCTTAATCAAGGGCTAAGATTATTTCTCAGATGAACCATGTGAGTTTTTAGATGATTCACACCTTTCTCAATTAATATTGATTAATTAACCCCTTTTCCTAAGTTTAGACTTACGAAATATTTAAAAATAGGATAATAATCTAATTGAGACACTTCTAGGTGGAATTTCAAAAAATAACTTTTGGGTTATGGAGAACTCCTGTGTTTTAGCCTCTCCACAAAGTTTAAAGACTAGAACACCTTCGATGCTACAAAAACTAACACTCCCTCATAGCAAGGAAGGTGTTTTAGTGTTGCACTACTGCTACAACACCCTATCTCTGTATCACCCGCTATCACGTTGTTCATGTCTAGTTACTGTCACTGTTGACCACTGCCCACCAACTACAGCGTATCTCTGATGTTGCATCTGGGTTGCTGCTGACACTGTTATATTGTTGCCAACTCTGCATTTGCGCTGCAACTCCCTCTCATCTATTGTTGTTGCAACTGCAACTACTAAAACTGAGAAGCATTCTAAATACTGAATCAACTGTGTTTGTTGCAACTATCTCCTAAGTATCTGACTGCTACTAGCCACTGCACTGTCTGCTGAAGAATCTGAGTTGTTGCTGACTTTGCTACTGAGCCTCCTGCTCCGCTGTCAACACTGCGCTGCGCTCCTCAGCACATTGAGAAATTTTCAAGAGGAAAATATTTCTGCAATACTTGGTTTATTTCTCCTACTTATGAGATATGTTATTTACAAATGCTTCAGTAAATTCTGAAATAAACACATTTGCAGATCTTCACTATTGTTAAGAGCATAAGAACAGAAAGATAATTTACACAAGTAGCACACTAGAAACAACCACATGAACACAGTTATTTTTAGACAATTGTCCCCGGAAAAACCCAATGTGGGAAAACCAGTGCAGCAGATGAGAGTTTTAATTTATCTTCAGAAATGGAAAGTACATTTACAAGACTCTGATGAGCAGAGAAAAATTTGCAAACACCTGGCTGAATTTTCTGGATCTTCCAGACAAATTTCAGACCCTCAGGGTGACCTCCTTCACCCTCTACGTCATCCAGTGTGAGAGCTCTGCGCAGTCTCTCCCTGGACTGTGTGATTCTACGTGGAGGGGTTCTTGCTACTAATCAGCTCACCCTACCCTTCATCCTCCTGACTTCTGCTTCCCGATAACTGACTCCTCCCTCCTCCTTCTGCTTCTGCAACCCTGCCTCTACAATCTCAGCCACTGAAATCGAATTCTCTTGCTTCAAAATCGATTTCCTTTAGGTACTGAGAGTGTCCCCAGCTTAATTTCCAAATGGCCCTCAAGTCTCTTCTTATTGTCTTCTCGCTGATGAATCAACAGCCAAGATTATATCGTTAATCAATGGCTCAGATTAAAAGATGACTTGATCTTCGTTTTCTAGAAGATTCACACTCTGCTCTATTAATACCCTTTAATTATTTAATTTCCCCAAGTTTAAGCTTAGGGTCTGCATTAAAATAATTAATTATTTTAATACAGTCATATCCGAGTGGAATTTCCACAAACGGTTTTTTGGTTCTCTGGATAACTAATGTCCAAGCCTCTCTACCAAAAATGAGACTGAGAACACTTTCTGATGCTATAGAAATCAATAATCCCTCTTAGTGAGGAAAGTGCTTAAGCAAGATACCGTTGTACTGCTCTGACTCTACATCATTTGTTGCGCTGATGATGTCCTGGTTGCTGCCCCTCATCTCTGCGCTGCTACTTCCTGTACTACTGCCCTGCCACTACAGCATTTGTACTGCAACTCCCTCTTCTTTTGAAGACCACCCTCTCCTCTAATGGAATGGGTTCTCAATAATCCCCAACTTCGCTCTGAAGTAAGTGAACTTGATCTTACTTGGAGCCTTTGTGAGTATCTGCCACCTGTTCTCCTGTAGGAGTGTATCGCAACTGTACTGCTCCCCTCTAGACATAGTCACTGATAAAGTGACATCGAATGTCAACGTGTTTCGACCGGTCATGAAACACATGATTTTCAGAGAGCTTAATGCAGGTATGATTATCACACATAATCTTGGTCGGTTCTATCCACTTTTTGAGTAGGTTCAAGAGCAATTTGCGGAGCCATATGGCCTCGCACAAAGTTGTTCTTGTTGCCATGTACTCTGCCTCGGCTGAGCTCAGTGCTACAGAATTGTATTTCCTGCTGCACCAAGAGGTCATTCCTGATCCGAGACTGAAATAGTACCTGCTGGTACTTTGCCGATCTACTGTGCTTCAAGCTCGGTCTGCATCAGTGAACCCACTCAACGAGATCTCATTACTCTTGGTGTACTTTAGCCCATACTCGACTATCCCTCTCAAGTATCTGAGAACATGTTTGGTTGTTGCCCAGTGAACCCTCCTTGGTTCCAACATGAACTGACTGAGGGTATTCACTGCATAATAGATGTCTGGTCTCGTATTGACCAAATACATCAATGATCCGATGAGTTGTCTGTACAATGTGGGATCAGTCTCATCATCCTCTGATGTGCCTATCTTCTTCCAATTAGTAATCATTGGTGTGGCCATGGGTCTACAGTCTTGCATCTGAAATCTCTTCAGAATTTCTGTCATGTATCTTCCTTGTCCTAGGAAGATTTCCCCTTTCTGCTGCTAGACTTCTACTCCAAGAAAATAGTGCATCTGCCCCAGGCCCTTCATGTCGAATTATGTTGCCAGATTCTCCTTGCAGTCCTTGATGAGCCTGGATAATCTAGTCAAAAACAGGTCATCCACATAAAGAACAAGAATAAGCGGCTCATCTCCTACTCTCAAGTAGTATAAGTTGGGATCTGCGTCACTCTTGACAAAACCCCATCTTCTGCAAGTAGCTATCAATCCGACCATACCACGCCCTGGGTGCTTGTTTTAAGCCATGCAAGGCTTTCTTAAGTCTGCAAACATGAGTCTTCTGCTGATGTGTCTCGAAGCCCTCTGGCTGTTCTATGTACACTTCCTCCTCTATTTCCTTGTTCAAGAACGTCGTCTTGGCATCCATCTGGTGAATCTCCCATCCCATCTGCGCAGCCAGAGAGATGACGGATCTGATAGAAGTGTATCATGCTACTGGAGTGAAGATTTCTTCATAATCAATGCCTTTCTATTGAGCATACCCCTTAGCTACAAACCTTGCCTTGAACTTCTCTATGCTGCCATCTGCAGCATATTTGATCTTGTAGATACATCTAAATCCTACAACTGCTCTGTCCTGTGGTCTAGGGACTACTTCCCATACATCATTTGTCATGATGGAGCTATACTCCTCCACCATGGCATCCACCCATACCTAATGTTGAGTTGCTTCCCGAAAGGTAGATGGTTCACCAACAGTGCTTGATATCTGTCTGTTTGTTTCCTTATCCTCTTTCCTTCTCTAGGGGCTCCAACAAATTCTTCTGCATCCTTAAGAATTTGTTGAAGTTCTCTGCTCAGTCTCCCATCAGTTGTGGGCAGTCTCACCTGTTCTTCCTCTTGTTCTTCTTCGGAGGAGCTCTCCTCAGAATTATTGTGCCTTGGAGAGGCACTTGACCTCTCCTCTGTAGGTCATTGAGGCTGTACCACTGGATTTTTCTCAATTTGCGTATCTATGGCCATTTCTCGAGATTTCCTGAAGGCTCTCTCCTCCAGGAATTTCACATCCCTTCTTACCACGACTTTCCTGCTCTCTGGAATATAGATGTGATATGCTTTTGCATTCTCGCTATAGCCCATCAGGAAACCCTTTTCTACAGTTTGATCCAACTTCTTTCTCTTTTCATCTAGAACGTGGCAGTACACCATGTTACAGAATATCCTGATGTGGCTCACTTCTGGCTTGTTGCCTATGAACGCACTCTCGGGAGTTACCTTCCCCAAGGCTCTATTGGGAACTCTGTTCTGAATATATGCTGCTGTGTTGCAGGCCTCTGCTAATAAGAATTTGGGAATATCTTGGTCATACAACATTGCCTTGCAGCTTCTATTATGGTATGATCCTTCCGTTATGCAACTCCATTTTGCTCTGGATTGTATGAAGTTGTCCATTCTCTCTTGATGCCTTCCTTTGCACAGAAATTTGTGAAGTCTTTATCGATATATTTTCCACCGTTATCTGACCGCAATTTCTTGATCTTCTTTCCTGTAGAGTTCTCCACCAATGCTTGGAAATATTTAAACCAATCAAAGACTTCATCTTTGGTTTTCAAAAAATAGATCCAAGTTTTCCTAGAATGATCATCAATGAAGGTGGCAAAGGACTTTGCCCCACTGAGAGCAACTGTGGACATTGGACTGCAAATGTCAAAATGTATTAACTCTAATACACCTTTGGCTCTATTGTTGCTTCTTGGAAATGTTGCCTTAGTGTACTTCCCTAGTACGCATCCCCTGCAAACTTCGTCTTTCTTCGTGCTGAGTTCAAGAGCCCCTATGATAGTATTTTTGAGAATCCCCAAGGCTCCATGATGTAGATGCCCCATCCTTCTGTGCCATAATTCATTCAGATCTTTGTCGTTTGTACTACCAATCAAGGCCACCAGAGGTTCAAGCTGGAGCTTATACAGCTTGTGACTCTTTACCTCGATTTGTGCCTTTTTGCTCCAGTTAGGGTGTTTGACATACACCTTATCTCGAATAAAGTATACGTCATAGCCCTTGTTCTGAAGTTGAGACACTGAGAGTAAATTCATCCCCAACCCTGGTACATGCAGAACATTTGTGGCTTGAATCTTGTTGCCATCCTCGATCTGAAATGTTACGGTACCTCTCCTGATGGGGGTACATTTTGCCTTGTTTCCCATAGTTATCTGGAAATTCATCTGTTCTTTTTGGTAGCTCGTGTTAGTGTCAGTATTTGCATACTTCCACCAGGGATCAAAACACATTTTGCATATGCATCCTAGGTGTCCCACTCTAAAGAAATTTTCAATCATTCCATTAGGTCATGATACAAAATTATTCCACTGGTGGTTGTCCTTGTCAATAAAATTCACTCGCCCTCCAAGATCATATTGGCTGACTCATTCTCATGTTTCCTTGAGCATAACAAGACCTATGGAAATGCTTTTTTCACCAAGAAGTCTTTTAAATCAAAATCCCATTCATGAAAGTCAGGTCTAAAGAAGTCCCATTAGGTCATTAGGTTTTTTATTTCTCAAGGTCACTCTTTCATTTCAAATGTGGTCAGCAAATATATGAGAGGGACTAAATAAAAAAGAAGATCATCATGATGTAATTAGCATGCTTTCAAAGTTGTAATTTTTGAGATTAATGACTTATATCAAAATGTCATTTTGATATAAAATTCAAATATGCAATTTATTTAAGTTTTTCCAAATGTAATTTTATGTTCTCATATGTAATAAATTCATCCCAAGCTGTCAAATGCAATCATTTCCAGCCTCAATGGAGCAAAGAAAACCAAACTCCATGACTTGATCAAACTGCAAAATGACAAAGAAGTCGGAAATAAAGTGTATCAGTGCCAAAGTCCAAAGGGAAAAGTGAACATAGGAAGAGTGGGTAATTCAAATTGAAAATTCAAAACCACTAAAGCTATAAAGCCATTCAAACACCTCAAAGCAAGTCATTGCCTCCATTCATCCATCAAGAGTTTCCAGCAAAGGAGAAATTTCAAGATTTCGAGCATTTTGAGTCAAATTTCAAGGTCGTGCGTGTTTGCCCGGTCGCTGCGCATTTGCACTCAGGCGCTGCGCGTTTGCTCGACAATTGCTGACCAAATAACACAAGTGCTGCGCGTTTTCCCTTGGTCGTTGTGCATTCCTCTAAGACATTGCTCAGGCAAGGTTTCAAAGGGTTTCACAACCTCCAACAAGTTTCAATTCCTCACAAACTTCTTCAAAGGGCTTTAAATCAGTAAGTGGACCCTAAGACACCTCTCTTCTAATATATTTGGTGTTCCATAAGAAATTTGAAGTGCTTGTTGCTTTGAAACCCTAATTTGTATTTCCTTCCCATTTTCATGCATCATATCCATATTCATGTCCCTAAACACATATCAGTCATAAACATTGTTGAATCCTAGGGTTTTCATTTACATTCACTCCCTCGATTTGCCTAAGCTATTCATTTCACCTCTCACTCCCTTCATCTCATTCCATTTACCCTAGGGTTTTCATAGACTTCAAATTCAAAATGTCTGAAGAGGAAGACAGAAGTGTCAGTGAGGAACAAACACCAAAGAAGAAATCATGTAAGAAAGGAGGAAAAATCATCAGATATGAACCAGCAACCACAAAGGAGCTCATGGCTTCTCCCCTCACTGTGTCATGTTTTAAACATGTTGGTTGTTCTGAGTTTTGTGAGAAAGTGCAGCAGATCCAGTATCACCCTATGTTGACAAGGTTGTTCATTACCAATCTTCATGATAGGCAGGTCACTCTTGCTGGGGTTACTTTTACCATGTCCACTAATGCCATTGCAGCTGCTACAGGGATCCCTAATGTGGGAGAGAAATGGTTTAAACAAGAAAACCTTAATCACAACTACTATGAACCATATCTTAAACCTAGATACAAGGATGACAAAAAGACCATTTTCCCTTTTTCTCATCTTCTTGACCAATATGTCCCTATGATGAAAATAATCATGAAATACTTCACCTGTGAGGGGAGGTTTTCTCTACTCTATTCATATCATATCCGACTCCTCATGCACTTCACTATAGTCAGAATGCTTCACATACCCTACTACCTCTCTCGCAGCATTGACAAGATGGCATACAGTGTACAAAAGAGGGATTATAATCATCAAATGCAAAGTCTTTTTCACCACTCCCTCATCAAGATGATAGTCATGCATCAACTTGAGCAAAAGAACATTCCATGGGACACATTCATAGCAAATGAAGTTTTCACTACCCACCTAGTCAGCATGAGCATAGTATCGCCTCATCATCTCATCCTCCCATATCTAGTCCTCCATCTCAGCCTACTGCTCATAAATCATCACCAAGTCAGTTTCATTCACCCCATGTTGATCCTTCTTCTTCACCGTTCTCTAACCCTTCACCATCATCACATCATGATTCTGAGTCATCAAGTAGTGAGGAGGACATTGAGGCAACTTGGGCTAATTTGACTAATGTTGAGCCATTTCCCAAGACTTATCAGAGAGGCTACAGGCATGTGTTTGCTTCACTTGGAGTGAAAGGGGCCATGCCTTCTTCATCAACAAAACAGGTGGACAAAGGCAAAGAAAAGGCTAAAGAGCCAATCATTGATGAACAGGAGGATAAACATGAAACAGAGCATGAGTTTCAGCTGACTGACCTAGATGAGGAAGATGAGGGCAAAATTACCAGTGCAGCAATCAAAGTCAAAGAAGCAAAGATTAGTGAACTTCAAGCTAATCTTGACAGAGCAAAATATGTGATTGACTTTCTTGAGCAAGAAAATCAGCGGCTGAAGACCAAGCAGATCATCAATGAGGTAAAGACCATCAAAGCACAAAGAGAGGCAGAAAAGGCTAAGGCCTTGCTAGAGGAGACCTTGGAAAGATTTGATGAAATGGATGATGAGGAGGATCAGCCTCCAAGACAGAGACCAAAGACTATAGGGTTGAAGAGAGCTTTAGCTCAGGAAAAACAGAGAGAAGCTGAGTTGGCACAGCAGCTCACACCAACTGAGCTGCTTTCCCTAGAGATTAGCAAGGACCAGGAATCATGGCTTGATAGAGCCAATTTACATTTGGAGAGGTTGCTAGAGAAGGCCAACAAGGATAATGACTTGTTGAAGACAAGAGTCAAAGTTCATGCACGGAAAGAGAGAATTGCATTGGCCAAGCTCAAAAGAGCCAATGCTAAAATTGAAAGTTTGACTAAGCAAGAGGAAAAAGAGAGGTTAGATATACTTGTTGAGGTGTCTCTTCATGCCTCAAACACTTGATAAACAAGTACCCTCACAATTTTGATGAAATTTTGGCTCACTTGGCACTTCAGTTCATTTTTTATTTTTTGGGTCTTTTTGGCATGCAAAAATTTAGCCAAACGCGCAGCGACCTGGACATTGTGCTCTTTTTTGGGGCCTCCACGTGTTCAGAATGATGAAGACATCAACCCTAGCAAGTTTCAGAAGATTTGGAGGAGAACTAGTCTCTCAAAAGTGCAAAAAACTACCAAATTTTCATGTTTCTACCTCCTTTTTGACCTGGTCACTATGCGTTTACCAGTCTTGGGAGATTGACTTTTTGACAGGGCAAATGAGCACCATTTTGGAAACTGAAGGTAGATTTGGAAACTAGACTCAGAGAGCTTTCCAATGAGTTATCATGGAGCTGATTTGGACACTGGGAAGGCACTCAAAATTTGCTTGCAAAAGAGGCCATTTTTTCTGCCTGGGCGCTGCGCGTTTGCAAGGAAATTGCATTTTTCACAGTCTTTAGCAAATTTTGAAGTTTCACTCCAGTTTGCCTTTTTACTTTGGCAAATGAAGAAATTACTGATGTAAATGGTCATAGTGAATGTAAATGTCATGTTTTTACTCTCATCTAAGGTAGATACATTAGGAGAGTCCTCTAGAGGTCAAATGAATAAGTTTCCTCTCTTTTAGAGGCAAATTGTTGGGTCTTCCTAGTCTTCAGTTTCTTGTTTGACATTAGGTGTAACTAATTCCCATCTAATGGATTTGACTCCCTGAGGCTAAAGAGAGTGGTTTTGAGGTCTATATGATGTATTTTCTCAGTGATTGTAAGGGTTGGACTCATTTGGAGTTTTGGCTTTTGAAGAAACAAACTTTTGTATCAGTTTTGGCCTGGACATTAATCAAATTTGCAACTATTTTTATGGGATCCATGTGGTATGGTGTTTAGTTTCAATTTCTTCTTTGTGCTCAAATGTTAGAATGTTTTGTTTACTTCATCCATCATTTCATTGCCATTAAGTGAATGTTTTCAAGTTAGATGAACAGAATCCATAATTTCTATGCTCTGTTTTGGGTGAATATTCACAATTTGTAATTTCTTCAGTTTAGAAAGAAACCATGAATTCACCATGCTCTTTCTAGCTCCTCACCTGTCTTGATCATCCCACTATCGAAATCCCAAAGTGCTAAACATTGTACCTACCTTGCCCCATAGAACACCCTGCAAATCTTGACCTAATCTCCTTGCCCTGATCGTTTGACTCCTCCTGATCCAGCAAAACCCTATACAATCAAAATCAAAACCATGAGCTACTATACCTAGCCTAAAATCTTCTTTCCTCAGTCATCTTGGCTGTGATCTATACAGAGAGAGCCCTCTCCTTGCCTAGTAGGGCTAGCTACTTGGCTAAGCGTGGTTTGAGGTTACCTCGGAATTGCCTTCTTCAGCCTGAGGTTCAATCCGAGTGATAACATCTCGAAAAACATTCTTGAATCCCCGTCATATGAGCAGATGCTCCACTGTCAATATACCAAACACTTGGAGGAGTTGAGCTCGATACAGAAGCAAGATCCTCCTCTAGTCTAGATGCCAGCACTTTCATGTCGTGTTCTCTCTGCATTCTGCGTGCTCTGAAGGATTGCATGAGTCCCTTTGACTACGTGAACCCTTCCGGATGATGGAACTTTGGTCCATGGCAGAACCTCCCTTTCTGTTTTTAGCCCTTTGCTTTGATACCATGTGAAATTTTCAAGAGGAAAATATTTCTGCAATACTTGGTTTATTTCTCCTACTTATGAGATAAGTTATTTACAAATGCTTCAGTAAATTCTGAAACAAACACATTTGCAGATTTTCACTATTGTTAAGAGCATAAGAACAGAAAGATAATTTACACAAGTAGCACACTAGAAACAACCACATGAACACAGTTATTTTTGGACAACTGTCCCCAGAAAAACCCAATGTGGAAAAACTGGTGCGACAGATGAGGGTTTTATATTTATCTTCAGAAATGGAAAGTACATTTACAAGAGTCTGATGAGAAGAGAAAAATTTGCAAACACCTGGCTGAATTGTCTGGATCTTCCAGACAAATTTCAGACCCTCGGGGTGACCTCCTTCACCCTCTGCGTCATCTAGCATGTGAGCTCTGCACAGTCTCTCCCTGGACTACGTGATTCTGCATGGAGGGGTTCTTGCTGCTGATCAACTCACACTTCCCTTCATCTTCCTGACTTCTGCTTCCCGATAACTGACTCCTCCCTCCTCCTTCTGCTTATGCAACCCTGCCTCTACAATCTTACCCACTGAAATCGAATTCTCTTGCTTCAAAATCGATTTCCTTCGGGTATTAAGAGTGTCCCAGGCTTAATTTCCAAATGGCCCTCAAGCCTCTTCTTATATTCTTCTCGCTGATGAATCAATAGCCAAGATTATATCTCCCCTATATCCAAGGGGTCACGGACAAGATGGCCAAAGTTCTAGCCAAGAAAGACATTAGAGCATCCTTCAAACCTCTAATGACCATCAGACAGAGGATGAAATTAGTCAAAGATGACCCCGACCACCTCCAACAAAAAGGGGTTTACAAAATTAATTGTTCATGCGTAGATTGCTATATTGGGGAAACAGGTAGGACCTTCAAAATAAGGTTTAAAGAACATGGTGCAGACATCAGACTGGGAAGAACCAAAACCTCGGCTTTAGCAGAACACTCTAATAAGACACATCACCACATATGCCTTGAAGATGTAGTGGTCATTACCAATGAGAAGCATCATTTTAAGCATAAAGTGCGTGAAGCCCTGGAAATCATTAAACACCCTCACAACCTCAATAGAGATGGAGGCTTAGAGATTAGCAGGAATTGGATTCACATTCTTTCCCGCAATTAAACTTACCCCCCCCCCCCATATTGTTTGTCGACACCTTTTCCATCCTCCTGCTCGTCATTGTCCTTGCACGCTTTCTGAACGTATCCCATTCATATACTCCTCCCCTCACACCATCCCCCTACCTTCTATCTTCCTTTTTCCTTTCTCTCCTTAATAATTGCCTGGCACCTTTCCTCCCACTAACCTGCTACCTTTCTAAAACTCCTTTAAATATTTAAACCTCCCCATCATGCCTTAACCCTTTTTCTTTGCTTCCAATACAATATAACATATTAGAATGGCTTCACTGCATAATTAATAAACCCTTCTAATACTAATAATAATAAACTCTGCATTATCACAAATATTTAGGATCATATATAGATTCCCATTATAATATTGGGCATCCCTTTACCTACCATCTTAAATATATTTATTAAAATAACCCTAATATTGTCCCTTAGTTTTAGTAACAACAAACTTTAATTATTAATAACTCTTATATTGAGTATTAGTAAAATTGAAAATTTTTAATACAATTAATTTTAATAAATTAATAAACAAACCCTTCTAATATCTCCTTATTATTACAATAAAATAAAAAAAATTATATTTATCCATTATAAAATAGATATTAACCATCTTAAAATATTTTTGCCATAACTACATAAACATTTCCTCTAAAAATTTAGTATTAACAAATAAAATAAAGGTTTTAATAATATTAATTTTAAGTAGGGTAGGATAGCCAATAAATAATTCATTAAACAATAATAATAAAAATTTTAAATGGATCATTATTAAATTAGAAATAAAATAAATAAAAAATTTGAAAAAACTTAAATAAATAGCTAATTAAATTTTAAAAATTTAAGAACTGGTCGGCCCCTTCATCTCTCTCTTTCCACTATTTATTGACCCTGATCTTTTCTCTTCTTAGCAGGTTGTCCTGAAGATGAGTTTTGAATTAGACTCAAAACGTAGACTAAACATGACAATTGTCGATATTTTGAGTTTTACATCTGAAAAACTACACCACAGAAACCTCCAATCTAGCAAGATTATATCGTTAATCAATGGCTCAGATTAAAAGATGACTTTATCTTCGTTTTCTAGAAGATTCACACTCTGCTCTATTAATACCCTTTAATTATTTAAATTTCCCTAAGTTTAAACTTAGGGTTTGCATTAAAATAATTAATTAATTTAATACAGTCATATCCGAGTGGAATTTCCACAAACGATTTTTGGGTTCTCTGGATAATTGATGTCCAAGCCTCTCTACCAAAAATGAGACTTAGAACACTTTCTGATGCTATAGAAATCAACACACATGACTACCACTAGTCTGCAACTGTCACTCTAGAATGTAACTGCATCACTGACACTGATCCATCCTGCTACTAAATATTGTGGGCCCCCATAGCAAGGTAATGATCAATGAGGAGGACACCTCAATGGATCCTGCCTATCTCTACAACTTTGAGACTATAGCTCCATATCGCCCCACCTCTCTCCTGGAAGTATAGCTACAAACATAACGAAATCTTCCTCCAACCTGGAGGACAACCTGTCTATCTTTGTGGATGTTGCCGCCTGGTTCAACTTCTCCTGCTTGTCCTTCTTCCTGAGAGGACACTGAGTATTATAGTGGCCAAGCTCACCACACCTGAAGCACTTGACCTTAGATAGTTCCTTTTTCTTCTTCTTTTCCCCCTTGTCCCTGACTAGGACCCTTCAATGCTAGGGCCACATTCTCCTCTTCCTTCTCACCCTTCATGCCCTTGTTGTTGCTTCCTTTGATGGTACTCTTTAACAGAGTTCACCTCAAATCCTCCTGCTGTAGATTTGACCAAATCCTGTCCCATCTACGAAATGTGTCTGTGCCCAAGATACTTTGGACAAACATATGCCACTCCTCTGAGACACAGTGCCAAACGTACAAGCTCTATTGGTTGAGGTGCCTCCCCAACGTCTGCAAACTGATCCCGGACCTCTTGAATCCTGGTGAGGAAGGAGTCTATGCCTTCGCCCTTCATCATCCTGATGCTTCTCAGCTTCTCTTGCAGGAACATCTTCTGTTGCTCGGAAGTGTTCTGATATAGTTGGACGAGAGTATCCCACATTTCGTTTGTCTTCCACATGTCAGACTATATGGTCCCGAACTTCATCCATGATCAACCACTTCGCCTTCACCATCTCCTTCTTGTACTCCTTCAATTGATTATCACAGGGAACTGTTACACATTATCCACATAGGCTTTCTCCACATAGGCTTTTAAGCCATGTTCATCAACAAAGACGACATCTGTGTCCAGGATGACAAAGTTAGACCTCCCTCAAACCTGTGTGATCTCTAAGCAGTTGTGACCATCTCTGAATTTGAGGGTCAAAAATCTCCCTCTTTCTCGACAGTTGTTGGGTTGCTACATACACTCACTTCTAGAGTGAGAAACTTTTCTCACGGCTCCTTGTCTGCAACTAGAAAATCAGATTTCTAAAACTCGAAACCCCCTAAGAAATTCTCAGTGTGCACTTTCTCTTCCACCCAGCGTTAATTTTTAAGTTTTTGACCCTTCTCTGCCCAAAAAAGGGAATACGCAGAAGTGAAAACAGGTCTACTTCCATGGAATTGCTTTTTCCCACTTCGCTACTTTCTTTAGGCGCTCTGGACTGTGAATTTTCCTTTTTGCACTAGAAAAAAATGGAACCATGCCGTGAGAGTTGATCTCTAGCCAACCTTTGTTAAATCTAGAAATTAACGCTTCCAGGGCCTCCCTCTTAATCTAGGCTTGATTTCTACCTTTTTTGAGCTTCCCACGATCAAAAGCACTTGCAGTCTACATGAAAGTTTCCTCACGAAATTTTATTGTATGTCCAGATTAATTCTTCTAGCTGTTAATTAATTTAGTAGTTTTGCTATGGCAACAACGAATTAGTCACACTACAATCCTCGCGATAAAAAATGTGCAGAGATAAACTAGAGTGGAGAAAATCTTGGCACACACACAAAAATTGACACACTTATTTTTGGACTAGATCCTAGAAAAACCCAACTCGGGAAAAGCGATGCAGCAACTAAGGGTTTTAATTACAAAGCAACGATGAAATTCAAAGTACGATAAATATCGCCAATCTGTGAATCTATCCAGAAAACATTGGTAAAAATTCTTTGAGGAAATCATGTTGAGATTTTGGGGTAGCATCGGGTGTGCTCTAGCTCCGAAACTTTGTGGAGGGGTTGTAACACAAGAGATCTCCAAGACCCTGAAATCGTTTGGAGAAATTTCATCCAGTGTAATAGTTATTCAAATAATTATTATTTTTAATGGGGACCCTAAGTCTAACTAAGAGAAATTAAAAAAATTAAAGTGAATTAAATTACACATGTGATGAAATGTTCTAAGTGATGTGTATCAAGCTTTCTTTTAATCTCAGTCGTTGATAAGGGATTAGATCACGGTCGTTGGTTTCCCAATGAGAAAAGTATAAAGGAAGGACTTGGGATCAGTTGGAGAACACACACACATTGCAGAGCACTGAAGCTAAGTCGAATTTTTGGGGTAGGGTTAGCTAAGGAATTCGAAGTGAGTTTGCAATGCAGTGAGGGGCAGAGATCGACAAGGGATGATCTGATCTGAGGCCGAGAATACTAGAATAAGCAAATACAGAGACAGCGCATCATACCAGCAAGGTGTGGGAGAGGCCAAGAGAGGGATTGGGCCCTCGCGGCCCACAGTCAGCCAAGGCCACGCAGGTTGACGCACTAGCTGCGCAGTGACACAGGCAGGCAACAAGTAGCCTTCCAAAGTGACGCAAGGGGTACCGCGCCGTGCCTAGGCCGAAGACCGACGCAGAGTAGGCCGGATAAGACCGCGCCGAGGGTCGTGCCGTAAGGGCTCTCCAGACTCGTAATTCCCTGCAGAGGGTTGGATCAGCCATTTTTTTTGTCTCCAAATGATAAGGTACAGCTACTGTGTATTTTCTCTATAGGGCGAACCCTTTCTAGTGCCCAGATTGTTGTATTCATATTCTCCATAATAATAAAACCCTCTAGCATTGTTGCACCGATTTTCCCACATTGGGTTTTTCCGAGGACATTTGTTCGAAAAATCTGTGTAATTTTGTGACATGTGCGTGTTGTTCAGTAAATGATCTATAAATGTGTAGGCTGCAGTTTGTATTTGCTTTAATGTTTTTCTAAATACTTCAGATTAATAACTTGTTAATTAATCATACAAGTAGGCGAAGTAGATGAAGATACTGCAGTAGGGTTTTTGTTCTGAAACTTTCACATGGTATCAGAGCATTGTTGATCAAGTTGATCCACCAGCAAAGTGGCTGAAGATATTTGTTGCAGGAAGGACAGCTGAAGCAGTAGAGATCCAAAAGAAGGCAGTGCAGCACCAGGAGGGTCGCAAATCCTGCAAGGGTGACGAAGAGTCAGTCTGCTCACGCACAAGCTGACGCAGCTCCAGAGAGGTGACGCAGAGCCAATCTGCTCACACACAAGTTGACGCAACACCAGAAGAGGGACGCTGAGCCAGTCTGCTCACGCAGAGGCTGACGCAACACCAGGAGGGTGACGGAGTCCAAGTCAGAAAGTTGTTGTGCAGATTGTCAAGACCGGAAGTGTTGTTTTGGATCTTTAGTAGTTGTTGGTGTGGCACAAGTTCTATCGGTGCGGAACAGTGCCTAGCAAAGGTGACAAAAGTGGGAGGGGAAAACTCACTCAGCAGATTCTCTAGCCAAGGAATCTGAGTTTGATCAAGAGGAGGAATCATAGAGGACTGATCCGTCAAAATTGGTGAAGGATTTCTGAGAGGGAAATCATTGGTCAAAGGGAGCACATTCTCTAGAGGGTTCTTTCGCCAAGAAGCCCAGATTTAGTTCCTTGCTGAGTGTAACAGCAGCAGAAGGGAGAAGAGTTTGTGATTCGACAATTGGGCAGAGATGGTTTTTCATGGACTGAGAGATCAGGATACGTTGGACGATGTGTCCGACTTTGTTATCTGGAGGGCCAGAATCCTAACAGTCCTAGATGAGTATGGCATCAAGGACCATGCAAAAAATGTCCTAGTTGTGCCTACCGATGCAAATCCCCTGAAGGAATTCCACAAGAATCGGGCACAGGGAAAGCGCTTGATCATGGATGGAGTAAAGGATCACATGGTCCCACATATTGCCAGGAAGAACACGGCAAATGAGATGTGGACAGCATTGAACACGATGTATCAGGGAAGCTTCGTCTAGAGGAAGATGCTTCTAAAGAATCATATGTGGTTGTTCCAGATGCAGAAGGGAGAGGAAATTGATCCCTTCCTCTTTAGACTTCAGACTATCAGGACCAGCTGGTTGTTATGGGGTCAACTCTGGATGAAGGGCTCATGGTGACAACAGCCCTTAATGCAATCACCGATGAATGGGAAACGTTTGTCCAAAGCATCTTGGGCAGAGCAGCGTTACCATCCTAGGTAGACATGTGGGCAATCCTCCATCAGGAGGAAATCAGGAGAATAACCAAGAAGCAAAGCAGCAGCGGTGGAGTCAAAGTAAAGAAAAAGGAGGAGGATGCAGCCCTTGCATCAAAGGGACAGAGGCAGCAAGGGAAGAAGAAGAACGACCTATCAAAGGTCTGGTGCTTTAAATATGGTGAACTTGGACACTTCGCCAGCTCTTATCCTAAGATGAAGCACAAGGAATCTTTTGATTCCAAGGCAACAACAGCGAAAGGGGACGATGGCAATGACGATGACTTAGCCATGAGTGCTCATAAACCAAGGAAGTGGGGCAATATTGATCTGTAGAGCAGCTACAGATGGTGGCAGGATTCTTGAGGTGCCCAAACTCTTGGATCACATACGTGCTACTGGAGCCTTCAGATAGTAGCAGGATGTCTGGAGCAGTGGGTGTAGAAGATAACAGTGAAGCAAAGGCAGAGTTGGGATGCTGAAGTCTGGAGCAGCGCAGAGGAGAGGCAGCGGCAGCGTGGAATCAGCAGCGCAGAGGCAGTGCTTACACAGTGGAGTGCTGCAGATAGCGTCATGCTTCAGAGAAACAGTGTAGAGCAGAAGCAGAGGGTGCTTCAGTGATGAGATGCAACCCAACTGACTTGTCTGTCAGTGATTGGGTGATGGTCCTTCAGTTGCTTACTTCTCGACGACTGAGTTGCAGCTCAGCAGTTAGCAATGGAAATACTATGGGCAGTATGATGCAGCAATTTGAGAGGGAGCTGCAGTACAGATGTAGCAATGCCATTGACAAGACATGGGCAACAGTACAGAGCGCAGCAGCGCAATGGATGGAGGGCAGCAGGCCAAGCATCAGCAGCACAAAGACCGATGCCGAGATCAGGTAATGCTTCATTGTGGAAGTATTGCTAGAGCACACTCCTCGCTAAGAGGGAGGGTTGAGATTTTGTGGTAACATCGGGTGTGCTCTAGCTCCAAAACTTTATGGAGGGGCTGGACCACACGAGATCTCCAAGACCCAGAAAGCGTTTGGAGAAATTTCATTCGGTGTTAAAGTTATTCAAGTAACTAATTTTTTTAATGGGGACCTTAAGTCTAACTTAGGGAAATTAAAAAATTAAAGTGAATTAAATTACACATGCGATGAAATGTTCTAAGTGACGTGGATCAAGATTTCTTTTAATCTCAGCCGTTGATAAGAGATTAGATCACGGTCGTTGGTTTCCCAACGAGAAAAGTATAAAGGAAGGGTTTGGGGTCAGTTGGAGAACACACACACATTGCAGAGCACTGAAGCTAAGTCGAATTTTTGGGGTAGGGTTAGCTAAGGAATTCGAAGTGAGTTTGCAATGCAGTGAGGGGCAGAGATCGACAAGGGATGATCTGATCTGAGGCCGAGAATACAGCAACAGAGAGGCAACATCGTACCAAGGCAGCGCAGAGGCCAGCAAGAGGGACGCAACCCAGCCAGGCTGATGCAGAGACCACGCAGAGGCTGATGCAGAGCCGTTTGAGTGATGCAGAGGCAACGCAGAGCCTTCTCGAGTGATGCACGGGCAACCTGCGCTCGGTCGGAGGATTGACGCAGAGACTGGAGAAGACTACGCTGAGGGTTTCCAGTGGGCCAGAAAGGGCTCAAATTCATAATTCCCCGCAGAGGGTTGGATCAGCCATATTTTTTTTGTCTCTGAGTGATAAGGCACAGCTGTCGTGTAGTTTCTTTGTAGGGAAGATCGTTTCTGGAGCCCAAATTGTTGTATTCAAATTCTGCATAATAATAAAACCCTCTAGAGTTGTTGCACCAGTTTTCCCACATTGGGTTTTTCCGGGGAAATTTGTCCGAAAAATCTATGAGTAATTTTGTCACATGTGTGTGTTGTTTAGTAAATGCTCTATAAATGTGTAGATTGCAGTTTGTATTTGATTTAATGTTTTTCTGAATACTTCAGATTAATAACTTGTTAATTAATCATACAAGTAGGCGAAGTAGATCAAGATACTGGAGTAGGGTTTCTATTTTGAAACTTTCACAAATCACCCTCTCTCGAGCAATCTCGGCACTTGACTGCCACTGAAAAGTTAGTCGTCAACTTGGCCTTCGTAGGCTCTGCGTCACAATAGTGCTGCCTGTCAAACATGTTGCCTGAATCAACTACAAATCTAGTTGTCTTGCTTGGTGCTAAGTGGGAAAAAGCTTCTCTGACCCTCTGGAAACTCTTCCCAACCTTTGGATCTGAAAACGTCTTCCCCTCTAGCAAAATCAAACTGCTCACTTGAGGCTTTGTGCAACCTCTTGGAGAAAATCTCAGCCTCCTCTTTCTAACTCTCTGGAACTGGAAAATCTTCCTCCGGACTCACTGTCTCTACCCCTCCACTTCCTTCTCTAGCTCAAACTCTTCCGGCAACTATTGCTGCCCTCTAGAAATCAAGTTGCCCAAGGAAATTGATCTCAAGTGTGTTGTCTCCATCTACCCATCGACTTCTTCTTATAATCTTCTATTGGACCTCCAACAGCTAAGATTAAATCTCAATCAAGGGCTAAGATTATGACTCAGTCGATCCGTGTGAGTTTCTAGATGATTCACACCTTTCTCATTAATATTGATTAATCAAAACATTTTCCTAAGTTTAGACCTAGGAAATATTTAAAAATAGACTAATAATCTAATTGAGACACTTCTAGGTGGAATTTCGAGAAACGATTTATGGGTTATGGAGAACTCATGTGTTTTAGCCTCTCCACAAAGTTTCGAGAATAAAACACCTATGATGCTACAAAAACTAACAACAACAAGGGCCATTATCCCTTGTACGAGAGCCCTAGATTGTTGTATTATTCAGTTGGATTAATATAACGAAGTTGGGTTGTCTAAAATTGTATAAAAAATTGTGCATATTTTGTGCACTAGTAGATTTTCTGTTGTATATTATTCCATTGTGCAAAGTAGTCTTGTTCTGATACTTGGATTGGCAGTGCCAGTGATTTAAGATTCTATCCTAAACTCCAGTATCATGGAAAAACAACATTGTCGCAATGGATGCCTCTGCCCATAAGAACATGGGTAAATCCTGATCATGAATGATGGCATCCACAATGGACCTGTTCTTCTTTCTGCAACCCCATTCTGTTGAGGGTTGTAAGGAACTATCCACTCCCTCTTAATCCCTTCCTCCTTGCAAAGATCACTAGTCCTTGGGAGTATACCTGTCAAGCTCTCTACCTGAGCCCTGAACACCTAAGACCTATTGAAGACCTCATCCGTGGTCTTCATGAAGTAGATCTATGTCTTCCAGGAGAAGTCATCAATGAATTCCACATAGTACAAGAAACCGCCCAAAGATGATAGTGTCATCAGTCTGCATACATTTGAATATACTAGATCCAAGATCCCTTCAAACCTACTATCACTGCTTGAAAAAGATCCCTTAGCATTCTTTTGAAGTGCACAACCCCTACAAACACCCTCATGCTCTGCCTGGAGCTCTGGAAGACTTGTAACCATCCTCAATGTTGGCAAAGCCCTATAATGCAGGTGAGCAAATATCCAATACCATAACTAACATAAACTAATAATGTCATGTACCAATGCCTGGGTTGGACATCCTAACAATATGTATAGTCCTCCCTCTCAAACACTAATCACTCTTGTTGAGTCTATGCTCGAGCCCTTAAACCATACAAGAACCTAACCATCTACAAATGCAACTCTGTAACTTATGTCCTTCAATGCTGAAATAGAGAGAAAAAATTTCTTTAATCCTAGTACAAACAATACATCACTCATGTGAAAGGAAAATCTTTGGACTCCAGCTGAAACAATGTTATCCCAACTCCTTTCACTGCATACTTGGCATTATCTCCAAGTTCCACCTCCAATGCTAAATCCTTCTCTATCAAATCTATGAGAGAAACTCATGAGTCTGTCATGTGCCTAGAAGCACCACTATACATCAACCTTATATCACTACTATCTATAATAGTGCATGTAAGAGCGGAGGGAAAGAAATATTTTTCCCGAAATCCATTTGTAATCTCATCAAGTTTAGATTCCTTTGTCTTTTTCTATGGTAGATGTTCATCATCATCATCAACTGCAATATCCCCAATTTTGATTTTTCATTTGAAAATATTAACGAAGATTATTGGGGAGTGCTAGGCATAGCACAATTTTGTATTTCGAGTTTTGGAGATGATTTTGGCTTGAGGATCTTGGATGAAAAGGCAAGATTGCAGCTCATTCGTAGGTGGGGGCCACAAGAGAGAGAAAAAAGGAATGCGCACTTGTGGAGCAAGGGAGAGAAAAAGAAAAAGGGTGAACTAGTGGAAAGTGGG
Source organism: Pinus albicaulis (assembly GCA_034641835.2). Taxonomy (NCBI): domain Eukaryota; kingdom Viridiplantae; phylum Streptophyta; class Pinopsida; order Pinales; family Pinaceae; genus Pinus; species Pinus albicaulis. The sequence continues at coordinate 73,336 of JAXQQM020075413.1, read as the reverse complement.
GGCCACCAAGGGAGAGAGAGGCCAACAATTATAAATAGAGCAAGGAGGCTCTCATTTGGGACATCTTTGATCATTTGACAGTTTAACACTAGTTCTCTTGAGTTGCTTAAGCCAAGACAACCGTGTTTTTCAGCACAAGCAATTTCCAAGCAGGAATTCCACCCTCATTTCAGAGAACTTCGAGTGTCTCCCTAGTGAGGCAATTTGGGGAGCTCAATTCAGAGTTTCCTTTGGGCATATTTCCAGGTTATTGCAGCTGGTTCATTTTTCTTCTAGGGCGCAGGAGTGGTTCGAATTGCTTGTGGGGAGATCATTTACAAAGGCGTAGAACACTGGAGGATTTGCAGGGGTTTTCCCTAACTTAGCTAGAGATTTTGTGGTGATTAGCAGGGCTAAGTTTGAGAGAATTCTTGGGGCCGAAATTCTACCTTTCTAGAAGTGCACAGGGGTCTCCAGCCAGGCTTGTGTAGGGGTTGGAGGAATAGAGGTTGAGGAGAGATAAGGGTCGGAGATTGGAGTTATTCCTCATGGGAGAATTTAGCCAAAGTTGGGAGAGATTTCTAGTGGTGGATATGGGCTTAATTCAGCAGTATCAGTTATGTGGGACGTTTTCTGGCCAAATTGGGCAATTTGCAATTGTTGGGGTCACCGGGGGTTGGTCGATGCAGCCCAAACCCTTTCTGGGTTTTTGTGGGTTTATTGAGAGGAGTCTCCGACTACTTTTGCATAATTTTCTTAGCGATATTCATGCCTGAAATCTTCATTCTTATAGCAAGGCGAATTGCTAGTTAGCTGGGGAATTTGCACCATTTTGTGGGTTCCACTTTGGCTTGGAGATAGGCCAAACCCTTTCTGGGTTTTTTTGGGTTTTTGGTGGAGAGCTCAAGATTAATTTGGCGGAATTTTCTAAGCAATTTTGGAGGCTCAAACAGGGGTTTAATCGAGCCAACAATTGTAGAATTTCCAGGGCCAGCGCAAAACATTGAGGAGAAGCCTTTCCTTTACATCCGGGTAGCATCTTTCTCACCTAGGATTGTTTAGCTTGCTTTGGCAAGCCCAAGTGCACACATTTCATGCATTGTACTCTTCTCTATATATAATAAAATGGCTGAATTTTGGCACAGTTTAGGTGTAAATTGTGGGTGCTTAATTGTTGTTTAAATATTTTGGTGTTCTATGGTATTTTGCTTTGTTTATCACTATTATTTCCTTTTTGGGAACATTACATCAACATTTGTTATTGATGCATGTTGCGTTCCCTTCATTTTCTTCTGAGGGCACTGGGAGACATAATGACCAAATCTATGACATTTGAAGCATCTGACTTTTGAAATATCTTCTTTTGATCTTGAACTAGAGCTAATCTTCCACCTATATTTTTCTTATCAATGTTTCTTCTTCCTTTTCCTTTCCTTGCATGAGTTGCAAGGGCTTGGGTCGCGTGACTTGTCATCCTGAGGTCTCTGCAAGTTGTTCTTGGACAATAATTTGGCCTCCCCTTGGACACAATCAGTCTAAAGCCGATCAAACTTCGGTAACTCAGTCCATGTACAAATATCCTTTACAAATGGATCCCATGAAGAAGGAAATTCATTAAGAGTCACTGTAACAAGCTCTACATCATCAATGGTATTACCATTGGATTTGAGTTGAACTCTCAACTGGGAGACTCTCATGAGATAAGTGGCAATTGAATCTAATATAGACATCATGATACTGCGGAATTGATCCCTTAAGGCTAATTTTTTACATTTTTCTTACTCTCGAACAATCCCACCAAGGCGTCATGCATTTCTTTGGCAGCCTTCACTCAACAACATGTGGAATCAAATGGTCCTTTATGGAATCTATTAAGATCCTCTTAGCCTTTGCTTCATTTGTCTTATGCTTGGCTTTCTCCTCCACATTCTCTGGTTCTGAGACATTTTCCTTCACATGATTCTGAATCTCATTTTCATCGAAGACAAGGAGTATCTTGGTCTTCTAAGATCTAAACTTTATAGCACCATCCGACAGATCTTCTCCTCTTGACAAGACATCAAAAGTTTGTACAATCTGCTAAACATTGAAATTAATGGTTGATCTTCAACAATGCTCTGACACCATGTTGAAATTCCCTAGCATGTGTAATAAAATTCAATTTTTTGGTCTGATAATTACTTCCTATTGATTTTCAAATAGTATTTCTCATGCCACTAATATCATTGAATAACCACACACAAAAAATCTCAACTGTAAATGTAGCGAAAACAATAAAGATCATAGAAACATAGCAATGCACAATAGACAATATATTTACCCCAGGAAACCCAACCTTAGGAGAAAACTGAACAATCTTTTCTTGAGGAGAAATTATCTTTTCAGCAAGGTTTACAAAATCAAAAATATTTGTTTAGAAATCTATCAACATTACAATTTAAATTCCAGTCAAATTTGGTCAAACTTGGTCAAACTACTGCTAGTCAACACTGGTCAAACCAATCAAAAAATCAGAAATCAACACTGGTCTACGGTTTGCGGTCAACCCACATGTGTAGCCCTACGGTCAACGATCTACGGTGAACCCACACATGTAGCCCTACAGTCAACGATTAATGGTCAACCCGCACGTGTGGCCATGCGATTAATGGTCTATGGTAAAACACAATCAAACAGCCGCGATAAACCTCAATCAAACTCGATCAAATGCAGTCAACTATTTACACGTGCGGTCGTAGTCAAAGTGTTGGTCAAACTCGTCCTTCTCACACATGCAGCCTCCAAGAGAGATAGTAATGATGATGAGAGATGAAAGATTATCCTTAGAAAATTGATTTCTCCTTAGTCGAACTTCTCCTCCACTAGAAAAGATTGAATGAACTTGTTATGTTGATAATTTGTCTCCTCACATGCTTGTCTATTTATATAAAGCTCTAATGTTGAATGGAGACCCATAAAGAGGCACCTCATCACAACAAACACCTTCACTTATGGAGCCTACCTTACAACTCAACATTAGACTAGAATTTTTTATTCCACTAATGGGTGAAAAACCCCATTAGATAAACAAATCAAATCCAGTCCATAGAAAATAGATCACTCCATTCCGAAGCAAGTAATGTGAGCATCGTGGGCCAATCTCCCCTAAGACAAATTAGCATGGCCCCATGGGAGAAAGACTTCCCTTGAGCCATTCACCCCTAGCCAAATCAGCATGGCCCCGTGGGTGAATGTATCATTTCCCCCCTAGTCAAATCAGCATAACCCCGTGGAGACGGAAGAATGTCTGCCCGATGCTGCAAAAACATCAACACAGCTTTGGTAGTATTGCAACGTTTCTATTGGATTCTGTGATGTACAGGGTATCGAATTGACATTTAATCAAGATCACCAAGCCCTTTATGTACCTCAATGTTGGTGACATTCACTGTTAAGCTTATTCTATCTTAGGATCAGGCAAAATCATTGATTGGGATGTTAAGCTTTTCCTATCTTAGTTTAATGCTTATAGGGTGATCTTGATGAGGATGATCCCAATATAGGCAATGATTTTGATGTTATGTAGCTACTTGTTGTAGCATGATTTTCTTTGGAATTAAGAGGCCATTTAAAGCCTCCCTATTGATCTATTTTGATTCAAAGATGGATTGCACTACATGATATTTTGGTTATATGCACCCTTGCTATATACATGAGAAATTTTGCATACTTGTGTATAATAATTTGGATTCATATGGATGCACGTAAATTATATGTTCTTTTCAAAATTCTAATATTTTATGTATTTTTTGGTTGACCAATCTTTTGGTCCAGTTATGATAACATTGTTGAGGATGCTATAGCCATTTTCCATCAAGCAAACAAGGGGAATCTCAATGTTTTCATTGCCATGATTCATCTCATGAGATACATTTATTTTTGTTTTGATATAATTTTGTATCATTCTATTAGATCTTATGACTCGAGGCAAATATCATGTTTCAATATTGATTTCTGATGTATCACTTGACATCTTATATATTGATTTTATTTACATATTTATGTAGCAATGTGTTTCTTTGATGTTGATGTTGTTTTAGAAGTTAAAAAATGAAAAAAAAAAACGATTGTTTTTGTATTATTTTTAAGTTTCCTGATAATTTCCGATATTTTCACCAATATTGCCGATATTTTAAATTTTAGACCCACAGCGATAAATCGATGATAGCGATAAATGTAACATTAATGCAAACTATAAATAGGTTGCTGAAGGACCAAAATATGCAACAAACTTCCTTCAACAATTCACTAGTAATGAAAATGATTGTTTGGTTTTATAGCATGTAGATTTTCTGTTATGAATAAAAATATTCATAAACATCAATTAAATAAGAAATATTAAAATTGTAAATATTAATAATAATTAATTAATTAAATTAGTTAATGTCCCATTAGCTGTGAAGAGACATGGGTCAAAACTTGTGAGCACCTATCTTCGTGGCCAGTCAATGCCTATATAGGCACACCGCCACGAAGAATTGTAAGCACCATTCATATTTTCATAAATAATACAATTACTACTTACTACAAATACAAGTCTACACATGATTTATGCTTGCATTCAGGTTTAAATGCACCAGTGGTATCAGAGAATCGACTCCTCCCTGTGTTGGTTTCACTCACCGTGGAAGGCTCATTGTTCACTCACCCATATGTCCCTTCCGTTGTTCGACTCCCTGTCCATACACCACGCTGTCCCACCGCATTGTTTCCCTGTTGTGCGGTATTTCCCACACTTCATCACACACCGATCACCACCCGTCGTCGTCTACTACGTAAACCTTGCCCCAATCAACCCCACCTCCCTCGATTCCACCGGCACCTCTGTCTAACCATAGCAGATAACCGTGTAGTCGTGGCTCCCTCCGTCGTCACATTCCATTTGACCTGACGTCGCTTTTCATTGACCGAACAGTTGTTCAACTACGTCAACCCTGTCCACATTCAAGCGACCTCGGTCAACAACATAACCCAGCGTCGTCCCAAGCAACTCCGTAACACTGCTGAAATCCACGTATTTTCATAGACATCCCGACCAACCTGACTGCTCCAACTGTGTGTCCTGCACGACAGATTTCGGGTCACGGTTGAAGTCGTATCGACATTTTCGGAGACCACGATCAAACAACGACTCGGTCTGTTAATATACGCAGTACAAACTTATGTCCATATTATATAGTTACATTACAATAGGACTATATAACTATATAATAATAAGTAATTATATAATTAGGTTTATTTAATTATTTAAATTAAATTAATTATTATATATATTTAAAAATAATATATATATATATATATATATATTATTATTCAAAAAAAAATTGGGTCTACTAGGAAAAAGAAGAACAAAATGGGGAATAATGACGACAATTCAAAAAAAATTCAAGAAGAACTCGACAAAATGCGGAAGCACCTTGACGATATCGAGAGGAAGCAAGATGATTTCGAGAAGAGTCAAGACCAAATGGCAAGGGATATCATAGCAATAAAGAGCATGATGAGCCAGTTTATGGGAGGAGCCAACCCACCTTTTAACCTCTCGGCTACGCAAAGTCCCAACACTCCGGAAGGCGGAACTTTTCCAAGTCATGAATTTCCATCAATGCACAAAAAGCCACGAGTACCGCATATATAGTTCGAAGGAAGTCAATACCATACAAAGTTTCTCGACAAGGACTACCTTAAAATTAAAAAAGAATTACCTAAATACGATGGTAAGGACCATAAAGACGCCATTGTATGGGTAAATAAAATGGATGTCGTTTTCGAAGCAAACCAACCAATAGGGGAGCAAGAGAAGGTCATGACCACATCCAACTACCTGGAAGCAGAAGTGTATTGGTTCCTATGGTGGTCTAACAAATGTACAGCTTGCTCGTTCAATTGGAAAAATTTTAAAAACACCCTACTAAAAAGGTTTCATGACAAAGATGAGGATGATGTTTACGAAAGATTCGTTCACCTCAAACGGAAAGGAGTAGTAAGCGAATAAACTCACGAATGGGAAGTATTAGCTATAAGGCAAAGGGGATTCTCAGACTAAGAGTTGTTAAAAATGTATCGTTGTGGCCGTAAGGATTATATTCGGGAAGAATTAAAATTATATAAACCCCAAACCATTGAAGATGCTAAACATGTGGCAATAATTATTGAGAGAAAATATAAGCTCAGAATGACATCATTCAGGAAAGACAAAGACCAACAACAACACTCCGGTAAAAAAAAAACTAACAAATGTAGGTCTTCTGGAGACAAATGTACATCAGGACACAGATGCCTCAACAATAAACTATATACTTATGAAGACGAGAAGGAATCAAACACTTCAAGTAATGAGCCAGAAAAAATAAAAATAAATAAAATTAAAATTAAAATATATGTATATATAAATAAATAAATAATAATAATAATAATTAAAAATAAAAATAAATAAATAAATAAATAATAAAAATTTATAAAATTAAAAAAAATTAAATTAAATAAATTTTAAAATTTTAAAAAAAATTGTCACAAATGTGGAGAAATATTGACGCCAGGCCATAAATGTGAAGACGCGTCCCTGCACCACTATAAATTAGTAGATGGGAGGAAAATTGAAGTACAAGAACATGATGAAGGAATCGGTGTCACACACAGTGAAGATTCAGGTTCTAAGGAGCCGTCATTAGCTTCAATCTCATGTGCCTGGAAAAACCTTGATGAAAATAGTAACTCTTTTGGAGATAAAGAACAACAAGCAACTGCAAAATACGTTCCACCACATCTTCAGAAGAAGAGCCAATTTCCAAGAAGGAACATTAAACTTACTACTATATCAACAAACATGAGGAGACTATGTCCTAAAACCCTAAAGCTCAAGGGACTCATAAAAGGTAGAAATGTCAATATACTTATAGATTCGGGTAGTACACACAATTGTATAAACATTGATCTTGCTAAACAGCTTGGTCTTTGTATATGCCCAATCAAGGACCTGACCATGTATGTCGCTACTAGGAAAAAAATTAAGGAAATAGGAGAATGTCAAATAGCTTCAATCCAAATACAAGAACTGGAGCTACAAACAGATCTATTTGTCTTACCACTCAAGGAAATGGATGTAGTTCTAGGTGCAGAATGGTTAATACAACTAGGGAGTTATACTACAAACCTTGAAGAACAATTCATGGAGTTTAACTGGCAAGGATGATATTATAACAAGTACTCGCAAAAGCTCAAGTACCAACGAAAGGATGACATTCCATCCATTCCACCGCAACAATATTCAACTAGAGAAAACCCTTCTGGTTGTGCTTTGAGGACAAAGCATCTCTAAAGGGGATGGCAATCTTATGAATAAAAATATTCATAAACATCAATTAAATAATAAATATTAAAATAGCAAATATTAATAATAATAATTAATTAAATTAGTTAATGTCTCATTAGTTGTGAAGAGACATGGGTCAAAGTTGTGACCTTCTATCTTCGTGGCCATTCAATGCCTATATAGGCACGCCGCCACGAAGAATTGTAAGCACCATTCATATTTTTATAAATAATACAATTACTACTTACTACAAATACAAGTCTACACATATGATTTATGCTTGCATACAAGTTTAAATGCACCATTTTCACAGTTAGTAACATGATAATGAGAATTTCTGGAACACTGTGTGATACCATTAAGGTATCACATGCCTTAATGGTATCACACAGTATTCCAGAAATTGGCATTATCATTATTGTTTGGTGTTGTACATGCTTTCATACTTAATAACATGATCAGAAAACACATACCTTAAAAGAGTCCCTTGCAGGATAAGCCTGTTCCCAAAACCAACCACATATTGAACGGTCCACTTGCTGCCCCATCCATTGTTTTTCCAGCATTACCTCCCTGCAAAAGTGCATTGTTTATTAGAATACATTTTACACATAGTTAACATATTTTGCAAAATCCATGTCTTTCGTGAAATAAATAAATGCAGAACCACAAAGTTAAGGTGCCACGATATAGGTTTACTTTACTCAGAAATTACCGGGTTCTCTATAAGAGGAAGTAAAAAAGAAGCTAGTTTTCCACTTAATAAAATGTTAATTTAAAGAGAATCTCACTCACGAGACATTTCTATGTACTTGAATAATATCAAATATCTCTCATCTCTCTTTGCTTGTGATCTGCATATATTTTATGTGCAAAATTCACATGGTATGAAAGTAAATACCACAGGTTGGCATTTGTGAGATCAAAGGCAAAAAAAGTGTCGGTATCTAAAAGGCAAATCCCAGAAGCACGGGGTATTTGAGGAAGCACAGGATATTTGAGGAAGCACGTTGAGGAAGACGACATCATGGACACATAAAAATGAGAACGTGGCCAAGAAGTTTTGCACGAGGGAACTGGAATCGAACATGCATGACAGTGGGATGAAGGAACACAAAGGCAAAGGCACCAGCACCAGAGACAGAAAGGCATTGAAAAATAACAGGAATATAAGTATATAATTTATTTATGCTTATGGTATTTAATTAAAAAAATAAGATAAAAAACAATTTAAAACTTAGGAAAAACACAAAAATTAAGATTTAAAGGTTGACAATGAACTCAACCAATTGAGAAAATTCAGAACCCCATGAATGGTGAACATACAGGTCAACTAGTGACAATGCCTACAACGGAATTCGAGATAGTGCACACTGCAAACAAACAAAAGTGTGATGGATGAACATCAATGAGCATATCCAAGAATTGTGCTCATTTACCGTAGAAAAACAAGAGATAACAGAAAAAGCTTGGCATGCAAGTTCTATCAGCAGTAGTCTAAATATCTAAATGGCACACATCAGGAAGCATCATATGAGATTGCAAAGGGAGTGTTCTAACGGGAATTGATGACATGAAGACTCCCGTGTAGCACCACAAACAACATCTAGGCTGACAGGACAGAGACTCACATGGTGAACAACAGACAACATTTGTATCATACAAAATTTGGCAGGACTGAAGATGGTTTGCAGGTTAAAGACAAGCAGACCAGAGGAATTTTGGAAGTATGGTGATATTTTCCAAGTGGAAGTAAAGAAGTTAAGATGAGATAGCTTTATTAATGTTCAGAAATGACCAAGAAAAAGGTCAATGGGAATAGAGAGTGCAATTAGTAGTCAATAGACCATGGAAGTGTCTAGACTCTAGAACACTCCTACAAATGACAGTAAAAGAGAGTAATACGTTTAGGAAAGGCAAAGGAGAAGAACCCTAGGAGGCATGAGGTCTGGCTCTAAGATCTCCTAGAAGTGGGATGTTTGTCATAGGTGGGAAGAAGTCCATTGTCTCATTGGCCTATCACCAACAAGCTCAAGAAGGCAGGAGTCTGACTAGAGCTTACTGCCTCTAGCAGCCAAGATAGGCTGAAAGAAAGAATTGATGAGCCAAATAGTAATATGTCTAGACAGGTTTCCCAAAGTCTCCCATCCATGAAGTCGCGGACCATCACCTTCCAAATGTATAAGCCTAGGATGTCGAGAATCCAACTAGAGCTTACTGCCTTTAGCAGCAAAGGTATGCAGAAAGAAAGAAGTGATGAGCTTGACAGTACTAGGTCTATAGAGGTTGCCAAATGTCTCCTATCTATGGACCATCGCCTCTCAAATGTATAAGATTAGACATCAATAGTTAGAGTATGTAGTGAACATAAATATATAGATAAGATCAAATAAATAATAATAGTAACAAGAATAACAATAAATGAAGTGATGCATCCTAACTAAAGGACATGACCTATCAACCATTGTCACTAGTCAATGCATATAAGTACACCACAACATGGCATTGTATCATCCATTATCTCCCTCATATTCATCTAGTATTTATATTACTTGTCTTATATGACTTTTTATTATGTCTTTCTTATGTTGGATATTCATCAATAAATGAACTTTGTTCATTGCATTGGTATCAAATTCAAGTCTTATCCTGACCTTTGGCCACATCTTTTTCAAACCTCGTCTAATCTAACATTTGGCCATGTAATTTTTCAAAGTTTCTCTAATCTTGGTCCTTGATCGCAAACAAACCATTAGCCATTTTAAGTCAATATTATTTCACTATTAGTCATCACAACAAAAATTAATAAGGTAATTGTGAAAAAAAATTGAGCCAATCCATCATTAAGGCTCTCATTCTATGCATCGACTATGAAAATACTATTGCAATTACTGGTGATTATTCTTCTATCTTCAAAGATTATTTGTCTTATGTAAATTAACTTATAGTAAATATTGAATAAAAATATAATTACAATTTCACCAAAAATTAATCACAGGAACTGAGAAAATATAACACACATAAAAATTGGACGCCAATATTTTTGGAAAAATTGTGCATGAAAAAATCTCAGTATGGGGAAAACTAGTTCTACAGATGAGGATTTTATTATTTTTTTTAGCAAATTGAGAATTACATAAATTGCTAGCCTTTTACTAGCAAAGCTCCGGCATTTTAATGTATCTTCACTACTGAACAAATCGAACTGGGAAATCAAGAGTCTTCCTCTGCAAATCAACTCGGCCTCTCCTAGGCAATTCGCACTTCATCCAAAAACTCACACTGGCAAACTACAAAATATGAATTGGCCTCCCAGAAACTCGCACTGCCTCCAGGAAATCTATCTCGTGAGTAATACTACCTCCAGCAACTCAACTAACCCACTCACAATGTAATATTCCCAATTAGCAGCAGCAAATTGGCAATATCAATTTTGTTCAGATTTTGCCTTTCTAATGTTTAGTCAGGAAATAAAGGGGGTGATGGGACCCATAACCCACACTTAGGAGAAAATAACTCCCGAAAGTCACTTAGACAAATTCAAATTGCAGCGTGGGGCCCAGGGGAACCAAGTGACAGCACAGGGAGAGGGACAGCATGGAGGCAATGTGGGCCAGGCAGCACAGTGGCAGCGTGGGCTAGGATAGCACAATTGGTAGGGACAACGTGGCCAAGGAGGGACAGCGCAGTTGAGTGGGGCCCAAGGGAGAACTAGGCTCTCAAGCATAAAAGGAAGAGGAGGCCAACCATTCACTCATTATATTATGCATCTTCTGATTTTCTGTCTTTCAGACATTGAGCACACTTACGCTATTTAGCAAAGTCTGCAAGTGTTGTTCAGCACACGGGTGTCTCTGAGCGGAGATCCCAACCTCAGCCTCGAGGGACTTTGAGTGCCTGCTCAGGTGAGGAGATCCGCCATTGTTTTTCAGAACAGAGTATGCAGCACCTTTCAGCCAGGAGCACGCAGTCACTAAGGTAGCACAGTCACTCTCAAGGATTACGCAGTCTTGGGAGGAGGCAGCACCGGGAGAGAAGGGAGATCATGGATTTCAGCATGGGAGTATTGTGAAGGGATCAGCCCTTCACAAATCATATTTTGCAGTAGGAGGAGGCCATCATTTGTAGTTTATCAGTTCAGGGCCAGCATACTCACCTGGAGTGCGTGATTTTCCAAAGGGGGTCAAATTCCGGGGTCAACCATTCCGGGATTCCTTCCTGGGTTTTTTCGGGTTATTGGAGGAGAGCTCATATCCAGAGTTTCATATTTTTCTAAGCAAGGGAACAGCCCCAAAGAACAGCTCCATTACAGACAGTGTAGCAGTTTCGGCAGCAGCATCAGGGAGTTACACAGTCATTGAGAGGGCAGCCATTCACTAGGAGATTCTGAGAGTATTTTTAGCTTGCCTTGAGCAAGCCAAGATGCCATCATTATGATCATCTTTGTACACAACCTTTATCTTTCAGATTATAATAAAATTGCTCAGCGTTCCTCCATGTTTGCAGTGTTTTTCATGATGTCTCTCTATTTGTTGTAGTTATTGTTTATGTTGCTTTATATTGTTGTTTATTTCCTATTCGGAATATTACAGTGGTATCAGAGCTCATAGACTTGGCTCAGCCTGTGGAGCAAATCAGTCTATGACACCTAGAGGAAAAGAATACATCACTTACCGGGCAAGGAGGTACAGGAGCCGAGAGCAGAGACTCGAGGCCACTTTTGGAGAAGGGGACTGTGTTCCAGTGGTGGACGCAGAGGAGGAAGAACCTATGACGGGAAGGAGTTCGGGAATCTCCTCCTGAAATCTGTGCAGGAGCTCTCGAGGAGGATAGAGGAGATGGGTCAAAAGTTTGCCACGGATAACAGACAGCGTGCAACACCAAGGGGTTTTCACATCGGTGAGGGATCCGACACTTCTCATCACACATAGGAGCAGGTCTTAGCGCAGCAAGAAGTACCACACACTACCCCACGTTCTACGATGCCCACATTCTTGACTACAGGCACCATGACGGGAGGACCTCAAGAACCGGAGGTGGTTCATTTGGGGGATTATTTTGCAGAGTATCAGTCCTATGGGCGAGAGTTTGGGGACACTCTCACTTTCCATGATTTTTGCCAGCTCAAGAAGGACAACAGATCCCGCAACCAGAACAGAGGTGGTGGGTACACGCAGGGAGGTGAGCTGCAACATACCATGGGCAGGTTTTTCTTGCCAACATTTGACGGGTCTTCTAAATGTTCAGCGAAAGCTTGGGTGGAGAAGTTGGACATTTATTTTCTCGATTGATCCTCTATAGGGCTACCATCAGATCCGAGTGAGGGACCAGGATGTCCCTAAGACTGCTTTCAGATGCCATTACAAGCATTCTGAGTTTTTGGTGATGCCCTTCGGGCTAACCAATGCACCGGTCACTTTCCAGTCTTGTATGAACCACATCTTCTGTGGTCAGTTGAGGAAGTTCATGTTGGTTTCTTCGATGATATCCTTATATACAGCCGCACTTGGGAGGATCACTTACAGCACATTGAGGTTGTACTACGTATCTTAGAGGAGCAGCATTTCTACGCTAAGCTCTCCAAGTGCGAGTTTGAGTTGATAGAGATGCTCTATTTGGGGCATATCAATGGTGTGGATGGAGTGAGAGTCCACGAGGAGAAGAATCGAGCCATCCGGGAATGGCCGGAGTCGAAGAATGTGACAGAACTCTAGGGGTTTGTAGGCATCTGCACCTACTACCAGAAGTTTGTCAAGGGATTTCCCAACTTGTTGCACCCCTCACAGATCTCACCAAAAAGGGGACATTCAGTTGGACTGATACAGCGGAGAGAGCCTTTGATAGGCTCAAGGAGGTGATGAGTAGCTGCCCAGTGTTGACTTTGCTGGATTTCATGCAGCCCTTCATCTTGGAGTGTGATGCTTCAGGAGAGGGAGTGGGCGCAGTTTTGATGCAGGGAGGCCACCCCATAGCTTTCGAGAGCAGAAAGTTGTTGCCGCATGAGAGGTCGTATCCTATATACGACAAGGATATGATGGCCATTATGCATGCACTGGCCAAGTTCCGGCAATACCTGGTGGGCAACAGGTTTCGGGTGAGCACTGACCACAACATCCTCCGGTTTTTCCTAGAGCAGAAGCAGTTGCAGGAGAGGCAGCAGAAGTGGGTCAGTAAGATCCAGGCATATGACTTTGACATTGAGTATGTCAAAGGGAAGAACCACGTGGTGGTCGATGCTCTATCACGCACACCGGCAGCGTTGTCCTTGATGAGCATAGACACGGACTGGAGGGCTTAGCTACTGGTAGAGTACTCCAAGGACCGTTTTGCTTGTGAGGTGCTGGATGGCCAAGTCACAGATGGCAGGTATAGAGTGATGGATGAGGTTAATTACTTCAAGGACAGGACTTTCTTGACTGGGGGTTCTCAGCTCAAGGAGAAGTTACTGCGTGCCTCCCATGACTACCATTGTCGAGCCATCAAGGATTTATGAAGCCTACAGGGCTATCAGGGAGAGGTTCTCTTGGAGAGGCCTCAAGGAGGATGTGCTCCGGCATGTCCTGGAGTGCAAGGTATGTCAGAGGAACAAGGGGGAGATGACCCACCCACCCAGCCGGATTACTACAGCCGCTTCCCATTCCGGAAGGAAAGTGGAAAAGCATTTCAATGGATTTCATCACTGGGTTGTCCACGGTGCAGGGCAAGGATTGCATCTTTGTGGTCGTTGATCCACTGAAAAAGTATGCTCACTTCATCGCCATATCAGCACGGTACACAGCTGCACAGGTGGTGGAGTTGTTCTTTCATGATATTTTCAAATTGCATGGTCTTCCAAAGACCATCGTCAGTGACAAGGACAGTCATTTCATGGGCGGCTTTTGGCAGGAGCTCTTTCATTTGGTGGGTATGGAGTTGACTCCGGGTACTAACTATCACCCTCAAACAGACGGGCAAACAGAGATAGTGAACAAGTGGCTAGAGGGCTACTTGCGAAACTATGTCACGGGACAGCAAAAGGCCTGGCTGCGTTGGTTGCATTCATAGTTATTAAAACCGGAACCGATGACCGGACCGGTGGACCTAATGAACCGGGTTTCGAACTGGAACTGGTCTAACCAGTAGCGGTCAGATCTCAATGAACCGGTTTTAAAAAAAAATACATCAAATAATTATTTTTTAATAAAAAAAACTATTTTTAAGATTTGCAACCATGATTCCAAGCCAACAGAGACCAAATATGCAAAGTTTGCTCATTTATATACCATGCAAAGGTGAATATATCAAAATGGTGTCGTGCACAAGAGTATGCTGAAGCCTGTATAGAAGTGGCGAAGGAGATGGATGTTGGCATGGTAGATCTCTGGAATTCTATTCAAAGAACAAAGGACTGGGAGATAGAGTGTCTGAGGTAAATTCATTTCATTTTCCACTTCAAGCAGATGTGGAGAATCGGCAGGCTGATAACAAATTTGCAGATACATTTGAAAGAATTAGTATTAGTATACTGAACTCACTGAAGATCAACTCAGTGGGCCTTGTGTTTCACCATTTTTTCAGATTAATTCACAGGATAATGCATACATAAAGTAGTGAAATCAATATACGGGGGCATCAAATAATTCTAAGAAAAATTGGCTTTAGAGTTTCAATCTGGTAATGCGAATTTGTCATAGTGATAATTATGAAAAGTTTTCATGCTGGTAGTTGTAGTTTGGTATAGTGTAAATTGATAAATGGTTTCACCAGACACATTGAGTGTTGATTTTAAGTATATACATGCTATGGGAGATGTGTGGAATATAACGTTTTACTAAATGGAGTCCATTATACAGAGTTTGATATCCTTTTATTCATGTGGTTCATGGTTGGGCCACTGACTTCCACTAACTAACTAGATTTTAATGACACTTTATTACCTAGTTCATCGCATTGATGTGTTTACTACTTATTAACTCGACTCCTAATATTATTGGAATCTGTTATCACACAATCTCACACCAAAGGATGAAAAGTCCTCACACCTAGATGGAGACATGTGAAACTAGGATGTTGGCAATTGTCACCTCGCCAACACTCCTTTGCACTTTAGACAAAGGGTATACCCAAGTCAAGGGAGACTTCCCTATGGTTGCTAGGCTCACTTTGTGTAGTATGAAATGGGAGTAAAGAGAGCTCAACAACAAATAAGAAATAAAATTATAATAAAAGGGCGTAGAGATAATGAATGAAAAGGAAATTCCAATGCCTTGTTGCTAGGGCTATGGAGGCCATGAATGCAGTCTAGGAGGGCTATTAATTTAATGGTTAGGGGCTATAGGTAGACAAAATTATATTCTCTATTGCAACTCCTAACTTGGTAAGCAAGAGATCACCAAGCAGATGCGAAGCGATTCACACTAGGACTGTAGCCTCAAAATCTAGCAGGCCTTGTGTAATATCCCCACTAAAATGTGCCTAACCTTATGATTTTTCTTTCAAGAATTTTCGCAAACACTTACAGAGAAACATTTCATTAAACACTTTGGAGGAAAACAGAGTGAAACTTAAAGAGACATTTTTACAAATATATGGCATGCATCTTATATAAAACCTTGTTCAACATATAAACATGGTAATCTTCCTTGAATAGCAATCGACTTTGAGCCAAATTTTGTTATATCTTCTATAGGAAATTACATGGCAAATTATATAAGAAACTAAGAACAGTCATGGCACTGCTTCACAAAGTCTTCTGATTTTGGCCTTCCTAGAGGATAGGAAATGCTCTTCTAAACCTGATAACACTGCTGCAAAATCAGTGCAAGGAAGGAAGGAAGGGACACCTAACCGGCCGATTAGGTACGGAACTGGCCAGTTTATGCATTAACCGGTCAGTTCAATACCTAACCGGCCGGTTAGGTCCGGTTAGCCGGCCAATTCAGGTGAGACACCCCTCAAAACCGGGTTGCAAGGGCGGTTGTGATCGAAAGTTGATCTGACCGGCCGGTTTGACCGGTTATCGGTTCAAACCGGCCGGTTTTAATAACTATGGCTGCATTTGGGAGAAAATTGCTACAACACCACTTTCCACATGTCTATCAGTATGTCTCCGTTTTATGCTTTGTATGGATATCATGCTCTGACTTTTGTTGATGTTATGTCTGGAGCTAGCAAGGCCCCCAGGGCCAAGGATTGGATCCAAGAGAGTCAGGATATACTTCGGGCTCTTAAGGATAACTTAGCCACAGCGCAGAACCAGCAGAAGCTATATGCCGACAAAGGACAAGTAAAGAGGTAGTTTGAGGTAGGGGACTTGGTCTACCTACGACTTCAGCCATATTGGTAGTCCACACTAAAGCAGAAGGGGGTCGAGAAGCTCAAGCCCCGCTTCTATGGACCTTACAAGGTGATCTGCAGGATAGGGGAGGTTGCTTATGAGTTGGAGCTGCCCACAGGTAGCAGGATACACAACATCTTCCATGAATCATGCCTGAAAAAGGCATTGGGGCAGCAGGTGACTGCAATGGAGGAGCTTCTGCCTACAGATGATTAGGGGCATTTGGTGTTACAGCCAGAAGCCATCATAGACACCAAGGAGAGACAGCTTCGGAGCAGGACAGTCAGGGAGTACTTGGTGAGATGGAGGAACTTGCCGGATGAGGATGCTACTTGGGAGAGTGAGAAGATTTTGGAGCATCCATATTTGCAGTTGCTTGAGGACAAGCAACATTTTAGTAGGGAGGACTGTAAGATTCCCAATTAGCAGCAGCTAATTGGCAATATTAATTTTGTTCAGATTTTGCCTTTCTAATGTTTAGCCAGGAAATAAAGGGGGTGATGGGACCCATAACCCACACTTAGAAGAAAATAACTCCCTAAAGTCACTTAGACAAATTCAAATTGCAGCGTGGGGCCCAGGGGAGCCAAGTGACAGCACAGGGAGAGGGACAGCGTGGAGGCAGCGTGGGCCAGGCAGCGCAGTGGCAACGTGGGCCAGGACAGTGCAGTTGGTAGGGACAACGTGGCCATGGAGGGATAGCGCAGTTGAGTGGGGCCCAAGGGAGAGCTAGGCTCTCAAGCATAAAAGGATGAGGAGGCTAACCATTCACTCATTCTATTATGCATCTTCTGATTTTTTGTCTTTCAAACATTGAGCACGCTTACGCTGTTTAGCGAAGTCTGCAAGTGTTGTTCAGCACACGGGTGTCTCCGAGCAGAGATCCCAACCTCAGCCTCGGGGGACTTCGAGTGCACGCTCAAGTGAGAAGATCCACCATTGTTTTTAAGATCAGAGTACGCAGCACCTTTCAGCCAGGAGCACGCAGTCACTTAGGCAGCGTAGTCACCCTCAGGGATTATGCAGTCTTGGGAGGAGGCAGCACCAGGAGAGAAGGGAGATCAGGGATTTCAGCCCGGGAGTATTGTGAAGGGATCAGCCCTTCACAAATCATCTTTTAGAGTAGGAGGAGGCCATCATTTTCAGTTTATCAGTTCAGGGCCAGCGTACTCACTTGGAGTGTGTGATTTTCCAAGGGGGGTCAAATTCCGGGGTCAGCCATTCCGAAATTCCTTCCTGGGTTTTTCCCAGTTATTGGAGGATAGCTCATATCCAAAGCTTCATATTTTTTTGAACAGGAGAACAGCCCCAAAGAGCAGCTCCATTCCAGACAGGGCAGCAGTTCTGGGAGCAGCATCAAGGAGTTACACAGTCATTAAGAGAGCAGCCATTCACTGGGAGATTTTGAGAGTATTTTTAGCTTGCCTTGAGCAAGCCAAGATGCCATCATTCTGATCACCTTTGTACACATTTTTATCTTTCAAATTATAATAAAATGGCTCAGTGTTTCTCCATGTTTGCATTGTTTTTCATGATGTCTCTCTATTTGTTGTAGTTACTGTTTATGTTGCTTTATATTGTTGTTTATTTGCTATTCGGAATATTACACACAATGCCTCCAAAATATCTTTCCGGCAACCAGCAACAAAAACGAGCCTCTAGCAACTCGCACTGGATAAACTGGCTACTCACATTGCCTAACTCAGCCTTCCTCTTACAGAATAATCCAACCTCCTCCTTGCTCGAGGAAAACTAGAATCACTATGAAGAATTTCTTTGAAAATTCTCTCCTCAATTTCTCCTGTTGAAACCCTGCTACTGGTGTCTCCCACACTCTCACTGTGACCTTGCTATCACTGCAAATTTGATGTTTGGATGATCTCCAAAGCGCCCATCGATCTCCTCTTATAATCTTTTGTTAACGAATCAATGGCCATGATCTAATCTTGACTCCTAATCACTTTTCTAGAAGTCACTAGAGAAATTTATTTGTCTCAATTAATCCCAATTAATTAACCCATCTCCCTAAGTTAGACTTAGGAAAATAATTAAACTGGTTAATTAAATCTAGTTAAGACAATTTCACTTAGAAACTTTTTTTGGTTATTGGAGATAATTAATCCACTTGTGTTCCTAGCCTCATAGACACCACATGAGATTAGAACACCTGTCCAAGCTACAAAAACTAACACACCCTCTTAGCGAGGAAGGTGTCCTCCACGACTCCCAACTTATCCCTAAAGAAAACAAACTTTTCTTTACCCAAAGCCTTTCTCAGAATACCAACAACCTGTTGTTCTGTGGAAACATATTGTAGCCGAATTGATCCACATTGTACACAGTCCCTGATGAAATGGTATATGATGTCGATGTTCTTCAACCTATCATGAAACACTAGATTCTCAGAGATCCTGATGCAACTCTAATTATCACAGTAGATATTGGTTGACTCCATCCTTTGATGACATAGTGCCACTAGTAGCTTCTGAAGCCATATAGCCTCACATGTAGCCATGCTTGTTGCCATGTATTTTGCTTTTGCAAAACTCAGTGCCACAGACTTTTGCTTCCTATTGTACCAAGAGACAAGCCCTAATCCGATGTTGAAGCAACACCCTGAAATTCTTTTCTGGTCCAGTGTACTACCTGCCCAGTCAAAAACAGATCGTCCACATATAACACATGAATGAGAGGCTCACCTCCTACCATCAAAGAGTAGTGGTTTGAGTCTGCCTCACTCTTAACAAAGCCCGTCTACTGAAAGTAGTTGTCAATCCGTCCATACCATGCTCTGGGAGCTTGCTTGAATCTGTATAGTGCTCTCTTCAACTTTCATACATGGGTATCCCTCCCATGCATCTCAAATCCCTCTAGTTGTTCGATATTCACCTCTTCTATTACTCCATTCAGAAAAGTCGTCTTGACATCCATCTGATGAATTCGTCATCCCATTTGTGTTGCAAGTGAGATCATGCCATGAACCTAGCCTTGTACTTCTCCACAATACAATCTAGAGTGTGTTTGATCTTGTAGATCCAGCAGGAGCTAACCATTGCACTATCCAATGGTCTAGGTGCGACCTCCCACACATCATTCAGCATGATGGAGTTGTACTCCACCATCGCATCCTACCACACTTGATGTTGTTCAGCCTCTCCTGATAATTGGAAGGCTCACTCATCAATGCCTTATACCCTGAATACCTTTCTGGCGGTCTCTTGTCCCTGGTGCTCGATCTAGGAACTCACACAAACTCCTACGCATCTCTCAATGTCTGAAGCACCTCTCTGCTTCTTCTCCCACTGGTGGTGGGTGGAGCTTCATGCACCTCATCCAACTATTGTTGCTCCACCTGTTGTGAACTCTCCTTTGCACAAGTACTTGTGCCTGTACTAGTCATTATTCTCATATTTGTGTACTGTGTGAAAATTCCAAGATCTAGATCTGGAATCCCTACTGCAACAAGCTGAACTATTTCTCCTACTTGTAAATCTAATTTAACAAGTTATTAAAAGATTTCCTCTTAAAATATCGAAGCGGTTACTGAAGCAACCTTCACCTATTAAAATACATTTGTGAAAACAGAAATAGAGCAAGAAAAATAATGCACACACAGGACACTGTTATTTTTCGACAAAAGTCCCTGGAAAAACCCAATGCGGGAAAACCAATGCAGCAGATCTTAGGGTTTATACATTATGCAGTAATTTTCTAAATACAATTTGGGATGCCTTTCTCGCTATCCCTGCAGAGAATATGATTGACAAAGAGGCTGGTGAGATTACCTCAAATACTAATATTGGAAGTTTGATTGATCAACAACCCTAGATGGCAAGCCCTCCACTGCTCTGCGTCACTTTGCATGGGGACTGTGTGGCTTCTACGCTGATGATCTTCTACTAGCTAGATCTGACCCTTTGGCCCCTTCCGGTCTCACACCCTGACCTTCCGACATTGGATCTGATTGATCCTCAACTGAATTTCGGATCTCCTCAAGGCTGCCGCATTGCCTCTGCATGGCACTGCGATGCCTGTGCGTAGCTGCTATGCTGCCTCTTCTGCATATTGTTTTTTGTCTTCTCTGTTGTGTATTCTCCAGCTCAAGAAGATCTCTAACCGGAATTCCTATGCCCCTCAACAGCAATCAAGAATCACTTAGGTCTAATTTTCGTCCGAGCACTTCTCCGTCAGAAAAATTCAATCTCTAGATCCTCTAGGTGTATTTTACAAATGACCCTCAAGCCTTCCTTTATAGTCTTCTCGTTGACAAATCAACGGTCGAGATTACATCTCCAACTAACGGCTAAATTCTAATATTATATTAGACTTGATCTGCTTTATCTAGAAGATTCACCGACAGTTTACATGAATACTCGTTAATTATTTTAATTTCCTAAATTAGACTTAAGGTTCTCATTAAAAATAATTAATTTTTCTTATAAAGTTGTCTCTAGGTGAAATTTCCCAAAACAATTTCTGGGTTATCTATAATGCATGTGTCTAAGCCTCTCCACAAAGTTTGAGACTTAGAGCACATCGATGCTACCAAAAATCAACACTCCCTCTTAGAAAGGAATGTGCTCTAACAGATATGCCATGTTGCACATTGCTCTGACTCTGAAGCATCTCCCTCTGCGCTGATGACGTCTAAAATGTTGCCCATCAATCACTGCGCTACAGCTGCACTATACTGCTACTGACCCTGCCGCGATCAACACTGCATAGGTACTGCAGCTCCCTCTCAAATGTTTCATCTACTGCTAGCACTGCCACTGCTAACTCTACACTGCAACTCAGTTGTTGAGAGAAGCAACTAAAAAACATCCATGAATCTGAACAAGTGTTCAAGATGCATCTCGATGTTGAAACACTGACTGCTGCAACTTTGCTCTGCGTTGCTCAGATGTTAGCGTTGCTAACTACTGCATCTGTCATTTTTGCACTCCTCTGCACCATTGAAAACTCTTCCAGCCTGCTACTGCTGATCTTCGGCACCCATAGCAAGGCTATGATCTGAGAGGTGAACACCTTAAGGATCCTACCCAACAAAAGTTCTTGCGAACTTACAGCGCAATGTCGGCCCATCTCCCTCCGGGAGATGCGTGGGCACTCATGGCGTACTCATCCTTATCAATCTTCACGGTCACAGCCTTTGAATCATGCTTCTCGTCCTTGTCCTTTTGCTTCAAGGCACACTAGGAAGCGTAGTGACCAAGTTCACCACACTTGAAGCACTTGATCTTTGAGACGTATTTCTTACATCTTCGCTACTCCTGTTGCCCTTTGGATGCAAGGTTTGCATTTTCTTCCTCCTGCTTCACCTTCAATCCACTGCCACTATTGCCATCAATTTTGCACTTGACCAAGTCTCTCCTTAGCTCTTCTTGCTGAAGAGCAGCCCACATCTCTTCCCAGCCTGGCAAGGTTGCTCTGCCCAGGATACTCTGGACAAATACCTACCAATCATCAGTGACTGCATTCAATGCCAATCTCACCATCATTGTAGGAGAAGAGGTAGACCCCACTACTGCAAGTTGGTCATGAATCTCCTGAAGTTTCAACAGGAACGGAACAATACACTCC
The DNA here is from genome assembly GCA_034641835.2 of Pinus albicaulis. Taxonomy (NCBI): domain Eukaryota; kingdom Viridiplantae; phylum Streptophyta; class Pinopsida; order Pinales; family Pinaceae; genus Pinus; species Pinus albicaulis. The sequence goes on along the minus strand of JAXQQM020075413.1, from coordinate 51,107 downwards.
CCGTTTTGCATTTATGCCATCCTCAGTTGCTGCTCCAAGTACATCTTCCGCTACTCGGAAGATCCCTCATATAGCATGGCCAAGGCTTCCCACATTTGCTTGGCAGTACCTTTGCCGACTATATGGGATATTATGTGATCTTCGACCCCATCCAAGAGTAGCCTTTTCACCTTCGCCATATCAGCCTTGTACTTTTTAAATGGATCTGGATCTGCTGAGACAGCTACTGTGCTCTCCACGAAAAGCTTCAGATCGTAATCATTGAGAAGACAAGTGATCCTTGCCTTCCAAATCACGTAGTTGGAGGCTCCCTCCAACCAGTCCTGATCTCTAAGCCCATGAGCTACCATGGTTGTCGAAAATGTCGAATCTGCTCCTCTTCTTCGCCCTCTGCGCAGCACTAGACAGGCTTACACACTCCTTGTGGAGCTCATAGATCTGTTACTCAAATCTTGGAAAACTAAAACTCCCCGGCTAGGAACTTCCCGAGGAAGAAAATTCCCTCACTGTGCTGCTTCTTCTTCTTCTTCTTACGACTTCCCACCCAGCAAAATCAAAATCTTCCAGCAGAAACTGCATCCCATCAGCTCTACGTTGAGGCTCTGCACTGCTCCCTCTGCCTTGGCAAAATTCCGATCTGGAGATCTTACCTCTATGTCGACTCACTCAGAGAGAGACCTTCTCGGAATTTTCATCCCTCCTGGCTTGGACTGCGCAATCCCTCTGGGGATTCAAATTGCTGCTTTCTGAAGCTTTTCAGCCTTTGACACGGTGTTGGATCTGCTCTTCCTATTTCACAAAACCTAGCTCTGAAACCATGTGAAAATTCCAAGATCTAGATCTGGAATCCCTATTGCAACAAATTGAACTACTTCTCCTACTTGTAAATCTAATTTAACAAGTTATTAAAAGATTTCTTCTTAAAGTATCGAAGCAGTCACTAAAGAAGCCTTCACCTATTAAAATGCATTTGTGAAAACAGAAACCGAGCAAGAAAAATAAAGCACACATAGGACACTGTTATTTTTTGGACAACGTCCTCGGGAAAACCCATTGCGGGAAAACTAGTGCAGCAGATCTGAGGTTTATATATTATGCAGTAACTTTCTGAATACAATATGGGATGCCTTTCTGGCTATCCCTGCAAAAAATATGACTAACAAAGAGCCTGTTGAGATTACCTCACACACTGATACTGCAAGTCTGACTGATCAGCAACCCCGGATGGCAAGCCCTCCATTGCTCTGCGTAGTCTCAGCGTCACTCTACGTGGGGACTACATGGCTTCTGTGTTGATGATCTTCCGCTGGCTAGATCTGACCCTATGGCCCCTTCCGGTCTCACACCCAGGCTTTTCGGCACTGGATCTGATCGATCCTCAGCTAAATTTGAGATCTCCTCACGGTTGCAGCACTGCCTCTACCTGGCACTGCGCTGCCTCTTCTACGTACTGCCCTTTGTCTTCTTTGTTGTGTATTCTCCAGCTCAGGAAGATCTCCAACCGGAATTATTCTGCCCCTCAACTGCAATCAAGAATCACTTAGATTTGATTTTCATCTGAGCACTGCTCCATCAGAAAAATTCGATCTCTAGATCCTCTCGGTGTATTTTACAAATGACCATCAAACCTTCCTTTATAGTTTTCTCGTTGACAAATCAACGACCGAGATTAGATCTCCAATCAACGGCTAAAATTATATTAGACTTGATCAGCTTTATCTAGAAGATTCACCCACGGTGTTTACATTAATACTTGTCGCACAAAATGTCTAGGCACCGCGACAACGGCTCAGGGCAGGGGCCGTCCCGATCCCCCACCTCAGACTTTAAGTTGGCCTCTTGCAAGCTAAGGGAGGTAAACCCTATTAAAAATGTTATCTTAATCAGCTAAGCTGTCCAATGTAGAGGGATAAACAAATAACCAAGTACTTGATGAGATTAACGAGATTTCACAGATCCAATTATATTAAAACCAGTGCCTTATGGAGTTAAAAGATCTCGTTATGCAATTAAAGCCAAGTAATTGATGTATAATTGCTGCTATGAAAACATAAATGACCACAATGATATCCAATAGAAAGCACCACAACCATTCATTAAAATACTTAAGCCCACAGCAAAGCTATCATGAAACGATCAAAATAAATGCCAGATGCTTGCAATGTTTCTGAATCTATGATATTTCAATTAATTCCAATCCAAAAATTAAAATGCTCCTATAGTCAAACTTTAGATAAAAAATTTAAGCTCATTTGAGTAGAAAATTTTTTTAGACTTTTTTGAAATTTTTATATTTATATATTTTTTAATTATTTTTTCAAACAAAATATAAAAACTAAGACTATGGGTTAAAATCTAAAATCTAACAAAAATTTAAATGAAAATCCTAAAAGGAAAATTTTCTATTTTTTGCTTTTGACTTTTCCCAAATCTAAAAAATGAAATTCTAAAAAAAATAAATTAAAACAAAATTAAAACTAACTCTAAACTAAACTAATTAAAATCTAAAGTCTACAACTAATTTAAATCTAAAACTAAAAGTTAAATACAAAAATCAAATTTTAAACTTAAAACCTAACTAAAACTAAACTAAACGAAAATCTAAAAAATAAAATCTAAAACTATGACCAACAAAATTAAAAGCTAATAGACAAAAATTAATTTAAAACTAGAACCTAACTTACGCTATCAAAAAAAAACTAATGCTAATTGAAATCTAACAATAAAATAAATCTAAACCTAACACTAAAGAGGAAATCGAACCAAAAGTTCAACGCATATACGTGTTTGAGTTTACTGTGCGCGTAAGTTTGTTTTTGTTTGTGTTTTACTTGCAAGTCAACGAGGGAGCTCGACGGCAGAGAGAAAGGTCTGTGGCTAAAGAGGATGCAGGACGGCAGAGAAGAGGGATACCTGACGGCAGAGGATATGGAGAGTGTAGGAGCTGAAGGATGATAGTTGCGGAGGGCGTGAGGCAAGACAGCGAAGGCAGAGTCGAAGACAAAGGGGTCGAAAGGCAACGGTTAAGAAGGCTCGAGAGCAGAAATGAAGGGACGGTTCGGACAAATGCGTAGAGGAATATGGAATTGACGGCAAAGGAGGGCGGGAAAGATGCAGCAAACAAAGGCAGTGATAATTTCAAACAAACCCAATACAATAAAAAATTCGTCCTGCAGAATCAAAAAAAAATTCAACCCTCAGATTTATTAGAATGCTGATTTAGATACACTTTAAATCTTCTTTTTATACTCAGATCTGCCAGTAAAGTGATCCTGAGGCCAGACTTTGCCCTCGGCGGCTAGATCTGGCTTAAATCTTAAAAAAAATTCTGAGAAAACCCTGCAACCTGCAAAACCAGAACAAATCCAAAAATATGCACAAAAATTTATGAAACCCTTACAGCCTAGAGCAAATATACAAATTTACAATGTTAATCTACAGATCGAGGGCCCGCATGGCCAGATTTAAACCCATTTCAGCACAATTTTTTAGAAATTTGAAATTTTAGAGGCACAAGCCCTAAAAGACCCTGTAAAAACATAATTTCGTAAGATAGATTTGAAAAATTAGAAACAATGGGCTTTTTCAGATTTATGAAATCTGAGAGTCGGCTAGTCCAACTGAAGACTTCCCCAGATGCTCAAACTTTAAAAAAAAAAAATTCCCTGCACACTTAGATCTGAACTTTAGATTGATAGAGATTTAAGAAAATAAACATGAGACTTTTCAAAAAAATAGATAACTAGTTTTTCCGTTAAATCAAAAATGTCATTTTATGAATCCATAAAACTGCAAAAGATACCTGTATGCAGATTAATCCATGAAGGCCATCAACCATAAAAATGAAAAACAAAGTAGCAGAGTTTAGAGATAAATCACCACATAGATCTGGAAAAGGAATACCAAAGTTTGTAACCCCAAAGTCTTTATGCTTTATTCATCAATTTCGTAATTAAACTCCAAAATGATTTAGCATGATAGCTCATCTTTTCATGATTTGCTTCCTATGATCGCTTACCCTTTCCTCTATACAATAACTTGCTTTGCATAGAACCAATTTCTCTCAAGGCGTGATCCGCCATTATTTTTTCTTGATTAAGTTCCATATTCTTAATGATTTGAGCCTGGTTGGCCTCCATATTCTTGATTACCCGAGCTTGATTGGCCTCCATATTCTTCATTACCCCGAGCTTGATTTAGTTGTATATCCTTAACCATCCGAATCAATTCGGCGAACAAGATGCTTATCGTTGTCAACACTGATTTGACAACTTGTTTCTAAGCTTCACCACTATCATGGGTTTGTGCCGTCATGGTACAAGTGGATTCATCTTGAGAATTGTCTAGAAAACTCGCCGATAGTTGAGTTCTCTACAAGATCAATTTCAATGGTTTTGCATAATACTAAGAGCACAAGGCGAGTCATCTTGTTCATATTTATCCGTAAAAGCATTGATGATGTATTGCAAACAATACTCTTCGTGGCAATTTCGAAAACCAATCGATAGCATCACCCTTTTTAAGGAATAGCCAAAGATACGTATCTTGACATCTTTATGATTATATTGTGAAGGACAACAATATTTATATATAAAATAAGTGACCATCCTTAGATGTTGTAGAGCATTGCCTGGATCACCTCCCCCGAGAAAAAAGTAATTTAGAAATGACTCCTTCGGTGTGTCATGAAAGGTGTCATCCATGATGACTCGCTTTTAAAATTTAAGTGGATGTTAGAGAAAGAGATTCGAGAACAAGAATAGTCAAAGGTCTCCACGAAGCGAGCTTCTTAGCAGAACTTCCTTGCAAGAAATTAAAGACCGGAGTCGCCACTTGAATACAGAAACCACTCGAAACAGAAGAAAAATCGAGAATAACAGATGGATATCGTGGGGGAATTTGTCCGGGAGTAAATAGATGAACAAGTGGAGTCAGCGACCCAAACAAGAAGCCAACCGAAATGTCCAGGTGCTAAAGATACGATGATGAAATGATTAGTGAGATGATGAACGATGAAACGACGCCAAAAAATATGATCCCTTGTGATGTGCTAATGAATGGCGAAAAAAGATTAGAAGATTATAAATGTTGCAGACCAAGGACAAAATCATTCCCTGAACGGCGTTGCCAAAAAATGTTGTCGCGCAAAATGCAAGTTCCAGACAAGGATAATGGCTCGACGGGGTCACACCTGATCCCCAATCTCTCTATCTAAGCTGTCTCTCTGCAAGCTAAGGGAGGTAGACCAATAGAAATGAAGAAATAGAATTGGTTGGAAGTCAACCAACTTAGGAGACAATCAAATAACCAAGTACTTGATGAAATTAACAAGATTTCACAAATCAATTATATTAAAACCAAGTACCTATGGAGTTAAAAGATCTCGTTATGCAATTAAAGCCAAGTAATTGATGTATAACCGCAGATATGAAAACACAAATGACTACAATGATATTCAATATAAAGCACCACAACTATTCATTAAAATACTTATTCACAAAGAAGCTATCATGAAACGATCAAAATAAATGCCGATGTTGCAATGTTTATGAATCTATGATATTTCAATTAATTCCAATCCGTAAATTAAAATGCTCCTATAGTCAAACTTTAGATAAAAAATTTAAGCTCATTTGACTTGAAATTTTTTTGACTTTTTTGGAATTTTTATATTTTTATATTTTTTATTATTTTTCAAAAAAAATATAAAAAAAACTAAGACTATGGGTTAAAATCTAAAATCTAACAAAAAATTAAATGAAAAACTTATAAGAGTAAATTTTCTATTTTTTTTGCTTTTGACTTTTTTCCAAATCTAAAAATGAATTCTAAAACAAAATTAAAACTAACTCTAAAACTAAACTAATTAAAATCTAAAGTCTACAACTTATTTAAATCTAAAACTAAAAGCAACAACAAAAATCAAATTATAAAATTAAAACTAGAATCAACTAAAAGTATGTTATCGTAAACTAATTAACACCAACAAATCCAAAAATCAAATCGAATTAAAAATCTAAGAACTAACGCTAAAATTACATTAAAAAAAAAATATCTAAAATCTAAAAAATAAACTAAAGGTGTACAAACTAAACTAATAAAAATCGAACTTAAACGAAAACTAACAACTAAACCTTCCTACCAAAAATGAATCCGATCAAAAAAATATAACGTATATTCGTTATTTTCATGCATTTTTATTTTTTGTTGGCAAAAGTGAGTTGACAGGACGGCGCCGATTGCCGTGAGGAAGAAGGGTCGACGCGAGATCCAGCCGTATGGATGGCTCGACGACAATGGCAGAGATGGCTAGGATAACGCAGGTAAGCAGGATGGTCGAGGATGCGAATGGGTAGCGACTAAGAAAATCGAGGCGAGAAGAGGACGACGAGGATGGAAGGCCGCGGGGCCGGAGAGGAATACGGGGACGACGTAAAGCTCGAGGCGTAAAAAAGGTATGAGCGATGAAGGGAAGGCATATGCGCATGAAGATGGCTGAAGGGAAAGGTGATGTGCCAGAGGAAAATTGCTAGAGGCTTGGCGTTGTTGAGGACGGAAAAAATGGATCGGCAAAGGGAAAAAATGCGTAATGCAGGTCAACATGAAGTGCAAAGCAGAGGAATGGGAGCGCGTGAGGACTATAAGGGAAATGCCTTGTGCCGACGTAAAAAACCTCAAAGAAACCCAGTACAATCAAAAATTCGTCCAAAGCCAGAATCAAAATCTTTCCGTCAAAACTCGCCTTTTAGATGTTCCTTAAATCAAATAACATGCGTATCCGCTAACAAGTATTTCGAGGCCAGATTCCCGCCATCGAGGGCTAGATCCGGCCCGCATCTTAAAAAATCCGAGAAACCCCAACCCGCAAAACCGTACGTATCCAAAAAATATGCACAAAAAATTAAGAAACCCCACAAAATCGGAGCAAATATACAAATTTACAATGTTAATCTACGCATCGGTGGCCCTCATGGCCGCATTTAAACCCATTTCAAAGACAATTTTTAGAAATTTGAAATTTTAAAGAGAGGCACAAGCCTTAAAAGACTCGCAAAACCACTAATTCCATAAGATAGCTTTGGGAATTTAGAAACAATGGCCTTTTTTCAGATTTACGAACCTAAGAGTCACCGTCCAACCTAAGACTTCGTACAATCAAACCTTTAAAAAAAATTCTACACACTTAGATCCGAAATTTAGATTGATAGAGATTTAAGAAAATAACATGAGACCTTTCTAAAAAATAGATAACTATTTTTTTCCGTTAAATCAAAAATGTCATTTTATGAACCTAGCAACCGCACAAGATACATGTATGCAAATTAATCCATGAAGGCCATCAACCATAAAAATGTAAAATAAAGTAGCAAAGAGTTTAGAGATAAATCACTACATAACTGAAAGAAACACCAAAGTTTCTAACCCCAAAGTCTTTATGCTTTATTCATCAAAAGGAATCACAAGAGCTTCCAAGAACAAGTGCACGATCCAAAGATCGGATGATTGAAAAAAATCCCATAAAGACCTCTTAATTTATAAGATAAAATTTCCAACAAATAGTCTTGGCTGATCCATGCCAAAATAATTCGACCATTTCAAAAGATTTGATCATTCTTTAACTGAACCGTCTAAATTATAAAATTGAGGAAAAACGAATTTATTATTTAAATCTATTTTAATTAACTCAAAAATACTACTTTTGGAATTAATTACCTCAAAATTTTGACTTTAACTTAACCACCCAGGCCCAACGGTCCAAAAATTTCTTGAAATTCTCAATATTCCCTTGCTGTGGGCCTTTAAAAATTCATTTTTTAAAGACCAACGAATTTTGTCTTTGAAGAATTTTATAATTAACCTAGGACCTAAAATTAATTAAATTTCGGCTTAAGATTTTTTAATTAATTCGAATTTAAAATTTAATTAATTGATCGAGAGAGGATTTTAATTATTTTTTCCAACCCTCTTTACATAAGATAAATACATTTAGACACATGAAGGGGGAATACCCATTCGTATAGACCTTCAAATAACTACCTAATTTTGCGACTAAAACATGATTTTCCAGTGCACTGCGTTTGTAATAAAATAATCTAGCCAAATAGCTCGGATTATTCCCAAACTACTTTTAAGGCACCGATAGAAAACACTAAGACTCACTTAGCATGCCGATGACAAAATCCAATTTAGCTTTGGGGGTGAGGCCGGAGGGGAAAACTCTACCGATCACTTGTGTCGAAAACACAAATAAATCGCTGAGACAAAAACTCTAGGATAGAAATCGTCACCAACATACTAAGTTTACCTAGGTTGTTACATACATGACGGTCTTACTTAGATCATTTACATCATAAACATGCGTAATGGGTTTACATCATTTATGTACCTCTATCCGATGATGGAACTGAATGGCGCGACCACATCGAACATGATGAAACCCTACCTTAAAAAATAAAGGTATCACATGGGACGTTGACAAAGTGTGGTCAACAATACTATTAATTATTTTAATCTCCTACGTTAAACTTGTGTATCCCTATTAAGAATAATTAATTTTTCTTATAAACCGTTTCTCGGGTGAAATTTCCACAAAACAATTTTTATCAACGTAATGCATGTGTCTAAGCCTTCTCCGCAAAGTTTGAGACTTAGAGCACATCCAATGCTACCAAAATCAACATCCCGATCTTGAGATCCCTGCTCATCCCGTGGAGATTCGCGTCTACCTCCGATCAATTGCCAGCAACTCACGAGACCTCCGAAAGTTTTTCATCCCGGAATTTTACATCTCGTCTCACGATAATCTTCCGTTCACTCCGGAATGTATATCTTGTATACTTGGACGTTTGGGGAGTCGCCAACGAAATATCCCTTTCATACCAATCCAACTTGGTGAGTTTATTATTCGTATCGTGACAATACGCTATGTTGCCAAAAATCCTAAAGCGTCCAACTTCTCTAGCTTCTTCTCAGAACCTCTTGGGTGTCATCTTCTCCATCACCTTGTGAGGAACCCTATTATGAATGTATAGTTGTAGTACATCCTCTACCCGTAAAAATCTTGGCATGTCCTAGTCATATAGCATCGCCCTCATTGCTCCAACTACCATCCTCGTTCTTCTTCGTAACTCCATTTTGCTACAAAAGTTGTATGGAGTTGTCCACTCTTCTTGAAGGCTTTCTCAACATACTCGCTCCATTAATTATCTCAAGAACCTTATCTTCCTCCCTATCGTGTTCTCCACAAGAGCCTTAAACTCTGGAAGCAACCTAAGACTTAGTCCCTTGTCTTCAAGAAGTAAATCTGTGTCTTCCTAGATAAGTCATCAATGAAGGTCACAAAATACTCAAACCCCTAAGAGATATTGTAAACAATGGGCCACATATATCAAAATGGATCAAGTTCTACACACCCGTTCTATTGTCACTCCTTGGAAATGTTTCTTTGCAAAATTTCCAAGCACACAACCTCTCGTAGACATCATTGTGTTCCACGGTACTTCTCCGGAACTCCCATCACGCGTCTCCCCGAGCACTTGAGTGCTCCATGATGGATATGCCCCATCCTCCTATGCCATAATTCTCCCATGTCTTTGCTATAACTCCATACTCACTAGTGCCTTTGGAACATCCAACTGTGAACCAATATAACTTGTTGCTTCTCACCCCAATTCCTTTCACTGATTTCCAATCCCGTGTTTTATGTACACCTTTTGTCCTTGAAAGTAGACATCATATCCCTTATCCCGAAGAGCAGAATTGAAATCAAAGTTCATTCATAAACTCCGTACATGGCAAAGACATCCGTAACACAAGTACTCTTGCCTTACTCCCTCTAAAACGTAGTTGTCCCTCTCCCAATTGAGGACTCCTGGATCTATTTCCATCCGAATAGCGGCTCATCTCCTCTTCTTGCAATCGGAAAAGTATTCTAACACTTATCATGTGACATGATGGCCCACCATCATTATACTGCATCAATGTGGAGATAGAGCTAGATAAGCAAGCTATGAGAGCGAACCTTATCCTCAAGTCTCGAAGATAGCTCGTCAATATCCATTAAAGTTGTTACTTGCTGCTTCTTCGTCGTCTTGTTCTTATTCGGACATTGATTGACATAGTGTCCTTGCTAACCGTATCCAAAACACTAGATAAAAAGTCCATTTTCCTCTTCTCTCACTTGGAAGTAGACCCTTTGCTAGAGCCCTTCTTGGCTTTTTCCTTTTCGCTAAGGCTCGTTCTCGCCATCCTCACGTTTCTAGGTTTTACCGTTGTTGCCACCGACAAGACTCAGCTTTTGGGCTCTTCCGAATGAAACCGCCTCCATAAACGATCCTAGCTTGCTAGAGTGACTCTTCCATCGATCACTTGAATGAATACATCCCACCGCTTTGAGAACCCATTCAAGGTCAAGCTCACAAGCTCGTTAGTAGTTAATTAATCTTCGACAATGCCCAACTCGTCCTTGTCAAGTCGAATCGGTGAGGTAATTAACAACACTTTCCCCTTATTCATTTGGGTATTTATTAGCTTTCCGAGAATCAATCTCTTGTTAATAATAGCATTCGAAACAGCTTTAGAATGGCATCCCACATCTTCTTCTTCATTGTATCCATATCTCCGTGATATGTGCGACTATATCATCTTTGTCTCTATCGTGGATTATCATCCTTGCCTGGGATCTTCCTCGTATGTTAAAAGCTATGTTGCATCTATTAGTACAAATGGCACCGTTGGTCGCATATTCCTTGAGACCATTTTCTTCCCACAACAATGAAATTATGGCTTTCCCGTACACCAAAGTTAGAAGTTCCATCCAATTTACGACCTCAATCCTCTCAAGTCAGTTTCCCTAAAAATCTCAGTAAATTAACTAAACCTCAAATAACTGGCTAAATTAGGTTTTATAAACCCTTGATTTTCTTCATATGCCCCGTGATGAGCCTCTTTTGCCTTGTGAAAATTTCTAAATATTACTTATGTGAAAACCCTATCATCACAACTGCTATACTTCTCCTACTTAATCAAGTTATTAATCTAAAATTTCCCGCATTAACATCGAAGTAAACACATTAACAGCTTCTTCACACACAGATCTAAAATCAATACATGCACATAGACAAAGTGACACAAGATTTCCCCGGACAACTGTCCCCAAGAAAAAACCCAATGTGGGAAAATCAGTCTTCCTGGGCCGTTGGAGGTTTTATATTATTAGGTAGATTCGAAGTACAAAGAATCAAAGTACACATCGTTAACTCGACAAAGAAATATAAAATCTACGCAATAACTTCTAGCTCGGGAATCACCCAAATGTATCTTCCACCGCCGCACTCGCAACACAAGACAACCTCTACAAACCGCGTAGCAGATGAAAGATGGAGCTTGGCCCGATGTCGGAATGTCAAAATACGGCCTAAATACTTCTCCCGAGTGGAACTCCAAGTTCCCCGAGGATGAAGGTGGGATTCCCGTCGGAACACCTTGTGCTAAAAATGGGAAGACCGCGGTCTTTGCTAAAATAAATGGAAGAGAGCAAATAGTCATACATATCATATCAAAAATAATAATCTAAAACATGTCCCTTATGGCTACCATCCCCTTCCTTATATAAGTGGTGAGCTTCCTCAATCAAGTTGGCCCCACTCCACAGCCACTACTTCCATGCATGGAGTCTCTCCAAAACTACGTTGTCCCATAATGAATGTCCACTCCTCCATGAGAGCGTGTTGATTTGGTCAAAGTTTACCCGCCTACATGCCCAAATTTCCTTTCACACACAAGGGTGCTTTATCAAACCACTAAAGTGATCTCCATTCACATTAACAAGATTTTATTCTACGAAGAAGATTTATGGGTCTCCATACCTCTTATTCATCAAATTAAGAAGCAAAACAAAATCTAATATTCCGGGCCTAGTTGTATGCTAATTTAGGAATATTACAAAGAATATGTAATACCCGTGTCTCATCGCTGATGGAGAAGAAAAGGCTCCCAAACACATCTAAATGCACCAACCTAAAAATCCCTTTGGCTCTATTGTCCCGACCATGAAGGAAGATCTGGCATACTTGCCAAGCGTGCACCGCTCGCACAAGCCACTCCTGCTGTCAACAATAGTAATCCTGTGGCAATCCGCTAAAGAATCTTCTACACTCCCCATGATGCAAGTGTCCCATGTGTCTATGCCAAAATTCACCGAACATTTGTACCACCGTCCTTGCCGCTCAAGGTTACATCTATCTCCACCTTCCACAACTTGTAGACTTTCCACTCACACTTATCTCCATTTACCGCTCCTAAAGCTAGATGCTTGAGGTAAGCCTTACCTCGTTGAAGACATCGCATCCTTTGCCCTCAAGGACAAGCCATCGAAAAAAGGTTCTTTCTCATCCCCAGAACATGGAAAAAAATCTTTGAGATGAAGAGGATTACTCCGACTCCCTCTCAAAGCCGACAGTACCAACCCCTCAGCATACTTGCCATTATCTCCAAGCTCAATATTCACTTGCTCATCCTTCATCCAACTAGCTAAAATACTCCCTCATTCCTAGTCATATGGAAAGAGGCTCCCGAGTCAATATACCACGTATTTCTCCCTACCGAGCTTGCCATGTGCTATCAATGAGAAGTCCTCAACCGAGAGGCAAACTCATCTACCTCGCTCATAAATCCACGGTTCTTTATTCGACCTCTTCTTCCTCGGTTAGGACACTTGGAAGCATAGTGTCTAAAAGATGACAATGGCGACCGATCTTACTTAGATTCGTCTTCTTCTTTGTCACCTTTTTGATTATTTTCACTTTCCCTTTGCCTTTCTTGCTTTCTTGACTTCTTTCCCGCAAGAGCGAGATTTTCCTCCTCCTTTCCTCAACCTTTGGAACCCTTTGCCACCGCCGCTACAAGTCTCGACTAGTCCGAGCCTTAGCTCCTCCCCGGATGAAGTCACCCATAGTTGTTCCCAATCCAACAACTTATCTCATCCGGTAATGTTTTGAACAAAAGTATGCCGATCTTTGGTAAACCCATTCAAAGCCACACACACTAGCTCTTTTGTCCATGGGTTTCTCTCCAATAGTTGCTAGCTTCATCACGAACTTTCGAATTTCCGATGAGATAGGAAGTTACACACTCACCTTCTGTATCTGATTTTCCTCGCCTTCTCTTTGAGGACCATCTTCCAAGCCAAGAATTTCGTAGATTGATTAAGGCATCCTACATGTCCTTAGTTGTATATTTACCGCAACATGAGAGCTACACGATCCCAAAGTCCATCCAAGATCATCCTCTTAGTCTTGGCCATCCGCCTTGGAAGAGCCTTCACTCATCCGGATCTCGAAAGCTGGTGAATACCTTCGTTGAATTCTTCGCCGCAAATTTGTCCAAGAATAATATTTGACCTTCCAACACCAAAATTTGAAGAGCCATCCACTTCATCCTCGCTCTCGCAATCCTAATCCTTTGTGAGTTGTCATCTTGAAGACTACCGGTTGATCGATTCCCGTTCACACCTCCGATACCATGTAGAAAATCCACGAAATTTGATCTACTAATATGAACAATTCGAAACAATTTTCTTTTTCTACATAGACACATAATTTCTCTACCAAATAGCAAAGAAATAGGAATGTAACTAAAAGCACAATTCACAATAGAACAACACATTTTTCTAGGGAACCCAATCGGGAAATTTTATTGAGGAAAATTGAGCAATAGATCCGATACAAATACAAGCTTGTTTCAATTTGAAAATACAATGATTCTCCCGTTTGTCCTAGGCCCGAAACACCCGCGTGATCCGTAATCTTCTTCCTCCTTCTATGCACACTAGAGGCTCCACCCTTGCGCATTCATAAGGAAATAGCTTCATTTCCTAGCGTGCTCTGAGCTCCTATTAAATTTTCCCTATTTCTATGCACACTTAAGAAGAATTGCTCTCCACAATAATTCGCACAAGAAGAAAAACCCTTGGCTCGTTCCTCCACAAGCTCTCTCTTGCCTCACAAACTCGTGCTCAAGAATAATGAATACAAGTGTGCCTTCGATCTCATTATGGGGCACTTCGATTTGGCTATTGTTAGTGAGTTTCTAAATTAGGAAGTCGAACTTGAGCTTTTTTAGTTAACAAAATCCAATACAACTAGTTAATTGATCCTCATAAAATTTAGGAGCCTAACTCCACTTGCACATTTAGTTCCCAATTTAACTCACACTAGAGGACAACAACTCGGTCCTCCACAAAACTCGCACGAAATAACCGAAGTTTGAACTCGGCCCTCATCACTGAACTCGTGTATGATTAAAAGATCACTAAATCGATTCCTTGAATTAAGGCACAAATCAAGGAACGACCCTTCGTTACTTTTCAACAAATAGAGAGTTAGTGCCTTATTCGTCCCCTTTGCCATCAACCATCACCCAAAAGATATTAAAATCATCTACTTCTCGTCATTTGATCTCTCTCTCGACAAGTTCTCAAGTTGCCCAAAGGCACTTAGTGTTTTGTAACGTCGTATCTTTGTCAGTAGTTTTATACATTTATACATATGTCTCCGATGTTATTCCTATGTAGGTTTCTTTCTTTTATATTATCTTCAACATTTCTATGAGTTTCTCTTTACACTCCCACATTTTATTCATATCGGTTTACTTTTTGAGTCCCATTGACCTACTTTTGTGGTCATTTGTCTAACATTGATATAATTATATTATCTTATCTTGTCTTATCTTATCTTATCTATAAGTGATTACACCATGTTTGAGGGTGCTTTCCATGAGTTTTGAGGTCGATGTATGATCATCTTGTGGATGGTTCATGATGGATTTTGGTAGATTGAGATGATCCATGATGGATTTTGCAAATTGGAGATGGCTTATCAATGGTTGTTTAACTCCGCTGAACTTGCACAATATTCTTCACTAGGTGTTGAAGCTTCTCGACAATGTGATGACATTCACATGTTGGCCACATGGACGAGGTTGCTCGCTTGGTTAACACCCTATATTGAGGACAAGCATTTCAGCACTTATGAAGAGTGGTGTTGAGTGCTAGATAACATGAGGTGTTTTGGATACTGGCATGAAAGCTCCGAAGTTTATTTAGACACCGAGATTGCAAGAAAGTTCATACAAGAGGAGTGAACCTTACCTGAATACATGGCTTAGAAGGTTCGTTGGAGTCTTTGGAGGCTTGTAAGAGTAAGCATTAGACACACCTCGTCCGTACCCTTGCATTTGGAGCCTTACTTGTGGACAATACTTCCTTGAAGCTTGATGTGTACTCCTTGAGGTAGTACTTACATTTTTATGAGCCTATATGTGGCTTTGTAGGTTACTTGTGTGCTGCATAAGCCCAATATACATGTATTGTGGGAGACTCCCTTGTTGGACATTGGTTTAGTGCTCCTCGTATGTTTCACGACATGGACTAACTCGCCTCTCGTGCATCCTAACTTCAGCGATTGTAGCAGTAGACTAGCACTTGCGTGCTTTGGTCTAATGGCAACCATGACTCCAACAAGTGGTAATTTCGGCAGACAGTCTCGAGTTCGAAACTCACCCGCTTGTGCTAGGGGGAGATTGCTGGACATTGGGTTCGCAGCTCCCTGTTTCGCGACATGGATTAACCGCCACTGTGGATCCTAACTTCCGGCGATTGTAGTAGAGACTAACACTCGCGGGTTTTGGTCTAACGGCAATCGTGATTCCAACATCCCTTAAACATCACATATGTAAAGGAAGGAGAAAGTTCTTTCAAATCATTATTATTGTACTCTTCCCTTTGTATTTGTCTTTCTTGAGTGAGACATGAGAATTCATGAGGAAACACTAGGAGAATTTATTGAAAATAAAGTGAGGATGTCTTTGTTGGGAACTTGCTCTTGTAAGATATTGGGGTTAACTCTCAGAAGACGTTGGAGATGATCATTTTTCATTCTTGTTCATCTTGTGTTGGAGATGTAACTCAGAGAATTGAACTTGTCTTGTTTTCCTTGGATATTCTTTTGTACTTTGTCTCTCGTGTTTAAATCACTAGGGTTTCTTGGAGCTTCTTGAAGCATCTCGGGAATAATGGGGTTAAGGCTTCATCCCTGAGACTCGAGATTAGGTTTTGGGATGAAACATAATGTTGTTCTTATTGAAAAGAAGAAGAACAATAGACATCTTGTTTTGGAGGACACGCTTATGTGATGCATGTTTGGTTGATATCTCGGTGTGAGCTAAGGTTTTCATTGCCTCTCCTAGCTAGGTTTTTTTCGAACTAGATGATTGTGATAACCTTGGAATAAGGCTATGGAATGTACATGAACTTCATCTTTTGGCACATTAATAAGGTTTCCATTGTCCAATACTTGTGCACCTGCGCCTATGATTGTCAACCATCTATTCCTTCATGGTTTTGCAATTTCCAAGATTTAAATGCCTTGTTGGTTTGATGTGTTAAGGTCGCAATTGTTAAGTAATTTAACAAGTAGGATTGAAGAAGATAGGCGACTTCTTGTATTTACAGCTTGTCATAAATGATTTTCGTGTCTATTATATGCACGATAAGAGTGCTTGTAGGCTCAACTTTATTGGCAATTTGGCACACTTTGCATCTTATCTCTCGAATTGCCTGATTAGGCTCTACGAGTTGAAATATTATCCACTTTTTGCCGTTGTTTTGTTTATATTTCACAATAGTGCTAAGGGATGAACATGTTAAGAAATCTAGGGCATCCGGTGTTAAGTGATTTCTCTTCTATTAGCAATCATTGTGAGTGCTTTTACTTCTTTAGATTAGGATCTTCTTTTACTTAGGTTATTAGTGTCTTTCTTAATCAAATGTACTACCAATGCATAAACCATAAAGAGACAAGAGACACAAGATATAGGCTATAAGCCGTGGCCAAACCTCTAACTCTTTGAGAGGAAAACTCGAATAAATGCTTCTTCTTATAGAGATTCCAATTGATGAATACCAAGCATTCAAGACCTCGACCTATTTTCCTCTCCAAGACCAAGACACAAGTTCCCTTGATGATAGTCAACGTTCCCCCGCCCTCCCCTTCCTTGTCTCAACTCCTCTCTCATTTCAACCTCTCCTTTTCCTTCAACTTTCGGCCTCCCGAATTAGGTCCGCAATCCTAATAAGACCCTTTTTCTATGCCTTTCCTTTGCTTTCTGGGATGGAGTCTCCAACTAGCTTGACTCAACCTTCCCTTATGACTTGAACTTCTTCAACTCCTACCTTCTCTCGCTCCTTCGTAAGGATTGTTGTTCTTCTTAGCTCCCGTTGCCGCAACAGATCCTTTGCTACTCCTATATGTGTAGAGGATATAAACCTAAAAACATACCAAAATGTAACTCGATTATACTATTGTTCTTCACTTGATAATAAGCCTTCTCGTTGTACTTCGAACCTTTTACTTAAGATCGTATGATCACCAAAATCCTGGGCTCGAAATTTTGTGCCCAAATGAAATCCGCACGCCCTATTTATAGTTGTTGGAGCTTGTCATAAGCCGACATGACTTGGAGATGAGCCGACGTGTCTTCCGGAGAGATATTATTATTTCTTTTGCAATCGACTTGAAGGAGGTGACTTTGTCTTAGTTTTCGAGGGCTTTTTAAATTTATTTAAGGACTTATATAAATATATAACATGCCCAAGAAAGGTCTCTTCCATACATGGCATAGACTCAAATTGACTTTTGTGGCAGTCCCAAAGGTCTACAATGGGAGCCATCACTAAATAAAAGTCCTCGCTCATGAAACCTATGAGACAAGCATTACAATAATTTTATTTTTTTCTTTTCATCAATTACATAAAATCACAATTACACATGTCATTATGAAGACTTCCAACTCCCAGTTACACTTTCAACACTCCCTCTTAACTAGGAGGTATTCATAATCGGTATTCTGGTCATTCTCAATCAAGAATTTCTCATAAGAAGAGTAGGATTGGTAATCAGAATTTTCGTAGATGTTCTATGCTTTGATGCAACTTTGCATTTATACCCAATATCAAGCAAGAATCACATAAACAAGAAAGTAAAATGTTGATAGAACATACCAATAGATCGACGTAAAAACAGTTTTTCAAAAATACACTTAACTCGATCACCCAAATATATGTGTTTGTGGTGCGTTACAAGAATAACAGATGCTTCAACGAAGAAGTCTTCTTCACGACGGGGCCTACCTAGAATGTATGCCACAACCTTCTTGGATGTACTTACACCCACAACCTAAGAGTCAACAAAGTCAACGTTGTCCACTAATGCAAAACAACAACAAGAAAAAGTCAACGCAAATCCAAGTCATCAATGTCCAAATTTCGCTTGTGCCGTAAATGCGGATCGCGTAAATCGTAATTTTGGGAGAGTGAGGTCAAGTTGACTAAGCATTGACTAAGTCAATGTTGGTCAAATCAGCACAAACTCCTAGATCAACATAAAACCCTAGCCGTGGTTTTCCCACATGTGAGAGAAGAAGAACTTCCAAGATGATGATCAAACTAACTTCCCGATGTAGAGAAAGAATGTGAGAGCTGTCAGCGCACGCAGCTCCGGCTGTCACGTGTCCCGTATTTCACGGTTGAACACGAAAAATGACCTAAAACGTGTCCAATACGATTTTGGTAGTGTTCCTCTCGGAACAAAAAACGCGTCCTCCGTTTTTGGAAAACGCGTTCCTTCGTTTTTGAAAACGTGTCCTCCGTTTTTTGGAAAATGTGTCCAACATATTTCAAGATATATGCATCTTTTCTCGAGGTGAGGAAGGCTTTGTAGAGTTCTCCACTAGCATCAGGAGATTTCCATGTATGATGTACTTGGAGATAGGGGGCTGTACGGCAAAAGATTCCCTATTCTACAACAATTAGCTGAGGTCCTCTCTCAAGTTACTTACCTCTTTGTTGTGAGAGTGAATTGGAGCACTTATGGGAATCTATATAGTTTGAAAAAGAGTAGGTTTGTTAACTGTATGAGACAATGGTGGCAGTGTGCACACCAACCTTCGTCTTATTTACAGCAAGGTAGGAATGGTTGAAGGGCAAGACAAAGATGTGGGATGTGTTTCTTGATGATATGGGCTTGGACGATGTTGTTGAGTTGGCGTTAGCCAACATGGATCTTAATGACCCAAGGCTAGAGCCGTTGACTTTTGATGATGAGTCTTCAGAGGGGTCATCCTCCACACTGAAGAATGCAAGCAGACGCAGAGATCTTGGATTGGGCATAGAGAAGGATGGAGTAGGGTCAAATGGCAAAGGCAATTATGGTGATTATGACATGGAGGAGGACATGGACTATTGATAGAGTGATGAGTCGTGGACTCGTGGCTAGTGATGTGTGGTTCCTACTTATTTTGTGTATCTACTCTGTATTTTCCAGTTAAGTATTCCCTAGTATCTATGTAATACATTTTGATTTTGATGACTTTATGGAAAATCGCATTTTATGGTTTTAATATCTAAGTTCTTCTAAATTTCAAGTTATTGTTATAGTTTTAAATTTTAAATTTTAATGACTCATGAGTCAAAGGATCATTGTTGTGGTTTTAATGACTATTTGTAAGTCTTTATGTGCGTGTAGCCTTGTATAATTGTAATCGTTTAATATATATATACATATATAAAATGTGTCTCTCGTGTCTGCTTTCCGAGGTCACTAGAACTTGTCGAATACTCATATTTACGTGTCCTCCATGTCTCATGTCCTCGTGTCATGTGACTTAGGTGATGAGCGATGGGGAAAATGACTCCCAACGTTGACTCATATATATCCATCAATGAGGGTGTGTGACACATCTCATAGTTTCAAGCCTACATTACAATTCGCCAACCTTTGCACATAAGTGAATTAATTCAAATAAATGTTCGGGTTTACCTGATCAAGATGATCTCTTTAGATCGATCTTGCACTCTCTCAAAGAGGAATCAATAAAAATATTGGCACCTTCATCTGAGCAACACAATATGGAGCTTGGACCTAGTTGTCCAAAATTAACACTCCCTCTCAACTATGGAGAACTCCAATTCAATTCGGTGTCATCCAAACATCGTGCGTCATCCCGTTGTAACTTGCTTTGTCTAAGCTTTTTATTTCGTAACAAAAAGGTGAGTCACAAAGACATCACCTTGGTCGACAAAATCAATCCCCAAAGGTCCAAAACTCCTCTATGGGGACTCAAAGGACATGACACCAACCTGGTGTTGGCTTCAGACCGACCCGAAGCCCGCTGGGAGGTCCGAAACCTCTATAGGGCTCAAGGAGTCACATTACCAACCCAAAGCTGGTTTAATCACCCGAAGTCGCTGAGGTCCGACCACTAGACTTGATCCGCATCAAGTGGTTCGACACGTGCCATCTTAGACATAGAGAGGACGGCAATCTTCGATGCGCTCCATCGGTCTTTACTACTAGTCTCAGCTTTTCCTACCTCATCGTCAAATAAGAGGTGCTTCCCATGAGTCTAGGACTCATGGGTAGGATGCACATGGGCACAAATCAAAGAGAGGTGAACCAACTTAATATCATAAGGGTGGGGCAGTGCTATCACCTCACTGTATGTTCCACAGTTTCCAGCTCTTCGTGGTTTCTTATAGCCCCAAGAAGCTATCCCCAAAAGACCCTCGGAGCTCCTAGAGCTCATAGTCCAACAGACCTTTAGCATAGGGTCGTTCCACGCATACCAATACTTACCTTTAAGGCCAGGGAACTTTGACCTTCCCCAAAGGCTTTGTGAGAATATACTAACACTCATTCATCGGGCCTATATGATCGAGCCTTTTACAACGCCTCCCTATACCATATCCTGCATAAAGTGGTACCCGATATCAATATGCTTGATCTGATCACAATACGAGATTCTTCCTGACAAACTATCCCACTCCCTGGGTTATCACAAAGGATAACTAGTGGTATCTAGCATATGCCCGAACAGCCATCAAGAGCTTTCGCAACCAAATCAAGTTTCACACAATGTGCCATCATTTCATCGCAACGTATTGGGCTCAATGGTGCTAAAAGCCACCGACTTCTCGTCGCCATCCAAGATATCGGCGTACCCAAGTGTGAAGATCTCGCATGTGCTCTTGCCGATCCACCACCGCCACAAACAATCGACATCAGTATATCCATGGAGTCTCTCTAACTCCCAACAAAGGTATCTCAAATTTCATGGTTTATCGCTACCGAAGATACTTCCTCCCAAATGTGGCATTCTTAGCACCAAACCAAAGAATGTGATGAGGATCAACCATGTGTTGACTAAAAGTGTTCACTACAAAACATAGTCCTGACGAGTGTTCATTAAGAACATCGTGGCCTCCTACGAGTTGACGATACTTGGTAGGATTTGTATAAAGACGAGGCCCAAAGAATGCCGCCACCAACTCTTTAAAGTTGAGCTCCACTTGCCGACACAAACTTATTGTACCACCATTCCAAATCTTTCTAGCAAGCCTTCACAATATATTTTCCTTGAGAAAGGAAAATCTCGCCAGGCTCGCCGTACCTCCAGCTCAGGGAAGTAATGCATCAATCCTAGGTCCTTCATCTCAACTCAAGCTTAGCTCCCTCTACATTGATGAATGAGAGGGTAAGCACCGTCAAAGAAGAGATCGTCCACACAACAGTACCGCAATGAGAGGTTTTTCTCTATCAACCTTGGAAGTAAAGGTTCGGATCGGGAAGATTACTACGAGTGAAGCCCAGCCTTCATCAAGTAGCTATCTATCTTCTCGTACCAAGCCCCGGGGGGCTTGCTTCAACCCATGTAGTGGCCTAACCTACATACATGGGTGTCTCTATCCTCGGACTTCAAACCCCAAAGGTTGCTCCACATACACCCTTTCCTTTATCGCACTATGCGTGTGCTGCGTATTTTCACATCATTTGATGAAGATTCCATCCTGTGTAGCAAGAAAGGCTATGATAGATCTGATATGGCATCGTACACAGTAAATATATCATCATAGTCTACGCCTTCCTTTTGAGAGAAGCTCTGGCAACGAATATTGCCTTGAATTTTTCAACACTATCTACCGATTCTGCACTGATCTTATAGAGCTATTTCAAGGTGACAAGTATTGTCCTGGTTCCTGAATCCACATCTCTAGACATTCTCTATTTTTCATAATGAACTCGCATTTTCGTGTATTAGCATCCTCCGTATTCGATGCTTTGCGTTCAAAGGATGCAAGCTCGATTTTATACTATCAGACTTCATGGGTCACAGATGCCCTTGGTATCTATTCTACTTTGCTTTCACGAAATGTCCCCTTGGAGCCATATGTCTTCCTCGGCATCGAGAGTATCCTGTCATGAGGGTCTCTCTCTTCATTGAAGGAGTGTGATCAATGGGATCCATCGTCCTTCAACACGAGCATCATCTCATCCTTCATTCTTCCTAATTCTTTGCATCTTTACTTCAAGATCTTTCCGAGGCTTGAAGATTTATCACTTTCTTGAGGGAAGCATCTTCATCAAGAGTAACATCCTGCATATTCCTCCACTTCTTTGACCAGCACGTAGACTCTATAAGCCTTCGAAGTTTCACTGGTAGGCCCACAAACAATCCCTTCTTTCCAAGAAGCATCCAAATTTGTTCTCTCTCTTTCTGCACATGAAAATAAATGGGACAACCAAAAACTCTAAAATGAGAGACGTCATGTTTTTACCGTATAAAACCTCTTCTGGAGTTTTTTGAGTCCGCAGCGAATGCATCATTTGCATAGTAATATCAACAGAAATGCAGCCCCATAGAAACTTCGGAAGAACTTGGTCACATAGCATGGCATCTAGTAGGTTCCACAATGGTCTTGTTCTTTCTTTCAACGCCATTTTGCTCAGGAGTATGATTTTGCTGTGGTCTCCTCTTGATGCCACGCCTTCTCTCGCAAAGTTATTGAACTTGTTCATCTCATATTCAAGTACATTATCATTCCTCAAAATCTGATCTTCTTCCTGTTTGATTTTCCACCAAGGCTTTGAAAGTACGAAACCACATGAAAGCCTCATCCTCTTCTAAGATGTATATCCAGTTCCTACAGAGAAGTCATCTATAAATGTCATATAATAAGAATATCCTCCCAAGGATGTCAATGGGCAAAGATACTTACAAATCGAATAGACACTGTAAGACATCGATGTCTTTTCAGGACACTTGGAGGGGAAAGGTCCGTGTATGCTTTCTCTTTGAACAGCTCGACATACACTCATGATCATTTTTGAATTCGGGCATCCTCATCACCACCTTCCTTGCTTCGGGAAGGGCGGATAATGAAGGTGTCCAAACCTCCCAAGGTTAAGGTCTGCTTGATCAACAGTATCACATGTCATAGCTCCCAATGGATTCTCCAATCCTCGTAGAGTGTATCAACTCTAAACCCAATCATGATAGCTTCTTGAAACTCTTCTTCCGTATGCGCACCTTCCCATCAACGAATGCTACATTAAAACCTTTGTCTTCCATAGCCGAAATAGACACAAGTTTCTTCTTCAAATCAAAATAGAGTACATCTGCATGTTTTATAGACTCGACCTTGGAGATAAGTGGAGGGTCATAGTCCTGGGCCTTTCACGGGATATGTGGCATATTCCAAGGATAATTTTCAGCTTTAGTATCCTTATCAACCAAAACTGGCAAAGTGCTTCCTTAAACCCAAAGGAGGTGCCATGAGGCACCACTATCAATCAACCAAACATCCATAGTGTCTAGAGGAGATGCAAAGAGAGAGGGCAAATACAAGAATGAATTCATTTCTTTTGTCATCAACAACATTTGATTCCCGTACTTGGAGTTTCTTGACCTTTGGAAAGGGTTCTTCATTTCCATTGCGACCAGAGGAGCCTTCCTTCCTTGAACCTCGTTGTTCCTTTGATTGCCATTATTCCCGTTGTTGTTGTTGTCATCATCCCTGTGAGAATCCTTCTTATTAGGGCATTCTCTAGCATAGTGGTTGGTCTTGTTGGCATGTGTAACATCTTCCTTTCTTCCTTGGGCCCTCGCTCTTCCATGGTTCCTCTGACCACCATTGTTCTTCTTAGCACGAGCGATGAAGGCAAGATTACCTTCATTTTCACATTCCATTTTTCTGTCTCCTTTTGAGTGCATCTCGACAATACTTCATCAAAAATCGTGTATCACATTATTATTTATTGAGAATAGTAGTAATGAATATGAGGTTATCTTGAGGAGAGACCTCCAAGTGTGGTGAGAACCATTTCTCGATTAGCTATTGTCTAGTTCTCGATTAGCTATTGTCTCCCCAATGGCCAAAAGATTATTCTGATTTCGGTCAACTTCAGAAAATAAGATTGAATGGATTCATCCCCGCCTTTCTTAAGATTCTTCTAATTGGTTTTAAAGAAAAGGACTTGATTTGCATTGTTGGCCCCGAACATATTGACCAACTTATCATACATCTCCTGATGTGCATAGCTCGGGATGTAGGCAACTGCATCTATGGATGGAATCCCTAGATGATCATCTTTGCTTTGATTTCCCCCCTTCTTATACTTTGGATTCCTTGCTGCAGCTAGCGTATGATGGAGGTTCTTGATTTACCCGCACATAGTCCATGACATCTTGGTCTTCCAACATTAAATCCAAAGACATCTTCTAGGCATGGAAGTCACTTTCCCAGTCAACTTGTCATCGCCTTTGAAGTCATTATAATTTGAGGTACCCATGGATCCTTGACAAATGCTCCTTCTTCGGTGATTGCTCTCAATACAAACTTGGGCTTTGTTTTCACCTTAGCTCGATACCATGTAAATTTTCGTAGATGTTCTTATGCTTGATGCAACTTTTACTTTTATACCCGATATCAAACAACAATCACATAAACAAGAAAGTAAACAAGTCGATAGAACATTAACAATAGATCGACTAAGACAAGCCAAAAATACACTTTAATCAACATCACAAAATATATGTGTTGTGGTGCTGCCATTTTGCCACTCAACAAGATGCTTCAACCAACAAAGTCTCTTCACGGTCAGCCAACCAAAATGTGTCACACAACCCTCTCGACAACTCTACAACTAATAACCCAAAGTCAACAAAGTCAATGTTGTCCGCCTAACGGTCAATGTGAAATGCTGTTGTTAAAAAAGTCAACGCAACCAAGTCAAAGTCAACATCCAAATTTCCCGCTTTTGTGCTAGAAAATGCGGATCGCAAAATTGGAATTTTGGGAGAGTTTAAGATCAAGTTGACCAAGCGTTGACCAAAGTCAACATCGGTCAAAGCTACTGAACCCTTAGACGGAACAAAACCCTATCTTCGGTTTTCTCTCACGTGTGAGAGAAGAAGAGCTTCCAAGATGATGATCGAACCAATCAAATGCAAAGAGAGAATGTGTGATGAGTGATGGTGAAAATGACCTCCAACGTTGACCTATATATATCCATCGCTGAGGGTGTGTGACACATCTGTTGGGGCTTGCCTACATTACAATTGACGACCTTGAACATAAGTGGAATTAATTCAAAATAAATTTTTTGCTCATCTGACCAAGATGTTCTTTAGATCGATCTTGGCAAGACTCCAAAAGAGGAATCAATAAAAATATTGGCATCTTCATCCGAGCATCACAATATGGAGTTTGGAACTAGTTGTCCAAAATTAAATGCGTAACACATTTGTTTAGCACCATATCAACCAAATACATCACATAGCAAGGCCTTGACTTACATGTACTTATCTCTCCACGAGATATGAGCAAAATGTTGGCGGGCCTACCGATGTATAGACGCCTCATCATTGTCTCTCTTGAACATATCTCACCTCGGGTTCTCAAGACTATTCTTATATTGGATTCCCAAATTCCTCAAAGAATATTGGTCCCCTACGAGTACTCTTTGTCTTCGATGCCATAACACATTCCTCAAAGAGCATCGATGCCGATGCTTACCTAATCCTTCCATTTTGTCTTCTCCCAAGTGAAGACAACTTTTAGACAAGAATGATGTCTATCTCCCTATTAATTAGGGAGGACATATCTATTCCAAAAAGGAATGTACTCATTCCCACGGAAGGAATGTACCTAAGCTCCTCAGCTTAGGAATTCCAGCCTTTCCATAAAAAACTTATTTCCAACCTCTTAATTAGGGACCTACAACAGCCCTTAGGTGGAGATGATGGGTCAACCAAATATTTGAAGAACTCCTCACGATGTCATGAACTTATTTTCGTCATTCAGAGTCTTCATATTTGGGACTTCTTAGGGCACATACCACCCATCACTTTAATCCATGAGTCACTATGTCATCATCGGCAAGTGATCCATCACTCCATATTTGGCCTTCCTTCATGCCATAGTTCCTTAAGGATCTTTCATCCTACTACATGTGCATCAACAGGGAAGACATCCATAGATCTTCCTTTGGCAACCCTACATAAACCCATCCAAATATTTGTTCAAAAGTAAAGGAATGTAGAACATTAAATCAACATTATCTTTGTGATGGTCTTTCATCATGACATCTCTCAAGTTTGCACCGCATCCTGTATACATATCGACACATCTCCCAAAGATATATATTGTCAATTGTTCCCTTTATTTTTCATACTATCGTAGCCTCTACATCTTCCATGGAGATATCCTACCAAATCTCCCCCGGTCTTTCTGGATGTCGGAGATTGCCTTTACAATGGTTGTGTATTAATCCATGATTTCTTTCCTTTCTTCACACATTTCATTCCCAAGAATTTCCAATCGTAATTCCTCAATTATAGTCAAATCAATTTCATATTACATATGAGGACATATTATGCTGATTTTAGTGAATGTGTGACCCATGCATTTTTGCATTCCTTTGAAGGAGGAGATCCTTCATTTGATTATGCCTTCAAGATAGAGCATTGATCCATGTTACCTACAACCATATGACATGACTCTTTCAATATAGACTGTATATTGCCATACCTTCATTTTCCTTGGGTCATCTAGATTTCCTCAAGCAGAGCTTCCTTGATTGGAAAGAGCTCAACTCTCGACCTACTCTTCTCATGTCATCATACCATCATCCATGAATTCCACAAGTTTGGAACTTTTTGATGAAACACTTGCTTCCTCATGATCGGTGAACCTTTCAATGAAGATTCCATCGAGAATCTTTGGGGATTCCAAAGTATCCCTATCGCAAATGCTCTTTGACAAATGTATGATGAACCTTGTACTAGATGACCTTGCCACTTATATTTTCAATGAGTTTCCCAAGAGTTATATCCTTGACTTCCATAGATTCTAACCATCTTTCATGCTTCTCTATGATGTCCCGAGCTCTTGCTTTCAATGCTTCCATGATGCCTTGATGCATCCCATTATTTTACTTAGTGAATCATGATGTTTACATCGCATAATAGACGAACATTTCTAGAAATTGAAAAGAACTTATGTGAGGAAGATTATCTCAATAGTGGAGATCTATGACTTCCTCCTTTTTGGACTTCTTCCTTTCGCCTTCCTCCACTTCCTCGATGATGTGGGCCTCTTCTTCCTTGTTATTATTCTGCCAGATACCTCTTCTATAGTGCCCATATCTCCACACCCATAGCATTGTATTTCAGCGATGTTCTTTTTTCTTTTTCCGAGGACCAAAGTTTCCAAATTTTCTTTTTCTTTTGTCATTATAAAAAAGATATGCTTCTTGATTTTTCTCACTCCGTTTCACATCGATTTGGCCTTAGTCTAGATTCTTCAATCTTGCATAGTGGCTATAGATCATGAATGGGAGTAGCTTCTTTCTCCCATAAATATTTAAAATAAAGTTACCCCACTCTTCCTAGTAGCGCATTTATCACAACCGTAGTCTTTCCTATCTGGACATGACTTCTCCCGCATTCAGAGTTAACTCTGCATTTAGATATCCTCATAAAGTATGAGGCTATTCCATATTCCTTTGACATCTTCAACTTCAGAGCTCCTTTCCTTAATGAGATGACTTCTCTGTCAGCATATTTAAATTCAACTCTACTAGTTTGTCATAGGCTCTTGAAGTTTCGAGTTTAGATGCATATGGATGAGGGAATCCTTGATGGATCTTAAGGAGGATCCTTAGAGCTTCCCAACTTCCCCTTTCATATACTTCTTGCAAGAGCTTCGAGCATCTTCCTTTCTTTGGTTTAGCAATTGATCCTTTGACATGTTCCATAACCTCATTTTAATGAGATTCAAATCTATCATTTTCTTCCATGCAAGATAGTTTGAATCCCCAACCACTTTGTTGCTCTCCTTTGCAAAAAGACATTTTTGACAAATTCAAATGTGGACATAAAATACACTTACTTGATAGGATGCTCCTTCTCCTTATTGCTTCCTTGATGTTGATGATGATATAAAGAATAGAAAACTTCTCCTCTTGATAAGGTAGTTTTCTTCAAGAATGATCCTTGATCCTACTGTGAGAGGAGAGATGACACCGCCTTTGATCTAGCTTCCTAGATTAAGTAGTATTCAAAACACTTTAACTTGAAGTAGATGTAGGGTTTGGTCTTCTTTTCTTGATGATGATCCTACTATTTCTTTTGTAGACTTTCTTGATCTAGGTTATGATGCTTCTCCTTTGACTTCAAGATGATCTTCACTTTGATGACTTCCTTGAGATTTGGTCCTTGGAGTGTCCTTGAGCAAGATGCCCTTTCTTAACTTAGTCACCTTAGCTCGAAAACCATGTTGAGAAATCGAGGGCATCAAGGTTAAGTGATTTCTTCTATTAGTAAGTGCTTGTGAGTGCTTTACTTTTGGATTAGGATCTTCTTTTACTTAGGTTAGTGTTCTTCTTCATCAAACAGCCACCAATGCAAAACCATAAAGAGACAAGAGACACTTAATATAGGCTATCAAGAAGGGCCAAAACTTCTCACTTTGAGAGGAAAATCAACAAATTCTTCTTATAGAGATTCCAATTGACGAATACCAAGACCAAGACTCCTTGACCTATTTGTCTCTCCAAGACCAAGACACAAGTTCCCTTGGTGATAGTCAACCTTCAGCCCTTCCTTTGTCTCA
The DNA here is from genome assembly GCA_034641835.2 of Pinus albicaulis. Lineage (NCBI taxonomy): Eukaryota > Viridiplantae > Streptophyta > Pinopsida > Pinales > Pinaceae > Pinus > Pinus albicaulis. The sequence continues at coordinate 22,099 of JAXQQM020075413.1, read as the reverse complement.
GCTCCTGTTTCACTTCGAATTTCCTTCTGTTTCAACTGGGCCTCCTTGAATTAGGTCTGCCATCCTAATAAGACCCTTTTCATGCCTTTCCTTTGCTTGGCATGAGTCTCGCATCAGCTTTATCGCCTTCCTCATGACTTGAACTTTCAACTCCAACCTTCTGCTCCCTAAGGACTGTTGTTCTCTCTCCTTTCCTAAGGACTGTTGTTCTTCTTAACTCCTGCTGCTGCAACAGATCGCTTACATTCATACGTGTAGAGGATATAAAACCCCAAAACATACCAGAACAGAACTTGGATTATACTCTCCTTCGCTGATAATAAGCCTTCGCTGTACTTCGCACCTATTACTCTGTGACTGTATGATCACTGAAATCTGTTTGGAAATTTGTGCCTAAATGAAATCCGTACCCACCCTATTTATAGTTGTTGGAGCCCGTAATAAGCCGACATGACTTGGAGATGAGCCGATGTGTCTTCTCTCGGAGAGATATTATTATTTCTTTTGCAGCTGACTTTGAAGGAGGTGACTTTGTCTTGGTCTCATAGGTTTTCCAACTTATTTAAGGATTTATATAAATATTCCACACACATGCCCAAGAAGGGTCCTTCATATGACATAGACTCAAATTGACTTTTATGACAAATCCTAAAGGTCACAATGGGAGCCATCACTAAAATAAAACTCCTTTGCTCATGAAATCTATGAGACAAGCATTACAATAATTTTATTTTTCCTCTTTTTATCAATTACATAAACTCACAATTACACATGTCATTATGAAGACCAAACTCAGTTACACTTTTCAACAAAACATTCACAAGGTTGAGATCCATGAAAGTAAGGTTAAGAGGTGAGTTTTACTTTGCATTAGAAGCCATAGTTTCAAAAATTTCTACACTTGTCATCTCATAGCCTGGTTTAGGGTTGCCATCTACAACAGATGCCAATGGCTGAAAGGCAAATTGCTCATTTGTTGCCAGTTTGGTGGGTAATTCAAAGAAAATGAAGTACTTGTCTTGTTATCTGTTTATTTGGTGGGAAATCTGGAGAAAAATGAAGTATTTGTCTTATTTCCTGTGTACATTACTTTCGTTATATATTTCCATCTTTTAATGCATGAATATTATTTTATATCTAGAATTTGAGTGTTAATTGCTTACTGATTTTGTGTAAGAATGAATTGTACACATTTACTTGAACCCATGGTTATCTGTTATAAATCTGTTTCTGCGGTTCTAATTCATTTAGTGTGACTAGGCAGTTTGCTGGTAGCATCGGAAGCCAATTTGGTTCATTGTTTGCAAAAGCGATTCGCAAACCAGGGAAGAATTGATTTGAGTGGCCAAGCTAGGTAGTTCAAGCACATTACAGGAGACGAGAAGAGCATACCACCAGTGCAGATCCTTCCATCTTCTACCACAAGGACCTCAAAACACTTGAGGGCACTGTCTCTGTTCTTATTGCATCTAGTAGATAACCAATGGCTAATTAGAGACCTGTGCCCTGCATGATAAAGACACTGAAGAGGTAATCAATGAGACGGTAGAAGGTCTCTACATTGGCCTCGGCTTTCCAGGTATTGATATTTAATACAACAATCATAGATAGAACTTCTGCTTCTGGCGCCAGTGATCAGAACCATAAACACGATGCATTCGCTCACTGCCATGTCAGGGTGTATAATGACTAGACTGGGAGACAACCATCCAAACAAGAGGATTGTAGAGAGTTGAGTCCAGCTGGAGTGACTGCAGGGGCTCGGGGATCATTTGGATCTCAAAGCTTGAACTGATGGAGAACTATTCTGGTTCATCTTCTCTAACATGTTTTTCCAGCACTCTGAACAGTGATAATTTTAACTCAGCCTAAGCATGTTAATATGGTTCCTGAGACAGGTATTACAGCAGAAGCATAGTCGATAGCACAAGTAGACTTTTCTTTCTTGTCAAACTGAGTTAAGGATTTTTTGTTATTGTGATGAGAAACTCTCTGAGAAATGCTTGTGGCCAACTCTGTGGTAGCTCTTGCTACGGGGAACCCTCATTTAGAGTTTTGTGTATAGCCTGAAAAAGGCTGTCTGTTATGCTTCCATTTATAATAATTTGTAATGGGGCTAAAAGGCCTAATGGATAACTGTGATGCAGTAGCTGTAATTTTAGATGTAGAAGACAAAAAGAAAAAGAAAACTTATTCACCAAAGAAGAAGAAAACTCTTGTTCAGCAACTACAAAAAGTTTTTTTCTCATCTTTTTTATCGTGCCTTTATTCAACTTATCCAAACACTTCAAGAAATGTTTAATATTCAAAGTTTTGACCAGTTCTCACTGTCATCATTTTGTTCCTACAGAGCTCCTGCCTGGCTTAAAAAAATGCAATAGCAGCCACACAACCGATTGTGATATTAAGAGTAGGTGATCAACAGGTTATGGACAATTTTATCTAGAACTACCACAATTATACGATTGTCCTAACCATCTTCCTGGAAACAGAACACGAAAAGAATCCATTCTTCAAATCAAGCTGCCAGGTCGTTACTAACGATATTCTTCTCTCAAAGTTTGTTGGTCATTCAGACTTCTTTGTTACATAACGCACACAGTTTCAAAATTGTTGGAACAATTATTAAAGCAGATAATATACAAGAACTGTCCACTAGTAGATAACTGAGAACTGAAATGAGGAAAGCAGGAAGGAGATACCCTGTTTCGGAGAGAAGAAATATGCATTGCAGCATTCTCGCAGATCAGATCAGATCCAGGATCAAATCCAATCCCACTCAATGCCCTGCTTGCGTTCGCTTGCTCTATGCATCTGCCATTATTAGTAAAGAGGACCCTCAATCGTTGAAGCTCTCTGTGGTTTGTAACCTTTGGATTGTGCGTTAATTGAGCGCGAAATGTGCTATCACAATTTGAGAATTCCGGTATTTGTGAAAGCAGGAACGGATTATTTTAATATCGCTCGTGGGATTTGTTCCCCTCCCGGGCTTACTTTCACTTGGTAAGACGGCCAGAAAAATTAATGGGCTTATGCATTTTCCAACTTTCATTAAGAGTGGTACATGGTGAGATTGTTATGTCAGGGAAAATAAGTATTTGTTGATTTATTTTAATTTTTGATTTATGGATGGATTTAAATTTTGTAGGGTTCCAACAAGATTTTTCCTAAGTGTAAATTTGAAAATGTTTATATTTCTAGGAATTTGGATTTCTTGAAAAAAATTGATAGATTAGGAATTAAGATGGATATAGATTGATTTAATTATTAATTTTATTTTTTAGTTTAGTTTTTATTTTTTTATCTAAATTCATCAAGTCAAAATGTTTTAATTAATAATTTTGTCTTTTATTTTTATATAATTTGAGTGAGCCAAAAATGTTTAGATAACATAATATAATTGTACAACAACTCTTTCATAGTGGGATGCCAAGTGTTTCTTGGCCTAAAAATGTAATAAAATAAAATTTATAAAAAATATATATATATATATATTTCAATTTTAAAATGAGACATGAATTTTAGGCATGTGGTTTTGATGAGTCATGGCATTGGGTCTATCATATGGTATGGTTAATAACATTCATGGTAAAGTGGAGTGAGTATCCAATATTAAAAGTCTTGTTAATTGTAAGTACTATTTTGATTGTGAAATGAAGGATGGTTTAAGAATGTGGTATTAATGAGTAATCGTATTGACTCATGGTATGGTATAGTTAATAATATCTATGGTAAAGTGGTGGTAAATATTCATGGTTAAAAATCTGTTATATTGTAAGTATTAAGCTTTGTTGTGCTTATTAATGAAATTTAACATAGTTACAAAATTATTATTTTAATTTATATGGTGAAATGATTCGTAATTTATAGCTATTGTTTATATCTTACATATTCTCATGTGATAGAGGTGTAGATATATTCCCAAAATAATTATAATATTTTTTTTTAAAAATTTAATAAAAAAATGTTATAAAATTAGTTCAAATAACATATTTATAAAATATTTTGAGTTTGAATGAGAGATGGTATTTTGGGTTTCGTTGTATTGATGAGTCATGGTATCGACTCCATGGTATTGTAAAATAAACCCTAATTACAAAATAATATATATGGAAAGTGGACATGAATATCCATGGTTAAACATATTGTTATATTGTAAGTTTATGTGCTTATTCATTAAATTTAAATATGGTTACATAATCATTATTTTATTTTATAAGGTAAAATGGATCTTAACTTTTTGTTGCTACTTATATATTTTAATGTAATATGCTATATTATGTTTTTTTTAATCTAAAAAGTTATTGGTAATTTTATTAATAAAAATAAAATTACAATGTAATAAAAATTGAATTTTATTATTTTTATTATTTTTATTATCAGAGTAACTTTTTTGGCTGCTTGGGAGCAACTCAAGTAGTGCATCTTGTAAATGAAGGATTAATGAGAGGAGGTCTAGTGTTCACCCCCAATTCAATTGCAGTGTCGAATGCACTTACAAAATGAATGAATGATATTTTAACGCCCACGAGACTACAATGTTTATGGGATCACTTACTGCCCTTGCTTTTTTGTCTCTCTCGATCTTAATCATTTTACTCAAATTGATGATGAGTCAATCTAACCTTCTAATGCTTGGGTTCTACCTAAAAGACAATGCCACGTAGTTGATGCTAACATATCACAGAATTATCCATGATGTTCTGAAAAGCATCACATTCCAAAATGAAATGATTTTCTCGATTCCATCGCCCCATAAGTGCAAAAAGTACATAGACTCTTCTTCCCAAGCTTCTTCAGTTCTTCCACCATCTCGCTCACACCGAAGTTGATGTGAGTTAGTCTTTAATCGAGCAATAAAAACCTTTGCTCTCCACTAATGCTAATTCCAATGTACTCTTTTTTTGTTGGAGATCACAAAAGAGGGTTGGAACTCATGTCTACTTCCCACTACTAACATAGTTATTTACTTGACACTACAAAGCCTCCCTTTGGCTCTATATTAATTTTAACGATACATAAATGTTTGCAAATTTACGTATTATAAATTGGACATATTAATATAATTCAAGATATTAAGCCAAAGATGTAATGTTTACAAAGTTTCTTACATTACACCTACACATTACCCCTACTCACAGAGCACTCTCTGCATTCAATTAATAATTAAAATTGTTGCAACTAAAAATTATATTAGTTATTCCAAAGTTTCATGGGTATAATAAAACTAGCATTTGCCCCTAAAGGCAAAAGATACACCGAAGGATAGTAGTGTTGGGAAATATCTAGAAAGTACACCACTAAAGATAACAAACTTTATTTCTAGTGATATACTTTTCAAAATGATCTTCCTAAATCTTCTATCCTTATGTGTATCTCGTGTTGCACAACATTTTTGTTAAAGATGATCAGACCAATTTCAAATTGTGATACGAAGAATTTGAGTCTTTTCAACTCTAAGTGAGATTATAAATGTGGATGAATTCCTAGATGCTTGTCTCATTTCGCACTCGCAGACAAAACTCACACGTTTTGACATTAAATTTTGAGGGAATCTAAAGTTCATGGCTTGAGTTAAATAATGCTATGGTCTCGCAAATGGAGTGGACAATAGGTTTTTCATGGTTTAGTCATTCTTTAGAAATTGTGATTGCTTATAAATAGTTTATTCGTATTAGTGGCATTAGTGAAATTATGTTCCTGGATTTGCGTTTTCAAGTCATCCATATTATCAAAATTAGTCTTCATTATGTGTACATTTTCCTCTTATCTAAAATTTGTATGTCGAGGGAATTTTTTTTATTATATAGATATTTTTTTAAATATATATTATTTAAAATTTGCATGTATTAAAATTACGAAGCCACAAGAATATCATAGATGACTTTAACATGAATTTGTGAATTTAATTATTAGATATTATAATATTATATTAAAAATATATAGTAAAGTTATATATTAGTTTAAATGAATATATTATAAATATTTCATGTTTTTGGATTTAGTTAATCTAAATTATTTTTCCATCAATTAAATTTGATAACAAATATCATATTTTAAATTTGATATAGTGAAATTTACATCTATAAATCAAAAAGAAAATATATAAATTTGAATTTAACATTTACATGTAAATAAAATAAAATTTATATTTCTTTGCGAATTCTATGTTCATTTGAATGATATGAATCCAACAATCGCATTCCACAATTCCCACAATGCCCCTTAATGTAGGGCTTATGTTTGATCTTCAAAATGGAATAATTAATCGATTCATGAAATACAAAATGAAATCCAACATGTTCGTTTTGTTCAAGAGTTCACGCAAATTACTCAAATTGCTTTTTTAACAAATTCCATTTCATCGACAAATTGTGAATGCTCCACAAAATGCCTGCACAATTTAATTAATGGAAAAATAATTGTTTGTCAATGAGTTATAAATGACAAAGTTGTAGATAATCTTATATGAGTAAATTCGTTATCCACCCATGTCGATCAATTATTGTCCTCATAAATACGACAACCATTCAAGAATGACCTTTAAAATATTATTCCAAGGATCTTTATTTTGTTCTACATCCATCATAAGAGCGCTTGCTAAATGTTGTTTATGCATTACATAAGCATTCATCAGGTCCTTATACCCAACCTTTACCTACCTACATTAGCACCACCGATTAAAGGAAGCAAGACATGGGGGCACATCCGAATGAAAATGCTCCTTATCCCCTCGACCTAGCCTACCTGGCCGAGCAAGGAGTATAACTGATATTTTCTTCCAATCATTGCCTCTGCTGATCAAGAGCTCGAACATGGGGCGAACTAATGTCTATAATGGCATGCATATTGAATCCTGATATTAAATACTACGCTCTCCCTCTTATGTCACCGTGAATCGAATCGTTGCATCCCTCTTGTATCTATTATTAAAGTTATAGGCTCAATCTCCTAATCAATAATTTATTTTGGATGAGCCGCGTAGACATCTAAGAATCTGCATTGCAGTGCTTCTGCCTTTTGGATCCCATGTTTCAAGGTATGAATTGTTTTCCTTTTCCAAAGCCGTATATTCTATGGGAGTGTTAAATATGTCATATGGGAGCGGTTTTTTACTATTTCTTTATAGATTTAATATCTAATGTTGGAAAAATTGTGATGAGATTTAAGTAAGTTGCGTTGGACAAGGATCTAAAAAGACAACATGGAAGCCAATGTCGTAAACTGAAAGTATCTACACAGAACTTCTACTTCATTTTATGTGATTTATGCATGTGAAATCCAATGTAGTAAACCAAATTACTCACGTAAACTTATTTAGATATTCAAACGTGAATATATAGGCAAGGTAGACCACATGAAATACATTTTGACTGATCGTCGACTAAGAGTTGAGCCGTGTTTTCGCATTCTAGCGAATATTTAAAAAATTTAAATACTAAAAGGATTTCTCAGAGAATTAATGGAAAAATATTTTCATTAACTTAATTGCCACAAAATTTTAAAAGCATATGAGCACTACCATGGATAAGAGAAAATGTTTTGAGTAGCACGAGATGAATTTACGTATAACGAAATGGATTTGTGCCAAACATAAAAGCAAAATCAAATATGTAACTCACAACCGAATAAATTCACCAAATAGTATTTAAAAAAGTGAGGGATGCAATAATGGTTTCATCCCTCAAACTTCCAAAGGGTAACAAATAAGGAATTCTATTTTTTGGAAAAATAGGCTTATTGTTTTGTTCTCGATACACTTCACATTAACTCATGAGTAATTCTATTAATCGTGATTGGTATGTAGAGGTGATTTTGATATTAATAAAACATGACCCAAAACTATCACAAAATGCACATTTAATTTGTAGGTTAATGATTTAATGTTATAGGAGAACCATAGAGAGGAAATTGGAGCCCAACTTATGTGAATGTGAGGACCGTGGTAGCACTAGTGATTTAGTGTCTTTATTGTAAGGTATTTTGAAGTAGCATGGTCAATCCATGGTTATGTTTTGAGGCCAATGGAAATGGGAAGGTAGAGTGTGTTGGATTTATTCTTTACTCATTTTTATAGTTGGGAAAAAAAAGTGTTGATAACGTTGCACTATTTTAAATTAGATGTTATTTTACTTATTAGGATTATGTTTATTTTTATTTTATGCAAATATGTTTATTTTTTCATGAGAAATATTTTCATATTTTATATAAAGAAAGTATGTGTATAATTCAATATATCATATGCGAGAATTGACGATATTACAATTAGTATATCACATATGAGAATTGACAATGTTGGTTGTGTGCTCTAAGAGGAGTTGGTGAGGGCAAATGACACTGGCATACTCACTATGGCATTTTCATGGTGGTTTATTGCCATTATCTTTCTCAAATTATTGTTATTTTTTGTATTTTTGTATTTATATATATTTTTAGTAGTATTATTTATATAAATTGTAATTAGAAAATTTATATAAAATAAAATTATGTGGTTGGATTATGGAATTGAATTACATTGAAATTAATTTGTTTGTCTAAAGTTTGAAAATAAATTAGTTTTTCAAGATGTTCTTCCCAAATCTTATATTCCATCGTGTATCTTGTACCTTTAGTACATTTACTAGTTAAAATAAAAATGATAATTATCTATCAAACGAGAATAGATTGTAGTGGGGATACTTATTCTTCCTTCTACCCGATTCACCCTATGGTATGACATATATCTTCTCGTAAAAATTATCTACGTTGATTCCTCGGAAGAAGGTGCATTGAACTACATAAAAAACATAATTATTTATCATTACATTCTATTAATTAAAAACGAACAATAATAATGATCTTCTTCATCATAATGATAAAAATTACGAACCTAACAACAAAGTATTAAAGGACTTAATGTAGAAAATCTAACCACCTGGTTTTAATCTCGATCTTATGATGTACTAAAACAAGATACTAACCTCTACACTCAGAAACAAAACATGATCACACAATCACAAACAAGTAAGAGAAAGAGACAATCAATCGCATAACACAAGATGTATACGCCTGGGAAAGGCACGATGACCCAAACCATGCTATTTATATTGTATAAAGTCAAGGATCATGAAATAATACACTTTTCTCTCATAAGAGAACTCCCGTACTCGCCAATCGTTCTACACTCTGATCTACGCAAAATTGAACAAATACTTAGCCAATTCCTACTGTACTCGCCTTTCACACATTCCTTGAGAAATTAAGTCCCCGTTAAGTAGGAAAATCCCTTGGAATAATTGTGCAATCCTTTCTAGGCCTCCAACCGACTCTATAATTGGCTCCGTACAATTTTCTAATATACAACCGATAGTTATCTTCCTTAACCTCTCGTCTTCAACCGGTATTCCTCAAAACTCGAGATGAAACAACTATTTATATCAAATTAATACAATCGATTGATTATCGTGAATTAACCGTATTTAATTCACTAGACCTCTCACTAGCTCATCACTTAGTTAGAACCAGTTAAATTGATTTTAACCTGCTCTTGAGTTAACCAATTACAACTCATGCATGATCGCAACTGACCCCTTAAATAATGGAATCACTCTACATACATCCTCTCCGACCCTCAACTCAAATTTACTAAGCTAACTCAACCATTCTAACATAGTTAACTAATACAAGGTATGAGATGAAATTAATAATTTCTCTTCCAATTTAATTAACGTAAAATTAATTTGTAGTTCCTATTGGGGTGAAATTTCGTGCCATTTCACCCTCTCAACAATAAAGGAATTATTTGAAAGCACTCGATCTTGTCTTTGTGGAATTCGAATTTGCTTCTTTCTAGTGCCTTCGCCAAGATGTTTCCGTATCCCTGGCTCTCCGTGAGAATGTACTTCAATGACATAATCCTCCTCCTCAACAAAATCTCGAGATGGTGATAATGTGATATAAATATGCTTGGACCTCGTCATGGAATATTGATAAACCGAGAGTTTGATGCAACTTCTGGTTATCAAAATGTGTCACCGCGATACATTTGCCGGCCAAACAAACCAACAAGTATCTTTTTCATCCAGATGGCCTCATGTTGCCCTCGACCGACCGCTATGTACTCTTCCTCCGCTAAACTGAAAGTGCAATTGATCTTTGTTTCCTATTGTACCAAGAAATTGGTGTTGATATTATTTAAGATGCCTCCCGAGATGTTATTCCACGGATACCCCCGCCCAATTCCATCTGTGGAATCCTGAAGCTTCACTCCCTCTATCCATTTGTACCATAATCTATACTCTTTAGTGCCCCGATATATCTCAAAACATGTTTCCTTACCTTTCCAAAAGAGTTTGGTTTCGCTTAACTATACTTGGCTCGTATATTTAACTGCGTAGACGTCGGGTCATGTGTTCACCAAATACATGAGTGAACCCACCAACCGATTGTAAACATTAGGACCCACTAATTCGCCCGAAGTAGCATCCTCCTCCTCCAAGCTTCCCGCAAGAGGAGTCTCCATGGGTTTGTTACCCTCCATGTGGAACTTCCTCAAAATATCCTGGAATACTTGCCCCGAGATACAAATAGCTCCCAATCTCTTTGCCATATTTCCAATCCAAGGAAATAGTAAGAACCCCATGTCCTTCATCTTAAATTCTCTGCAGTAATATTCTTGTAAGAATTTATGAGCCGCTCATCACCCTGTCAATATCAAATCATCAACATAAAGTACAATAATCAAAATCTTACCATCAACCACAATATGATATAGATTCGCATCCGCTTCACTCTCGGTGAAGCCCAACCCTAAGTGGAATAGTTGTCAACTTAGTTGTACCAAGCAATGTGGTGCTCGCTTTAGCCCATACAATGCTCTCTTGATTTTGGACACATGGGACTCTTGTCTAAGGTCTAAAAACATTTTTTTGTTCAATATACACTTATTCCTCAATAAGTCCATTGAGAAAGGTTGTCTTTACATCCAAATGGTGTATCTGCCATCCCATTCATACTGAATGCAAGGATGGATCTACTGGATGAGCACCAGGATCGGTGCAAAAGTCTCATCATAGTCAATCCCCTCCACCGAGAGAACTTCTCCGGCCACAAATATAGTCTTGTGTTTCTCCACACTTAAGGCCGCTGTAGCCTTCACCTTATAGACCCATTTGGATCCTACCACCGACTTCCCATCGGTGATCTTGGGACAACTTCCTGCACTATTCTTGATACTTCTGAGTCATATTCTCAACCATGCAGCATCAACCCACATCGGATGCTTCGTAATCGTCTTCGAAAGAGGATGGTTGAGAGACACAACTCCGTCCCCAAGAGCTATGTGGATCCATTTCACCGCTCTAGCTACCTCTTTGCCTATGTTGTGATGTGGTGTTTCATTATCTCTCGCATTTAGAAATAACTGGCCAACTTAATGTGCTTCCCTTCATACTCGTGGATGGCTATGCATGCATGGTTTCTACTACTCTTTGTTCCTCTTACTTGTGGTTGTTCCACATCTTAAGGTTCATCCTTTGGAGCTAAGAGTCCTCAATCAAGTAGGCACCAGCTCCTCTCAAGGGGATGATCAAGCATGGCTTTGTCTTCATCAAAATTCACATCTCTTCTAACCATTCTCATCTCGGAGGCTCGTAATTATATTCGATAATTGTGAGGTGTATTAGTAGTAATTTACAAATATCCCTAACTCGTTGGTTGCCTCTAGCTTCTTCTTTGGCATATTTGGTCACATGGCACAGATGATAAGGCCAAAAATTTTAAAATATGAAAACATCCGGTTTCTTACTCCGAAAAACCTCTCAGTGTACTCATCCCAAGTATCCGATGAGGACTTATGTTCTGCATACAAATACGGTTGTATCGCATGATTTTTCCACAGATGCAACATTAGGCTGATCGTGCAACATAGCTCGTGGCCGCTCCCACAATAGCTCGTTTTTCTCCGTAACCCCATTTTGTTGTGGGTTAGCAGGTGCAATCATTTCTATTCGAATTCCTTCTGAAAGCCAAAATTTTTTTAAATTCATTAAATATGTACTCTCCACCATTGTCACCCTCGATCCTTCTTCCATGTATCTTTCTTGACAAGTGCTTGAACTCAAAACATGGAGAATGTTTGATCTTCTTCGCATGAAGAAAATCCAACACTTTCTGAAAATCATCAACAAAAAAAATCTACATAATACATGTGCTTTGTTGTGGAAGTTATTGAGAATCTGCCCACACGTCCGAGTGAACTCTCCAAGGATTGTCACGTCGATTTCCTATCGTGAGTTGCGTAATTTTGTATACTTCCCCATAGTACACCCTTTGCATGTGTCTCTACACAAGTGTACCCTTTAGAAGCTCCCGTAGAAATATGTTGCATGATCCTTAAAACGTTGTAGGGAAGATGGCCCAACCTCTTGTGCCATAACTCATCGATGTCTCAGCCTCACCACCTTCTTTCGCTTTATCGCTCAATGTTTCCACAATATCCACATCAAGTTTGTAGAGGTTCTTCACCCGAACCCCAATATTTTTCACCTATCTCGTGGTTTATGGACGATGAATGCTTTCTTCATCGAAATCACATCATATCCAATCTTCCAACATAGCAATGTTAAACCAAATTCTTTCTTTAAACCAAGTGCATGCATGACATCTTTTAGTATGAGGGATTTGATTGACTCTCTATGGAAGGTAATTGTACCAATCCCAATAGCACTATACCTCTGGCCATCACTCCATCTCAATGTGCATCCGGAGATCCTTCTCCTCCAAGTCATTAAGAATTCATCGCTTCTAATCATGGAATGAGGCTCCACATTCAAGTACCACACAGATCCAAACACCGATTACACCATGCATGCGATGAGGGTGAATTCCAACTCAAATTGAAAAGCCAATGCTTCAGCTTGATTCTCCTCATGGGGACTCGGTTGTTCTCTATCCGTGGACAACTTGTGGCATAGTGTCCATGCTCATGATAGATGAAACATTTCACCTTTGGTAAGCCTCACTTTCGTCTCAGCCTTTCTGCCTCAATTTAGAATGGGACACCTTCCTTTTAATTTCTTCACCGCCACCAAGGCACAATTTTCCCTCATCATCAGCCTTGATGAAGATCCATCTCTCGTTGCTCGCTAAATTTCTTCGTGCCAAATCGAATCAAAGTCGCTCCCGATCTAGTAGCTTCACCCTCCCATTAACACAGCCTCAAGAGATATGCTACCTTCGAGAAGGCCTAGAAGAGCTAGGCTCACCAAATCATTCGTGGTAATAGTGACCCCAACACTTCTAAGCTCATCTCGACATTGAGGGAACTTGGTTTGCATTTATGGATCATGTTGCCCTTTCTCCATTTTTATCTTCCCGAGCTTGTCTTTCAAATGCAACTTCCGTGGTTGTCGTATTTTCGACACAGACCACAAGGCCTTCCACATTGCATATGGAGTCGTCTTTCCACAGGCTCAAGACAATATGGTCTCGAATCCCTCTAACAAGATCCTTCTCACTTTCACAACATTCTTCTTCCACATCAAGAAGTTGAGCATCCGCCGCGCGTTATGGGGCATCAACATCTATGAAAGCCTTCGCTCGTTGTCCTCAATCGCTCTATCATGTCCTTCATGCAATATAATTTGAATTTCAGTGCATATTCGAGTCTCAAGCCATTAAAAGACATCTTGATTTGTCACCGGATGTTCAAGAATATTTGTAAATTCAAACTCCGACTAAAACAAACTTTTGTTCTTCTCTTTCACCAGATTCTCGTACCTTAATACCATGGGTAGTACCCAACCATGTGATTCAATCTAATCTTATGATGTACTAAACAAGATATCAATCCCTTCTACAATTTGCAAACAAAACACGATCGCACAATCACATCAACAAGTAAGAGAAAGAGATAATCAATCGCACAACACAATATATATATGGGGAGATCACGCTCGCCTAAAACCCCACTATCTATATATTGTATAAAGTTAAGGATCATGAAACAATATAATTCTTTCTCTCACAAGATAACCGCTTTACCTCGCCAATTAGCTCACACCGATCTAGGCAAAAATCAAACAAATATTTAGCTAATTCCCCGTCTCTCGGCCACCGTTTTCTCACGCATTCCTTGAAAAATTTGAGGCTCCATTAAATAAGAAAATCCATTGTAATAATTGTGTAATCCTTTCCTAAGCCTCTAACTAGATCTATAACTCGACTTGTACAATCTTCTAATTATACAAATCGATAGTTATCTTCCCTTTAACCTCTCGTCTCAACTAGCCTTCGAAATGATAAGCAACATTCATTTATAGAGAATTATCGCTTAATCGATTGATCACTCATCGTGAATTAAATCGTATTTTAATTCACTTGACCTTCACTAGCTTCATCACTCAATTATAACTAGTTAAACTGATTTTAAATCAATTTCTTGAGTTAAATAATTACAACCCATGCATAACTGCAACTGGGCCCCCTTAAATCATGGAATCACTCTACATGCATCCTCTCTAACCCTCAAATCGAATTTCCTAAGCTAACCCAATCATTCTAACTTAGTTAACTAATACAAGTTGTTATGAGATGAAATTACAATTTCTCTTCCAATTTAATTAAGGGAAAATTAAACTAGAAGCCCCGCTTTGGGGTGCCACTTCAACACTTAACATAGCTAGTAAAATCAAATGATATATACTTTGGTAGAGGCTTTCTAAACCCATTTGCGAAAGTTCAACATTGTCTGGTTAATGCCACAAGGAAAATATAAGATTTAAATGTAAAGGTACGAGTTTGTCATCGAATGAAATTGTACTATCGTTGAATTAACCAGAATGATAAATTACAAAAATGTTAAATATTCCTGATACCTCCCTCCCTCCCAGTAATGGTCAATTCCTAATGATCACTTGGGTTAAAGTAACCTTTTGTTAGGTGAGTGTGGTTGGTTCCAGTTTCAAATCGATAATTTTTAAGATCTGAAAAGAAATGAGATACGCAGGAGGGTTGATGTAAAGATTGGCTCATGAATAAAAACTAGTAGCCATAGAACAGAATCTCAAAATTACCATCCACTTGTTTACAATCGTCGCAAAATCTGTTGAATATCCAAAAATACAATGTTTGTAAGAGTTGCACATGTTGTCTTACATTCGTTCATTTTTTATTTTCAATGAATCGAACAATGTTTCACATGGCTCGACAAGAGGTTTGATCTTGCATTTGGAATAAATATCAAAATTTGTTCCCCAAATAACAAAGCTTTCACGTGAATATTGAAAAATTTGACATATATTCTGAGAACACATCAAAAAACCCCATTATCATATATTATGTATATATCATGGATCATGAAACAAACTCTCATACAAAACTTAATCCAAGAGCTCGAGTACAATATACAATCGTCTCACACTATCATACAAAAATTGGCATATTCATGTACCAAATTTACTACCTCCCGACAACCCGCTCTCAGGCAATCCCCGATGGTCAAGAACCTCTCTAAATGATTAATTCTTGCCTTGCCTTAACTACGCAATCCTAATTGGCATCTCCAATGTGTGTTTGGTTGCAAATGTGCACCCACTATAGTCACAACTGATAGTCAAACTTTCCCTTTCACCTATCTCTCAACTGGGTCTCCACTGGATCTGACATGCATGTAGTTAACAGTAGTAAATCTTCAGTTGCATGTGAGATCGCTCCATGTGAATTAATTTAATATTTAATTCATTGATCTCTCACTAGTGTATCTTTAGTTACAACTAGTTACAACTAGCACAACTGAGTTTAACTCTCTTAACTGAGTTAAACTACTTTACAACTCACATAACTACACATCCAACTCTGTTAAAACTTTGTATCACTCAGTTACAACGAAGTCCACTTGCATGTCCAACCAACCAACCTTAGAACTCAAAATTCCTTCAGTCAACCGATTTGCCACATCAGTTAACTAAAATCAAGTGCTTCAAGAGAATAGATTATTATTTATTGTCTAATTATTATTAAGAGATAATAATAATTGACATGCATTCTATTTTTAGACATGCGATCTACGAACAAACTCCGCACATGCATTCCAAAAATAGACGCCCATCCATAAATGGAATTTTCTCAACCGTCTATAAACAGACTCACACTATAAATAGAATTTTCTCACCATTCTAAAAATAGACATACACCTAAAAATATCATGCGTGGGCCCCACCTAGTGTAGGTGCTTATTTTTCACTAGGATCAAGGATGTTGCTTCCGGATGCCAATTTCATTGTTTCTTATTGTAACCTTCAACAATCCCTCTCAACAAGAAAGGAATGTCTTTGCATGCGACACACAACTCCATGCATTCGCCTTGCAACCTTTGCATTCAACACTTCTCTAGTGTTTCTCGCACATGCAACACTTGCATGCAACACTTTCGAAACTGAATAGCCTGCAAACAACTGAATTAGTATAATGCCTCTGTCATCAAAGTCTTCTGACTTTTGCTGGTACCAACTGCACATGTCTTCAGGAATCACTGCGCTGCTGACCTCTGCATCCATGCACTCTGCACTTGCTATCAACTCTGATCCGCGCTCCAGTTTCCGACACTGTCTCTTTGATTTCATGTCCTCACGACATCTAACTGCATCAATCCAACTGATCCTGCTACTGTTTTACTGTGGGCTTCTCGTAGCCAGGTTCAATTCATGAGATCCACACCATCTTAATGAATCCCGCCTAGAAATTCCTTCTTGGGATTACTCATGCATGTCACCCCACTTCTCACCTAGTGGTATAGCTGCATGCACTCCCTCTACCCTTCTGGCATGAAATTTCTCTACATGAGTGGTTGCTACCACTCCATGATCCTCATCTTGTGGCTGCTCCACATCCCGAGGTTCACTCTTACCTGCATGCAAATCCTGCTCCCTCTCAAGCGTTAATTGCGTGGCTTTCTTACACTTCCCAATAGTAGGAAGCTCAGTAGAAATCCCATCTACATAAAGTCTGTAGAGATTCATAACTATAATCCAACCTTATTGGCTTTCCCTGTTGCTTTGTTTCGCAGGAAAAATTTTCCTTCACTAAAGACAACATCATAGCCTCTATCCTCTAACATTGTGACTGAGACCAAATTTTTCTTCAAACTTGGAACATGAATAACATATTTTAAATGAAAGAGTTTACCTGAAGCCCTCTGAAAGGTAATGTTACCAATACCAGTCACATAGTATCATCCATCGTTGCCCAACTCAATATGCATCTAGAGATATTTCTCCACCAATTCACTGAAAAGTTTCTTATCTCCCATCATGTGAAAGGAAGCACCACTATCCAAGTACCACCCCGATCCCAATGCACTTGACACCGTGCATGTAATCAATGAGAAGTCAAGCTCAAATTGCGAGGCAAGGGCCTCACCAGCTGTAGCTCCGACAACTATCTTGTTCTTCTTCTTATGTGGACAATTTGTGGCAATATGTCCATACTCGTGACAGTGAAAACACTTCACTTTGGACATGTTGTGCTCCTTGCCATCTTCACCGGCCTCAGACTTAGAATGGAATTTCTTCCCCTCCCCCTTATTCGCCTTGGCATCCAAATAACAATCCTCTTCATCATAAAGCTTTGATGAAGAGACATCTCTGGTGTTCCGCCTGAACTCCTGCTGCACTAGATCCAACCACAGTCGTTCCTAATCCGGCAGTTTTTCCCGTCCGTTGACAGAGTCTTGATAACTATGCCAACTCTTAGGAAGTCCCAAGAGAGCCAAACTCACCAAATCATCATCAGAAACACTTAATCCTGCATTGGACAAATTTTTTTAAGTATACCAGAATAGTGTTGTTCTTTTCCATCTTGATCTTTCTGAGTTTATCCTTCAAATAATTTCCATGTACGCGTCGTTTTGGAGATAAAATAAAGCCTTCACATACTTATGGAGTGGTTTTCCATAAGTGTTTGAGACAATATGGTTCAAGACACTTTCCATCACCCTCTGCCATATTTTTTTTGTTACACATAATGTAATATCCCAGCCAAATAGTTTAGGGAAATCACCATGATGAATTCCTTCAAGCCATTTTTATTCAAGCACCGCCTCCATCCTATCCTTCCATGCACTTAGTGTTCAAGCTACCGAGGTATACTCTAGCCGCAAACCATTGAAAGCCATTTCAATGTTTAATTTCACTGTCGACCGTAACGATCCATTCCCAAGTTATAAGCAAAATAATATTAGCGTGTATACGATATATAATATTAAGATTACCTAAGTTAGAGTAACGAATTGAAAATCACCTTACATTTTATCTCGCCGAGATAAGATAAAAACATCATTCACAAATATATATATATATATATATATATATATATATATATATATATATATATATATATATATATATATATATATATATATAAAATCAAGTACACATTATAGGTGAGTGGCCAAATAAAATAATAAAGTAATTTAATTAATCATAAAGCTAACTTAATTAAAGCTGAAAACAAAAATAATACAATTAATATTAAAATAATTAATTAAGGTAAGATATTCCCACAAATACCTATTATATCTACCTAACCGAGTAAAAGATCTCCATAAGTACCTATCACGTCTTCATAAATGGGAAAAATTTCACCATAAATACCTAAGATATCCGCATAATTAAAAAAAATGATATCTTCACGATGGGGAGGCGATGGAGAAAGTTATATAAGGAGGGTGATACGAAGGAGAAAGGGGCCTTCTGTTTTGAGAAATTCTGCATGATTATCAAGTGACAACATGGAGGGAGAGGAACTGTTCTGAAAGGGAGTCTCTGGGTTCTTGGAATTCTGGGCACGGGGGCAGAGGAGGCATCCTCTGGGTTTAGGATTGTTTCCTAAATTGGCTGGGAGGAACTGAGTGTTTCTGTAATCTGTTTGCTGCGTTCACGGGAGAACCACAGCTCAAGAAATCTTCAGTTCGCTTCAGGTTTTGTTTCAGGTTTTCAGGTATTCCTCTTTGTATAAAATGGTTACTTATGTAAGCTTAAAGTTCAATTTATTGTTAAAACTCCTTTCATTTGAAATTATGTTTAAATCTGACTATAAGATAAGTGCATGTATGAATTGATTGATTGAGTCTTTACACATTGTATCGGAGCACTTTTTCAAACTTCGGACCTGTTAGATTGAGGTTAAACTTGCTTGAGTCTTCAGTCTTAGTTATGGAATATAGACAAATTTTAAGTTTAAATGCCTGTGACTAATAACATAAATACCAAAGCTATCCCTGAGTATTTACAATTTACTTCAGCAACTGTGTTATAAGCCTCAAACAACCGCATTCAATCCCAGAATAAGTGTTTGATTACTTTGCCTGAAGAGATCTTGGTTAATCCTGTAGAGGTTGATCTTCAAACTAGTTTTAAATCCTTTGCTTAAACTTCAATGTCCACACCTATGCAAAAGATTGGTTTAACGAATTAAACATCAATTATTCAGAAGTTCTCGGCATGCCTACAAGGTTACTGCCTTTAACATTACAGTAATAATAATTTGGATTTGGTGTGTAACCCTCTTCTAGATAACACTGCTCTGTATATTGCTTTCTATGTGATGTAAAGGTGCCGCCTCAGAGACTCTTTATGAATCACAATGCCAAAATGTTAATACTGTCAAATTCACACAATAATATTCCAACATATTAATCAATGCCCATAGCAGCGTTACATTCAAGAAAGTCAACCATACATTAAATCATGTCGAACCCTAGCTACACTAATAATTTATCAAATGATGACAACTTCATTATAGATGTCAACAAATCAAAACAGACCTTCTGGAATATTGATTTGGCTCCCAATGTTGCCGCCAACTTCAAGATTCAACCAATCTGTTGAGGTGTCTAATCAATTCATATTTGCTTTGTTATTCCTCTCTTCGTACATTAGTGCTTTCTCGCTGCTAAAGCTGGCTATTGTTAGTGCATTAAGCATGTTGTTCCCAGTTACCGAGCTACCTTTCAGGGATTAAAAGGATGTGCTTTTACATTAAAATATGGACAATAGAGTCCACGTTCTGCAACATTATCAACACTGAAATGGTAGACACCGGAGTTGTTCCCATTTGAGACAGATTTCTCCTTCACAACTAGGAAAAATCCAGAATATCAAAGTATAAATGTCAGTCCTATTTAGTTAAATGAAAGTGGCTTTGCGCCTGTGTAGACAAAGATTGCTTCGAACTGATGAACAAAGTGAAAATCCTTTACTATCAAAGTATACAAAAACTTGTAAGACTATTTTACGCTTGAAGCAAACAAAACCATTCGATGAATGACAAATTGCATGTTCACAAACTACATAGTAATTGAAATTACAATACCTCCTAGGTGGTCAAAAGTTGTGTTAATTGCTGCAACCCATTTTTCTCGTTTAGTATTTACTTTTCTACTAGCATCTTTTTGTTTACATTTTCAGCTAGTTTTGCTTCATGAGCTCTTCCTTCTGCTTCAGCCATAGCCTTTGCCCTGATTGTTTCCCGCTCAATTTCTGCACGTTGTTTCTCTGTTTGATGACGCTGAGCTTGTATTTGCTCTTCTGTAGCACGTCTGGCTTGTTCTTGGCGTACAAAGGAATCCTCTTGCATCTTTACTAACTCTTGATTTCGCATTCTCAGAAATAAACTTATAACATGAACTCTTATTTAGACATAAACTGGTGCCCACAACATGATTGATTTAAATGAAAACACTGTATAGTTTCAAATATAAATTTCACTATAATTCGCCATCTGTGATTGTTTTCTGAGAACGGAAATATCTATAAGATAAGTGTTAATGATTCTTAACTTCAAAAATTCAAGGAAACAACGTGGACGTTCGATTGCCACCTGGGTTACATATGATTTGCTGTCAACAGCTCAAGATTCGTGTGTATTTAAGGAAAAGCCACGCTAACGAATATGGAATATGGTATAGGACCCCTGTTGTTGCATTGTCTAAGGTTTACGCCACAGATTTGTCACTGCATATATATATATTGGTATATCTTGTCGCGGGAATATAGATATAAAATATCCGAATTTAAATGCACCCCAATAATAAACTGTGCCATCATTTAAATATATGAGCTCCACTGTAATTTAACCCATAGTTTAAAAACGCCATCATATATAAAATTTCGGGCTTTAGATTTATGGAAATATCAGACTTTGGCATAGTAAATGTGTAAAATTATAAAATATGTAAAGTTTCAAATTAAATATATGTATATATATATATATATATATATATATATATATATATACATAAAATATGCGCATTTTCTTGTGCATATTGTAAACGCTGTAGTGTGGGTGGAGGAGTCGGGCGGAGGTTTGAACCGTCGACCTCCCAAAGATTATAAATGGCAACGTTTTTAACCCACGGTTGAAAGTCAGTTGCGTATTATATATATATTTATATTATATTTCATTTATCATGTAAATTTTAATTAAATTTTAAAACCTTCCACATAATTATCATCACAAACCTCATTATTCGAATATTAAATTCCATATGTTATTCGAATATTAAATTACATATATTAAGATGGGAGGCGTTATAAACATATGGTATGGTCATATATAGGATACATTAATCCTATATGGTCATATGGATAAATTAATGATATTTATTTTCACATATTATATTAAAACCTAAGGTCCTCGTATAAATAAACAAATCCAAGTTCGAATATGGTATGGCATATTAGAGTTTGAAACGTATGTTTTATTGGCATCTAAATTAAGGTGACAAACCTTATAATATGACACATCATTAAACAAGGATCGAATGATGGCATTGTAGGCTGTGATGGTATGGGCATAGTAATACATTAAAACTATAGTTAATTTTGGAAAATAGTTTAAATTACCTAACTAGATGATTCACTTCAAAGATGGGTTGGGATTAAATAGCTTTTGCATATGGAAAGTTTTGAGTTAAGCTTTTATATATGATGTAAAAGTTTAAATGCTTTCATGATTGAAAAGGTATAATAAAGTATTTTGTTTATATACATAGTAATTATTTATAAAATGTGTGGAATCAAGCTAATTAAAAATTGATTAATGCTATTTATAAATTATTTTA
>JAXQQM020081701.1:0-18326 GCA_034641835.2 Pinus albicaulis | reverse complement strand
GGGATGAGCAGTGTTGGCAATATGATGCAGAGTGTTGTCCTTGATGGCAACCCACTGAATGAAGATGAAGACATGAGATTTTTGGCATGTGTTGTCCTTGATGGCAATACACCTGATGAAGTTGTGCTTGATAGAATATGTTCTTGATGAAGTAAATCTGATGTATCTACAGTATGTACAGAAGGAAATGAAGAAAGGAATTCAGCATGTGCTAAAACTTGATGAAAAGAGTATGTCTCTAGGCATACACAGATTTGTCTAAAGGAAGTCGTGTATGCATGCGAGAATAAACGTGCCAAGTCGCGTATGGGCAAAAGCGCTCTTAAAGTGAAAAACCAGGGGTAACCACCATGGTATTGACCCATTGTATTGGGTAATGATTCGTCTAAATGACCCCGTCCAGGAATACCATCGGAAGTAATGTGGTTTTGGCTCATGGTATTGAAAAAGGGTAAACCTATATAAGGAGAAGAATTTCATTGTGCAAATCATGGGTGTGGGTGCAAGATGTCTGAGCTTGAATGAATACTTCTATCTGGAGTATATCTGAATGAAAGGGTTACAGTTGGATGGAAGATCTGAATGTATGATGCACCAATGAAGGAGTGATCCAAATCTGTATTGTACTTGTATTTGCTAGATCTGTTTATGGAAGGATTAGATCTGTGATGAAGCGAACATCTAGGCGAACATTTGTCTGAGTTAAAGGGTAAAATCTGAAGTGATGTATCTGTTGTGAAGAATTGCAATGACATTTAAGTTTGAATAATCATACGCTAGTTTGCCAAAGAGGAAGTGCGTATATACGTGGCTTCTCTGAAGAGAAAGCACGTATGCGCAATAAAATTAGCTCTGTAATTTGTACTGAAGTATACACTGGTTGATGTGGACGGAAGCGCGTATATACGCAACATCAGAGAAAGGAAAGCGCGTATGCAAACTAGGGTTTGCTGAAGTTTGTGGTAAGAAATGACTGATCTGTTCTGCTGGGTTACTGATATCTGTCAGTAAGTTATGTGTATCTATTTCATGGTTGTCTGTGCTTAAAAATAAGGAAAGGGTCTAATCTGAAAATATGATGAAATGTGGCCTACAAGTGGTGTCCTAAAGGAAGCTTTGGATCCAGTGTGAAAATTGATGAAACGTGGTCCATAGAGGTGCTGAGGGTTGTAGCCTTTAGTCAGGGGGTTGTAGCTCCCTTCCAGGTGAGGCTGGTAAACGAGATCATGGGATCGTAGCTCCCTTCCAGGAGAGGTTGGTAAACGAGTCAGGGGGTTGGAGCTCCCTTCCAGGAGAGGCTGGTAAACGAGCGCAGGTGGGTGCCTGCGTGCTGGTAGGAGTCTGTACCAGCACATATGTTGTAAGATGTTTTCTCAATAATAAAATATTTAAGGCTGAGCAACGGCAGCGGTGGTTTTCTCCCGACTTGGGTTTCCACCTAAAAATCCTGGTGTTCATGTGTGATGCTTTGTGTGATGGTTTACTTTGTTCTTATTGTTCATGTTTACTGTTTATTAAACATCTGATGAATGAATGATGGAATGATTTAAGTAAAGAACTAATGACATAATTAGATATCTGTGTATACGCGAGTTTCATAAAGGGTATCCGTGTATATACGCGAGTCTGTTTCAGGAAAGTAGCGTATGGGTTTTAGAAGCAAGAAAAAGTAAAATTTTTGAATATGCAGTAAATACTGATTCACCCCCCCTCTCAGTATTTTTCCCAACAATTGGTATCAGAGGTGGTCCTTCTGCAGAAGCTTGATCGCTTGAAGGAGATCCGTCGCAATGGGAAGTCAAGAAGGAGTAATGTCCATAAAGCCACCTCTATTCAATGGAAGCAATCTAATATTCTGGAAGGTACGAACAAAAGCATATATGCAAAGTATTGGTGCAGATGTATGGGCAATCGTGGAAGAAGGTTATCAATACCCAGCAAGTATTCCTATTGATGCTGCTGAAAGAAAGAAGTATGAAATCAATGCCAAAGCAGTGAATGTCTTATTAGGAAGCATGTCTGAATTAGAATTTGCTAAAGTGATGCAGCTACATTCAGCAAAAGAGATATGGGACAAAATCATTCGGAGCTATGAAGGAGATACAAAGGTAAAAAATGCAAAACTCCAAACTCTTAGAATCGAATATGAAAATTTGAAGATGCATAGTGATGAAAGTGTTGCCAGTTTCTTTCTTCGTCTAGATGATATTGTAAATCGGATGAGAAATTTGGGTGAAACCATAACCGATACTACTCTGGTGGAAAAAGTCTTAAGAACCTTGACTTCAAAATTTGACTCTAAAGTTTCAGCCATTGACGAAAGGCAAGATCTGCAAACTCTTACTATTGTTCAATTACATGGTATTCTGATTGCTTTTGAAATGAGGCAAGGAGGCCCCTCTCAAATCAAAGAAGCTGCTTTTAAGGCATCTGCAAAAGGAAAAGAAAAGGAAGTTGTCAAAGAATCCAGCTATATATATGAAGAAGAAGAAGAAGCAAATTTTGTGAGAAGACTTCAACTAGGTACCGGAAAGTTCAAAGGTAAGCTTCCCTTCAAATGTTTCAATTGTGGAAGAGTTGGTCATTATGCTGCAAAGTGTCCTTATAAAGAAACTTCGGCTAAAGGAAAAGAAGTAGCAAGAAGGAATAAGAATCGATCTAGCACAAGAAAAAGTTATTATACTAATGAAGACAGTGATGGATCATCTAATAGTGAGGAAGAATGTGAAGAAGACTTTAGACTTCTCATGGCTTTTGAACAAAGAGAAGAAAAGGATACTTTTGTGGACGCTCTAGAAGACAATGATTTTCTTGAAGAAAACAATCAACTCAAGGTAAGCCTAGAAGAAAAGAACATAATCATATAGAGACTCTTGAAAATTAGCTTGAAGCAAAGGAAAAACGCATTGAGGAATTGGAGTGTGAAGTAGTAAGTCTAAGGAAAGATAATGAGAAAGTGAAGACTCTCAATATTAGATTTGCTAAAGGTTCAGAAACCTTAGATGATATTATCAAGACACAACGGTCTCCTCTTATAAAAATAGGTCTTGGATATACTGGGGAATTTTCCCAGACTTCAGCTCCAAATTATCTGAAAGCAGTCACAACTGGTTCTCTTCATTCAGCCACTCAGCAAGGAAACAAAGGATCTTTACAGGTAAAGCATGATCATCTCAATTCAAGGATCACTAACAGGGAGATCCCTCAAAGAAGCAACAACCAACAGGTAAATTCAAATAGAAGATTTCATGATCGCAGAAATTTCTATTTCAATGGACAATGTTTCTCATGTCACAATTTTGGTCATAAAGCTGTTCAATGTGTTGCATATAAAACCATCATGACAAGAGAAGCAAGAAAGAAAAGGATGAATATTGAACCAAAGAAGAACACCTATAACAACTTTTCTCCTCTTCAAAACGAAGTTGAATGTACTTATTGCAATAACGTTGGTCATGAAGAATCTGAATGTAGGAGCAAGGTCCAGCCAAAAGAACATGTTCCTTCAAGCTCTAAAGTATGGAAAAAGAAAGAAATACAAGTTGAAAATTGTGGGATAGCATTATTTGCAGAAGGCGAAGAAAATCAATGGTACATTGATAGTGGGTGCTCAAGACACATGACAGGTGAAAAAAGCAAACTCCTTACATATAATGCTCTAGAAAAGGAAAAGAAAGTTACATTTGGAAATGATACTCCTGCTGTAATTAAAGGAAAAGGGTCAGCATTTCTAAAAGAAAAGGTGAAGGCTAATGATGTCATGTATGTGGATGGATTAAGGCATAACTTGTTAAGTGTAAGTCAAATGTGTGATCAAGGAACATAAGTGGTCTTTAGTTCAAAAGAATGTGTGGTTCGTGATCTTGATACAGGTAAAATCATTATTAAAGGAAAAAGAAATCCAAGCAACCTGTATGTACTGAACAGCATAGATCAATGTTACTTAAGCAAGTCTTCAGAAAATTGGCTATGGCATAGAAGGCTGGGGCATCTGAGCTTCTCTCAAATCAACAAAGCAAGCAGACTTCAAGTTGTTCGTGGTCTTCCCAATATTAATCTACCGGAAAGTATCATATGCAAATCTTGTCAATTCGGTAAGCAGACCAGAGTACGATTTAATGCCAAAGAAGGATCATCAAGTGAGCCTCTTGAACTCATTCATACTGACATATGTGGTCCTATGAGAAAAAAATCACCACGTGGGGAAGAATACTATATCTTATTCATTGATGATTATTCTAGAATGTGTTGGATCGGGCTCATTAAACACAAAGATGAAGCATTTGAAAAATTTCAGATCTTCAAAACATTAGTTGAAAATGAATTAGATCTAAAAATCAAGTGTCTTAGATCTGATCGAGGAGGAGAATATACATCAAATGAATTCTTTGAATTTTGTGAACAACATGGCATAAAAAGGCAATTCTCTGTAGCAGGTACTCCACAACAAAATGGCGTAGCAGAAAGAATGAATAGAACAATTCAAAAAATGGCTAGAGCTATGCTCGATGATTCTGGAACTCCTGACATGTTCTAGGGAGAAGAAGCACATATAGCAGCTAACATTCTCAACAAGGCTCATGTTCGGGTAAATAGTGACAAAACTCCGTATGAACTCTGGTATGGTAATTCTCCATCTGTGAAGCATTTTAGAGTTTTTGGATGTAAATGCTTTATCAAAAATAATGATGAAAAGCTTGGAAAGTTTGAACCTAGATCAGATGAAGGGATATTTCTTGGTTACTCATCTTCAAGCAAAGCATACAAATGTTACAATAAAAGGCTTCGAAAGATTGTTGAATGTATTGATGTTGTTATTGATGAGTCTCCTGTAGCTCCTAAAGAAGAAAAACAAACAACAAAAGAAGATGATGGTGACATATGTCCTTCTACATCAAATAGAAATGATATGGACAATGGATCCAATGAAGAACCTGAAGATGATCTATCTGAAAAAGCTCCATCCAGATATGTTCAAAAGAATCATCCTGAATCTCAAATTTTGGGTGACAAGGAATCAGGTGTACGAACAAGGAGAACTCTTATGGGATCTTCTAATCATTTGGTACTTCTATCCACAATTGAACCACACAATGTCAATCAAGCTAGCAAAGATGAATGTTGGAAGCAAGCCATGAATGAAGAGCTTGATCAAATTGAAAAGAATGATACTTGGGAATTGGTACCAAGACCACATGATAAAAATATCATTGGAACTAAATGGATTTTCAAGAACAAGTTAAATGAGAATGGGGATGTTGTAAGAAACAAAGCTAGATTGGTTTGCAAAGGGTATACTCAACAAGAAGGTATAGACTTTGAAGAAAATTGTGCTCCTGTAGCTAAACTTGAAGCCATAAGAATGTTTCTTGCTTTTTCAAGTTATCAGCAAATCAAAGTTTATCAAATGGATGTTAAATCTGCTTTTCTCAATGGTGATCTAGAAGAAGAAGTATATATAGAACAACCGGAAGGATTCATTTTGGGAAATGATGCAAATCTTTTTTGTAGACTCAAAAAGGCTCTATATGGTCTCAAACAAGCTCCAAGGGCTTGGTATTATCGTCTTGACAAATATCTTCATCAACAAGGATTTTCAAAGGGATCTGCTGATAGCAACTTATACACAAAAGTTGAAAATGATAAACTATTGATTGTGGTTGTATATGTTGATGATATCATTTTTGGGAGTAACGAAGAATCTTTGAGTCAAAAATTTGCTTCTGTCATGCAGCAAGAATTTGAAATGTCCTTACTTGGAGAACTAACATTCTTTCTTGGCTTACAAGTGCATCAAACTGTAGATGGTATATTCCTATCACAAGCAAAATATCTTAAGAAAATTCTGAAGAAGTATGGCATGGAAGAATGCAAACATGTAAGTACACTAAGGATAACCTGATGAAATCTCAGTTCTCATGATGATTCTCCCACAATGAATCAACCAGAATACAGATCAATGATAGGAAGTCTACTTTATCTCACTGGGACTAGACCAGACATTATGCATGCAGTTGGGATTGTTGGACGATTCCAAGCTAATCCAAAAGAGTCTCACCTTCAAGCTGTTAAAAGAATTTTCAAATATCTTCAAGGAACTCAAGATCTTGGTCTATGGTATCCAAAGAATGCTGATCTTACTCTTCATGCTTACACTGATGCAGATTGGGCTGGAAGTGTTGATGATCGGAAAAGCACTAGTGGTGGTGCATTCTATATGGGACCTCGGTTAGTATCTTGGTTCAGCAAGAAGCAAAATTCTATTGCCTTATCTACAGCAGAAGCAGAATATGTGGCTGCCGCATCTTGTTGCACTCAACTCCTTTGGATGATGCAAACCTTACAATATTTTCAAATCAAATGTACACCTCCTGTCCCCATTAAGTGTGACAATACAAGTGCCATCAGTATTTCAAAGAATCCTGTTATGCATTCGAAGACCAAACACATTCCCATCAAGTATCACTTCTTACGTGAACAAGTGCTTGAGCAAAAGGTGAAGTTGGAGTATGTTCCCTCCAAAGAACAAGTTGCTGATATATTTACCAAACCTCTGCCCAGGGAAGCGTTCGAGTATCTAAGACAGAAGCTGGGAGTGTTCTCTGCCAGTCAAAAGAACAAATCTGCATAAATTTAGAAGATGGCATTGGATACGCGGGTTTCTTGAAACACAGTCGCGTATATACGCGAGTTCCTGCACAGAAAACCGCGTATGTTTGGTTGCTGGAAATTTTTGGTTGGTTCAGCTCTCTTCAGCACAGCTGCAGTGTTGTTTGGTATCTCTGATACTGTTTGGTATCTCTGGTGGTGTTCCAGTTCTCATAATTCTATTTCTAATGTTTTGATAAAGATGCCTTGATGATTTGTTGGTAAAAGTGTTCAGGATGCACAAACTAAGGGGGAGCCTTAGTCATATGGAAAGGTTGCTTGGATGCACAGATTCAGGGGGAGCATTAGCTTTGCTAAGTATAATGCATTGTTGGCATTATGATGATTCTGAAATATGTTCTTTGAAGTCTTTCTGGTGTTGGTCATAAATGGTCATATTTGTATTTTGATGAAAAGGTCATGTTGAGACCCATGATGTAAATTTGTAATATTCAGTCATGTAAGGACTTGTCAATTTTTGTAAACCCACTTGGTTGGGTAACTGAGTCAAATTTGTAAATCCACTTGGTTGGATATTTGATGTAAGCGTGAGTCTTTGGTGATAGGAAGTTCATAGAGTCATGTACTTCATTGAAAATTTATGTTTGAAGATTCAGCATGAACTCAGGGGGAGCCTGGTCCCTTCAGTATACATCAGATCTGCAGAACGCTTCTTCTACATGAGGAGAACAGGGGGAGAGTGCATTGGTTTTGATCCGCCCTTTGCCCTTGATGTCAAAGGGGGAGAGTGACATGGTGTTTGAATGAAGATAATGGTGTCAAAGAATTGGGAGAGTAACATGGTGTCATTGTATACTTAATGTACCTATCTGTTGTGGTAACCAAACACCATCGTGGTTGCCATCAAGTCCAAAGGGGGAGATTGTTGGAAATATGATGCAGAGTGTTGTCCTTGATGGCAACCCACTGAATGAAGATGAAGACATGCGACTGTTGACATGTGTTGTCCTTGATGCAAACCACCTGATGAAGTTGTGCTGATAGAATATGTTATGTTCTTTGATGAAGTAAATTGTCCCATTGTCGTTGTGCGTATGAAATGAAGAAAGAATCAACATAAAGCAAAATTGATGAAAAGAGTATGTCTCTAGGCATACGCGAGATTGTCAAAGAAGTCGCAGATGCACGCGGGAAAAAACGTGCAAGTCGTGACATGGGCAAAAGCGTTCTTCTTAAAGTGCAAAACTGTGGGTAACCACCATGGTATTGACCCATTGTATTGGGCACGATTCATCTAAATGAATCCGTCTGTAGAATACCATCGGAAGTAATGTGGTTTTGGCTCATGGTATTGAAAAAGGGTAAACCTATATAAGGAGAAGAATTTCATTGTGCAAATCATGGGTGTGGGTGCAAGATGTCTGAGCTTGAATGAATACTTCTCTCTGGAGTATATCTGAATGAAAGGGTTATAGTTGAATGGAAGATCTGAATGTATGATGCACCAATGAAGGAGTGATCCAGATCTGTATTGTACTTGTATTTGCTAGATCTGTTTATGGAAGGATTAGATCTGTGATGAAGCGAACATCTAGGCGAACATATGTCTGAGGTAAAGGGTAAAATCTGAAGTGATGTATCTGTTGTGAAGAATTGCAATGACATTTAAGTTTGAAGAATCATACGCTAGTTTTCCAAAGAGGAAGTGCGTATATACGCGGCTTCTCTGAAGAGAAAGCGCGTATGCGCAATAAAATTAGCTCTGTAATTTGTACTGAAGTATACGCTGGTTGATGTGGACGAAAGCGCGTATATACGCGACATCAGAGAAAGGAAAGTGCGTATGCAAACTAGGGTTTGCTGAAGTTTGTGGTAATAAATGACTGATCTATTCTGCTGGGTTACTGATATCTGTCAGTAAGTTATGTGTATCTATTTCATGGTTGTCTGTGCTTAAAAATAAGGAAAGGGTCTAATCTGAAAATATGATGAAATGTGGCCTACAAGTGGTGTCCTAAAGGAAGCTTTGGATCCAGTGTGAAAATTGATGAAACGTGGTCCATAGAGGTGTTGAGGGTTGTAGCCTTCAGTCAGGGGGTTGTAGCTCCCTTCCAGGTGAGGCCGGTAAACGAGATCAGGGGGTCGTAGCTCCCTTCCAGGAGAGGCTGGTAAACGAGTCATGGGGTTGGAGCTCCCTTCCAGGAGAGGCTGGTAAATGAGCGCAGGTGGGTGCCTGCGTGCTGGTAGGAGTCTGCACCAGCACATATGTTGTAAGATGTTTTCTCAATAATAAAATATTGAAGGCTGAGCAACGACAGCGGTGGTTTTCTCCCGACTTGGGTTTCCACCTAAAAATCCTGGTGTTCATGTGTGATACTTTGTGTGATGGTTTACTCTGTTCTTACTGTTCATGTTTACTGTTTATTAAACATCTGATGAATGAATGATGGAATGATTTAAGTAAAGAACTAATGACATAATTAGATATCTGTGTATACGCGAGTTTCATAAAGGGTATCCGCGTATATATGCGAGTCTATTTCAGGAAAGTAGCGTATGGGTTTTAGAAGCAAGAAAAATTAAAAGTTTTGAATATGCAATAAATACTGATTCACCCCCCCTCTCAGTATTTTTCCCAACAAGCAGTTACACTACATTCAACATGCATACAACAAGGCAAAGCATTCTTCCACAAAAACATCACCATTTGAGGCATGTTATGGTTATTTTCCAAGATTGCCATTGGGCTTCATCTTTGAGAAAGATGTCCCTATAGATGGACATAGTGACATAGATAAGGCAAGGAAGTTCATTCAGAAAATTCAGTTGATACATCACACTGTGCAAGAGCAAATTGAAAAGAGTCAAAGCAACTATAAGGAAAGGCATGAAAAACACTGGGTTGATCATAAATTCGAAGTTGGTGATGAAGTTTGGTTTTACATAAGCAAATAAAGATTGCAAGGGGAAGGTAAAAAGCTCAAACCAATTCGTTATGGTTCATTTAAAATTCTGGAAAATATTGGTACAAATACATTCAAGCTAGATTTGCCTCC
This sequence comes from Pinus albicaulis, assembly GCA_034641835.2. Classification (NCBI taxonomy): domain Eukaryota; kingdom Viridiplantae; phylum Streptophyta; class Pinopsida; order Pinales; family Pinaceae; genus Pinus; species Pinus albicaulis. The sequence goes on along the minus strand of JAXQQM020081701.1, from coordinate 8,661 downwards.
TTATATGCAAATTTATTCTGTCGTTAATGTTGAGAATTTGAGATTGTTTGAGCCTCCTTTGATTGATGATCAAAGAGAGCATGTTCAGATACCATCAATAGATGTTTTATCACCAGAATATCTTGATGAAATTCAGCAAGATCTCATACTTGATAGAAGAATCAGAACTTCAAGAAGAGGGAATGTTGAATACCTTAGAGTGGGACTCAAGGGTCAAAATCCTTCAAAGGCCAAGTGGTTGGATATTTGAAAAGTGAGGGAGTTGTACCCTCACTTTATAAACAATTCATAGTATATTTTGGGGTCCAAAAGGGTTCTAGTGGGGAGGAATGATCTAATGCTCAGTTTTTAGCTCAAAATTTAAAGTGCTCAGAAATTATTCGAACATGATTGCTTGGATAGAGCTCGTATCCAAGATTCCAACGCAACTTGTTTCATTAAATTCTAAGTTTGTATGAGGGAATTATGGCATGTTGTTCATTTTCCCAACCAGGTAAAAAATGAGCATAACAGGTATAGGGATGATGTGGAAAGTCTAGTCAGCTTCACAGGGTATTCTCCAGTTTTAGGCAGTGACACTGTGATAAGTGTCATGTTCAGATTTGGCAAGGTTTTCCATGGAAGTCGAATTTTTCCTCCATTTAAGTTGGAAACTTTGTTTTAATGGCTCATTATTTTGTTATATGGAGGATTTTTATGAGCCAATGGGGAAGGGCCACGTGGCATGCCATGTACCCCCCCCAATGGCATGGAAGGTCACAATCCAAGGTTGGAATTTGTTATGCATTGGGCGAAATGGCAAGCTCTATATTAAGGTTGAACTATGAAGGATTGACACCTTTATATATATATATATATATATATATATATATATATATATATATATATATATATATATATAACCTAAGTCATAAACATTATACACCGGCGAAGTCATCTAAACTTGGAGGCACTCTATAGCAGGGTAGCGGAGGTTACAACTAGTGGAATAGCCAAATATCTTAGTAGAGGTCGACAAATGTTTACACAAAATGTTATGACGGGGGTCAAGCTCGAACCCCAGACCTACTGCCCACCAAAATCACGCCTTACCACTCCGCCTATGTGATGGGTCTTAACCCTTATGGCTCTCTGCAACATGTTAATGTTTACCATGTTGGCAATATGATGCAGAGTGTTGTCCTTGATGGCAACCCACTGAATGAAGATGAATACATGAGATTGTTGACATGTGTTGTCCTTGATGGCAAACCACCTGATGAAGTTATTCTTGACTTGATGGACTTGGTAAATGATGTAAATCTGATGTGATATGATGTCTGTTGGAAATATGATGCTGAGTGTTGTCCTTGATGAACAACCCACTTGATAGAGTGTTGTCCGTGAATGGCAACCCACTTGATGTAGATGATGGCAACCTACTTGATGAAGTTGTGCTTGATAGAATATGTCTTGATAAACTTGTTAAATGATGTAAATCTGATGTATCTACAGAGAGTAGAGAAGGTAATGAAGAAAGGAATTCAATATGTGCTAGATCTATGATGAAAAGAGTATGTCTCAAGGCATATGCGGATCTGTCTAGGAGAAGTCGTGTATGCACGTGGGAAACAACGTTCCAAGTCGCGTATGGGCAAAAGCGCTCATAAAGTGAAAAACCAGGGGTAACCACCATGGTATTGACCCATTGTATTGGGTAATGATTCGTCCAAATGACCCCATCCAGGAATACCATCGGAAGTAATGTGGTTTTGGCTCATCATGGTATTGAAAAAGGGTAAACCTATATAAGGAGAAGAAATTCATTGTGCAAATCATGAGTGTGGGTGCAAGATGTCTAAGCTTGAATGAATACTTCTCTCTGAAGTATATCCGAATGGAAAGGGTTACAGTTGAATGATAGATCTGAATGTATGATGCACCAATGATGAAGAAGGGGATCTAGATCTGAAATGTACTTGTATTTGCTAGATCTGTTTATGGAATGATTAGATTTGAGATGAGGCGAACATCTGTCTGAAGTAAAGGGTAAAAATCTGTGTGATGTATATGTTTTGAAGAATTGCAATGACCTAAATGTCTGAAGAACCATACGCTTGTTTGCCGCAGAGGAAGTGCGTATATACGCGGCTTCGCTGAAGAGAAAGCGCGTATGCGCAATGAAATTAAATCTGTAATATGTACAGAAGTATACACTGGTTTGTTTTGTAGAAGGCGCGTATATACGCGGGATCAGTGAAAGGACATAAGTGAAAGGAAAGCCCGTATTCAAAAATTAAACAAGGATTTGCCGAAGCTCCCGTGGAAGGAAATGTCCGATCCGTTTTCGCTATGTTGCCGCCATATGTATTCTGCGCTCTCCGAGTTGTCCGTTCTGGCTTGGTTGTATGATGGAGCTTAAATGTGTGGAGTGGGTCCAGTCTGAAAATATGATGAAAAGTGGCCTGCAAGTTGTGTTCTAAAAGAAGCTATTGGATCCAGTGTGAAAATCGATGAAACGTGGTCCATGGTAGTGCTGAGGGTTGTAGCCTTCAGTTAAGGGGTTGTAGCTCCCTTCCAGGTGAGGCTGGTAAACGAGAGCAGGGGGTCGTAGCTCCCTTCTAAGTGAGGCTGGTAAACGAGAGCAGGGGGTCGTATCTCCCTTCCAGGAGAGGCTGGTAAACAAGAGCAGGGGGTTGTAGCTCCCTTCCAGGAGAGGCTGGTAAACGAGAGAAGGTGGGTGCCTGCGTGCTGGTAGGAGTCTGCACCAGCACATATGTTATAAGATGTTTTCTCTATAATAAAATATTGAAGGCCGAGAAACTGCAGCGGTGGTTTTCTCCCGACTTGGGTTTCCACCTAAAATCCTGGTGTTCATGTGTGATGCTTATGTGTGATGGCTTATTCTATTCTTACTGCACATGTTTATTGTTTATTGAACATCTAATGAATGAATGATGGAATGATATAAGTGAAGAATTAATGGCATAATTAGATCTCTGTGTATAAGCTAGTTTTATGAAGGATATCTGCATGTATACGCTAGTTGGCTTCAGAAAAGTAGCGTATGGGTTTTAGAGAGTGAAAATGTAAAAAGTTTGATAAAGTCCTAAATACTGATTCACCCCCCCTCTCAGTATTTTTCCCAACAATTGGTTTCAGAGCAGGTCCTTCTGCAGAAGCTTGATCGCTTGAAGGAGATCCGTCACAATGGGAAGAAAGAAAAAGAAGAAGGCTACTAAAATGGAGATATCTCAGAAAACATGTGCAGCAGAAAATGAAGAAGATAAATCAGGTATTGATAGTTTTTCTTGTGATTCACTTTCTGGTGTATGCAATAGTGAAGATAGTGAAATTAATTCTTTGGATCTAGAGGAAGCTATCAAGATCAAAGTTGAAGATCAACAAATATCACTTAAAGAGAAAGACTCTATCTACAAAGAAATAATCTCTCAAATGAAAGGAAAGATAGAAATACTGAATGAACAGGTAGACAAATATCAAAGGTTCCATGCTTATGCATTCAATCGAATTAAAATACTAGAAGCAGAAATCGACAATCTAAATGCAGATCTCAAAAAATAAAACAAGAAGAATGAAGGACTTGAAGCTGTAATCATCTCTCTGCAAGCAGATCTTGAAGCATCAAGTAAGAAGAATGAGGAACCTCTACAATCATTTGAAAAGGAAGGACTTGGAAGTGGTAAATCATTTCCCAAAGAAGACCCTGATAAATCAAAATAAGAAGAATGCAGACTTGATGGAAGCAGAAATCATCTCTCTCAAAGAAGATCTGGAAAAATCAAATAAGAATAATGAAGAGCTACAACAAACATGTGAAGAAAACGAAGATTGGTTGAAAGAAGAGATTCTAAATCTGAAGGATCAAGTAGAAGATGGAAAAAGGAAAGAAGAAAGCATGACAAAGAAATTTCAAGCCTTGGAGGTTGAGGTAAACATTCTCAAAGGTAAATTAGAAGAAAAGGTTAAACTTTTGAGGTTTCAAGATAAGATTAATATTTTGGACAATATTTTCAGTAATCAAAAGTCTCCGTTATCAAACTTGGTCTTGGTTTCCATGAAACTCCAGCAGAAGGAGAATATAACTCACAAGGAAGTGCTAAAAATTCAGAGGATGTCAATGCAAAACCTGAAGAGTTGAAAGAAACAAAAGGTCAACCAACGATCATGAATTCTCAAAGGATATCATTCAAGAATGTTGAATGTTTTAAATGTCATAATTATGGGCATGTTGCAGCAAATTGCAGAAGCATAATATTTCAGCCACAAACTAACATATCCTACATAGAAAGGTACTCTGGTAGCTTCAAAGGATATTGTTTTTCATGCAACAAGTATGGACATAAAGCAGCTGATTGTAAAAGGAGGAAGATTAGAAATACTCATTATGATTCTTATGCTTATTTCTCTGGACACATGAGATGTTATTCTTGTAACAAGTATGGACATGTAGAAAAATAATGCAGGTTGAACAGATCTGAGATAGTGGACAATTTTCAGCACACAGTTAGGAAGTTCAAGCAAATTTGGAAAAAGAAGGAGGACCAGTCAGAAACGTAGGGAATACTGACCCTACTGCAGTCATCCGCTTCTGAAGCTTACTTCTCTTATTGACTGCAGGAATGATGTGGGATACATTATGAGTTTTAGTAATGTATCGTCACAGGGGGAGCAATGTATGATGACTCTCATGGTTGATTTGATTATCCTGGTTATATGTATTTCTGACAGAGCATCTGATATGAAGAAGACAGGTACAGGAAGTACAAGTTCAGGGGGAGATAAAGGAATGTGAAAAATTTCTATGCTTCACTTTCCATACGCGGGTTAGATGAACAAAAGTCGCGTATACACGCGAGTTCCAGCAGACACAGTCGCGTATGCATTGATGATAAGAGAATTTATATGATAGCTGAAGATCTGGAGCAGAGGTTCAGGGGGAGCATCAGTCTAACTGTTAATAACTGTATCATTGACTCTGTATCAACTTATTTTCTCAGTTCTAGATAATGATGATATGATACTTGGTTTCTTATGTTAAAGATAATGGATGTGCCTGGATTGCTTCTTGATGAAGAGTATTCGTTGCTGAGATGAAAGTCTTATAATTCAAAGATAAGGACAGATCATGCAGAGATTGTTGCTGATGACTTGCTGGTGAAGGTGTTCAGGTTGCACAAGTTAAGGAAGAGCACTGGTTTAGGGGGGAGCAGTAGGTTGAATACTAATGATTTCATCGTTGGCACTATGACTGCTTATTCTTTGGTTATTTTGATACTCATGCTCAAATGATGATGACTTGGTATATGGTTTATTATGATGAGATTTTGAGCCTTGTTTTTTGAAAAGTATCTTTTGTGCTCACACATGGATGAGTTGGAAGTCATTTGATTCAGAAATAAGAATAGATCATGCAGAGTTTGTTACTATGGTTGAGATCTTTTTCCTACATATGTTACATCATGTTAAATCTTGAAGATCTTGATGATATTGGACGACATAGATGATTTCCTGACACATATTTGAAGATGTTGTTCTGGTATGATAATTTCTCTTGGAAAGAATGTATTGATGCTGCAAAGAATCTAAAGGCTTGGTTACTAATGTACTTATGCTACAACCATTGGATGACGCTTGAAGACACAACTACTCTGTTCTATCTATCTGTATTCCAGGGAAGCATTCAAATATCTCAAAAAGAAGCTGAACACTATCTTTTTCTCACAGAGGATCAGATCTGGTTAAAGTATAGAAGATGGTATTTGATACGCGGATTTCCTGAAACACAGTCGCGTATATACGCGAGTTCATGCACAGAAAACCGCGTATGTCTGATTGCTGACAAATTTCTGTTTGGGGTCAGCTCTCTTCAGCACAGCTATAGTGCTGTTTGGTATCTCTGGTATCTCTAGTGATGTTCCAGCTCTTATAATACTGTTTCAATCTCTGATGTTTTAAAGATGCCTTGATGATTGGGTGAAAGTGTTCAGGATGCACAAACTAAGGGGGAGCCTTAGTCATATGGAAAGGTTGCTTGGATGCACAGATTCAGGGGGAGCATTAGCTTTGCTGAGTATAATGCATTGTTAGCATTATGATGGTTTTGAAATATGTTCTCTTCCTTGAGGTCTTTCTAGTATTGGTCATAAATGGTCATATTTGTAATTTGATGAAAAGGTCTTGTTGAGACCCATAATGTAAAATTGTAATATTCAGTCATGTAAGGACTTGTCAAATTTGTAAACCCACTTGGTTGGGTAGCTGAGTCAAATTTTGTAAACCCACTTGGTTGGGTAGTTGAGTTGAAATGTGTAAATCCACTTGGTTGGGTACTTGAGTCTCATATGTAAATCCACTTGGTTGGATATTTGATGTAAGTATGAGTCTTTTGTGATAGGAAGTTCATAGAGTCATGTACTTCATTGAAAAATATGTTTGAAGATTTAGCATGAACTCAGGGAGAGCTTGGTCATTTCAGTATACATCAGATCTGCATAACGCTTCTTCTACATGAGGAGAAAATGGGGAGAGTGTGTTGGTTTTGATCCGCCCTTTGCCCTTGATGTCAAAGGGGGAGAGCGACATGGTGTTTGAATGAAGAGAAAGAATGGTTTCAAAAATGGGGAGAGTGACATGGTGTCATTATATTCTTAATGTACCTATCTGTTGTGGTAACCAAACACCATCATGGTTGCCATCAAGTCCAAAAGGGGGAGATTGTTGGCAATATGATCTGAGTGTTGTGTATCTTGATGGCAACCCACTTGAATGAAGATGAAGACATGAGATTGTTGACATGTATTGTCCTTGATGGAAAACCACACATTGAGTTATTCTTGACTTAGTGGACTTAGTAAATGATGTAAATCGATGTGATATGATGTCACATTGAAATATGATCTTTGAGTGGTAATCCTTGATGAACAAGCCACTTGATAGAGTGTTGTCCTTGATGGCAACCCACTTGATGAAGATGATGGCAACCTACTTGATGAAGTTGTCCCTGATGGAATATGTCTTGATGAATGTGTTAAATGATGCAAATCTGATGTATATACAATGAGTACAGAAGGTAATGATGGAAGGAATGTCAGTATGTGCTAGAACATGATGAAAAGAGTATGTCTCAAGGCATTTCTCTAAACAAAGTAGCGTATGCATGCGGGAAATAACGTGCCAAGTTGCGTATGGGAAAAAGCACTCTAAATATGTAAAAACAGGGGTAACCACCATGGTATTGACCCATTGTATTGAGTAATGATTCATCTATGTGACCCCGTCCAGGAATACCATCAAAAGTAATGTGGTTTTGGATCATGGTATTGATAAAGGGTAAACCTATATAAGGAGAAGAAATTCATTGTGCAAATCATGAGTATGGGTCTGCAGATATACGAGCTTGAATGAATACTTCTCTCTGAAATATATACGAATGGAAATAGTTCTGATTGAATGATAAAATCAGATACCATGATGCACCAATGAAGAAAATGATGAAGAAGGGTATCTAGATCTGAAATGTATTTGTATCTTCTAGATCTGTTTATGAAATGATTAGATCTGTGATGAGGTGAACATCTGTCTGAGGTAAAGGGTTAAATCTGTGTGATGTATCTGTTCTGAAGAATTGCAAAGACCTAAATGTCTGAAGAACCAGACTCTAGTTTGCCGCAGAAGAAGCACGTATATACGCGGCTTCGCTGAAGAAAAAGTGCCTATGCGCAGTGAAATTAGCTTTGTAATATGTACAGAAGTATATGCGGGTTTGTATGGTAGAATGCGCGTATATACGCGGGATAAGTGAAAGGAAAGCACGTATTCAAACTAGGGTTTGCTGAAGCATGGGGTATGAAATGTCTGATCTGTTCTGTTGTGTTGCTGCTATATGTATTCTACAGTTCTGAGTTGTCTGTTTCAGTTTGGTTGTATGATGGAGCTTAAATATGTGGAGTGGGTCCAGTCTGAAAATATGATGAAACGTGGCCTGCAAGTTGTGTCCTGAAGGAAGCTTTGGATCCAGTGTGAAAATTGATGAAACGTGGTCCATGGTGGTGCTGAGGGTTGTAGCCTTCAGTCAGGGGGTTGTAGCTCCCTTCCAGGTGAGGCTGGTAAACGAGATCAGGGGGTTGTAGCTCCTTCCGGGTGAAATTTGGTAAGCGAGATTAGAGGTCGTAGCTCCCTTCGGGGAGAGAGGCCGAGTAAACGAGTCGGAGGTTGGGCCTCCCCTTCAGAGGTAGTAAACGCGAGCGCGGTGGGTGCCTACGTGCGCGTGAGATGCAGCCGGCCTACATATGTTATACTTTCTCTATAAAAAAATATTGAAGGGGCGAGCAAGCTGAGGTTATCTTCTCCCGACTTGGGTTTCCACCTAAAATCCTAGTGTTCATGTGTGATGCTTATGTGTGATGCTTTATTCTGTTCTTACTGCACATGTTTACTGTTTATAGAACATCTAATGAATGAATGATGGAATGATATAAGTGAAGAATTAATGACATAATTAGATCTCTGTGTATACGCGAGTTTTATGAAGGATATCCGCATGTATATGCTATTTGGCTTTAGCAAAGTAGCGTATGGGTTTTAGAGCATGAAAAAGTAAAAAGTTTTGGTTTGCCCTAAATACTGATTCACCCCCCCTCTTAGTATTTTTCCCAACAT
>JAXQQM020058102.1:0-10476 GCA_034641835.2 Pinus albicaulis | reverse complement strand
TATCTATGCTTTTCTTCCGTTAGACTCGATCCTTACAGCCCTCCGTCAGAGGTCATTTCACCTTTTGCATATCATTTTTAGGTGTCTCGCTCTTTCCACTTCGTTACATTTTTCTAGGGGCATGCCATTGACTGACGAGAGGGTCTGGTTGTCTTGTGTTTCCTCATGCTTGTACCTACAGGGCTAATTAAAATTCCTCAAAAATCACTGAAGTTCAGGTCACTTCATTCATGGTCATAAATGATTATTTTTGTCGAAAAGAGCCTTTAGTCCTAGAGTCTAGGGTTTTCAGTCTTTTGGTACATGTAATAAAAGCCCGCAGGCCTTGAGGTTGGTTTCAAAAGGTTCCTATTTCACATTTTTATTCTCAAAAACATTTGAAGACATTTCTAGTCCAAAACTCTGTTTTGGAACTAGAAATTGTCAAATTTCATTTTTTGTAATAATTGTGTATTTGTTCCACCATAAGAAGTTCAAAAGCAGCCTCTGATCTTTGCCAAAGCCAAAGTGCCAAATCCCTGCAAAAACAATCAAGGTTCATCAGTCCAAGACTCAGAAAAATAGTGAAAAGCCAAAGATAGAATTGCATTAAAATGATAAAGTGCCAAAAAGCCAAACATTATAAAAGTGGGTTATGGAGAAAATTAAAATCAAATCTGATTTTTATGAGATATTTTACAACCCATATAAAGCATTGAAAACAAATCATTTTCACAAATTTCCCAAAGCAAAACCGAGTTGGAGTGTTGAAGTCAAGTTTGAAGTGTTTTCAAAGCAGTGGACTGGAGGTGGAAGTGCGCGCTACGCACAGAGGAGGCGCACTATGCACACCAAGCGCGCGACGCACTGGGCTTCACAGGCCTGTGCAAATTTGCAAGCGCGCTACGCACATACCGCGCGCAGCACACTAGGTAAGCGCATGACGTGTATAATCTCAGAGCCAAAAAAATTTCGCTCCTTCGTCCAGATTCATGCCAAATTGCCTCCAACTGCTTGCAAGTAGGTTCTTTACGTTTGCTCAGTGAATTTTGGACATGATTATGGTGTTTTGAAAGTGGAGAAAAAAGTGTTTAATGAGGAGAAATGTAAACCCTATGTTTATTTCCAAATTCACTTCTTAGGGTTTGAAGCAAATGATAGTGACTGTGTGAGGGTTTCCAAGCTTATGCTGTTGATATATATGCCTATGTCATCTATTGTCAGTGGTGTCTCCGCTTCCACGCCCTCTCTTTGCCATTACATCACTGCTGTCATTATTATTCCATTGTCATTTTAACACTGCTCATCATTCATGTTATGACATAGTCTCATTTTCACTTGTCCACTTCCTCCATTGACATTGTCAAACACTGCAAGGGATATTGTCATTTTGTTCCTAACAATTATTTTCCCCACACTATACTCTCTTCTACTCACTTGTCAAATCCTCTTATGATCAAAACAATGACTATTTTTCAGGCAAACTCATTTGACAGAGCCATTACCACTGTGGCTTTCCTATAATACTTTGACATACATGTGACACATTTGGGTTTTGAGCATAAACTAAACTCTTGTTTTCACTATACCTATATCCGCATATATATTGCAGACATCTTGTTTTCAAAGCCATGTTAGAGACGGATTCAGTTTATGAGCAGGAGTATGACAGTGATTCCACAACAGAGATTAATGTGCCACGGAGGTCTCACAAAAGTGGCAAAAGTGGTAAGCATCTCAGGGAAGAGCCTACTTCTTTAGCTCAATTGCAGGCTTGCCCGCTTGCAATGGATTGTTTTCAGCATCAGTCATGTTTCCAATACTGTGAGATGATTTCACAAACCCAACATCATCATGAGCTAGCTCGTCTATTTGTTCTACATTTACATGATGGCCGTGTAAACCTTGCCGGAGTAGATTTCATTCTGTCACCAGAGACCATTGCTCAGGCCACCGGAATACCAAACATAGGAGAGGAATGGAACAAACGACAGCAGCTAGAGAAATCCTACTATGAGCCATACATCAAACCTAGGTTTATGAGGCAGCTGAGCAGGGTATTTCCATTCAAATTTCTGAAGGATGAGTTTGCACCATTGATGAAACTCATCATTCGATATTTCAGTTGCGAGGGCAGATTCTCGCGTCTCTATGCGTACCATGTCCATTTGTTGATGCATTTCACGAGGGTACGTATGATGAGCATTCCATACTTCATGTATCGCAACATAGAGAGGATGACAATTTTTGTACAGAAGAAGTCCCTAGCACAGCAGCATAGAAGTATATATCATTACGCGCTGATCAAAATCGTGGTGATACATCAGTTAACACAGCAGGGCATCACTTGGGAGGATTTCATCTCCCGTGACTTCTTCACAGCGCCGCAGCCGCCTCCCGAGGTAGTTCATGATGAGGGAGAGCCTTCACATCAGCCGAACATCCCTGAGATCGAGCATATCAGTGCTCCATTGTATGTGACATACCAGCGAGGCCACAGGGCCTTATTTGCAGCTACACGACGAGTACTATCTCCACCCAGGGTGGAAGGGGTCTCGTTGACTTCATCAGCAGTGCGAGTATTATCTCCACCAAGGGTGGAAGGGGTATCGCCTTCTTCTTCAGCACAGGTACAGATTCAGGACAGAGGCAAGAGGCCTATGCATGATGAGGGCCCATCAGGTGGTCGAGACACTGATTTCACATTCATCGATGTTGATGCGAGCTCTCCTAGCTCGAAACTGAAAGAGATCATCCAGGAGCAAAAGGCCGAGAATGACACGCTGAAAGAGAAATTGCAGAGGGCTCAGTGGGTGATAAACTACCTGGAGCAGCGTAACAAACAGCTAGAGGATGAGCACACTCTTTTAGAGCTACGGCGAATCCGTGAGGATCGACAATTGGCCTGGAAGAGACCTGGTGATATGACATCGGCTGATCGAGATTCTTGCCTCACGCATGTTAACATTCATATGGAGAAGTTTTTGGAAAAGGCCAATAGAGACAAAGACATGCTTCATCACATGAAAGGTCATTATTGGGCTCGCATGCACGTCTGCAAGGCAAAAATGAAAATTCTGAAGAGGAGGTTGAGCAGAGCACTAAAACGGCGGAAGAGGCCTGATCCACTCCGGATTTTGGCCGAGGCTTCGTTGGCTGGGCATGATACATGATGGAGGATCTTCGCTCCGAATTTGAGCAAATTTGAAGAAGTTTTTGTCATTTTGGAAAATTTTGGTCTCAAAACAGGTTTTTCAGCCCAACGCGTAGCGCGTCGACGCGCTCGCTTATGATTGGGACATTTGCTGGAGGAAAAATTTATATTTTTGGATTTTTCATGGAAAGTTATGCATGCTCCAGTAGGACCAAAGCATTTCACCAAGTTCTGGATGATCAAAGGGGCCAAAACACCATGAAAATCACCGTTCTGCCACCTTTTTCAGCAGCAGGAAGTACTTGTGGGAGAATGAAGTTTTGGAGGGGCAAATGAGCTCCAAATTGGGAAATTCCACTTGGGTTGGATAGCCAACATCCAGGGATTTCCAACAAGCTATCATGAGCTCAATTGGGATGCTGGGAAGTGCCCCAAAATCAGGATGAAAGACGCGCTACGCGTATGGCTCAGGCGCGCTACGCATATGGATTTTTGGTCAATTTTTCACCTTCCAGCTCAGAATTTCGGCCAGTTGAACCAGTTTTGCTTGTGGATGAAATTTTTGAGTTATCATGATGTAAATTGATGGTTGGCATGTAACTTTGACTCACTTTTACCTATTCTAGATGATTCACTCCTAAAAAAGTAAAAATCAAATGTAAGAATCAGTGTCCTTCCTTTTAGAGGCAAGTTGTTTGGATGCCTATATTCTAGCTCCTTGTTTAGAATTAGTTGGAACTGCTCCTAGAAGGAGGAATTCGACCCCTAGAGGTGTGGGAAGGGGTTAGGATAGTCTATATGATGTAATTTCTGAGACATTCTACAGGTTGGACTCTTGGGAAAATTTTGGCACACTATTGTACATATTTTTCACATTTTGGCTAAGGAAAGATCAGAGGTTTTGCAGCACCTGTTGGGATTCTTGTGGCTTTCAGTTCTTGATGGTGTTTTCTCTCAGTTTATTGTAATTTCTTTCATGTTTAATGTATGCCATTCCCTTCTTATGCTTCTGAAACTAAATAAATGAGTAAATGAGGTTGAATCCATTGTTTCAGTGCTCTGCCTTTAAATTTGTTTAGTTTTACATGTTTTCGCCTGTTTGGAGAGGATCCATGTTCTCCCTTGCCCTCTTCAGCTCCTTGTCATTCTGATCCATCCATATACCCGATCAAAAGCATCAAGACTACTGCCTACCTCGCCCCAACTCGAATTCTGCAAAGATCTGGCCTTATCCCCGGACCCAAAAATTGTTTTTCCCATTTCTCCAACAAAAACCCAAAAAATAAAAATCAAACTTTCCTATCTCTTTACTAGCCTAAAATCAGTATTCATTGTTCATTATAAGTCATCTCAGCCCCTTTGAAGATCCTTTGCCGAGATAGACCCGGAGAGAGCCCTCTCCTGTCCTCGTAGGGCTAGCTACGAGGCCGAGCGTGGTTTGATGTAGCCTTGAGTTTTACCTTATTTCAGCCTAAGGTAGATTTGAGCTAACACTTTCCTACACTATAAATGGTCACTGGATTTCCATTTATAATACAAGCATACTTTTTACTGGTTTCATCCACAGGACCACAACTCAAACAAGTTAGAGATTCCATTCAGGTTCAATTGAAAGACGAAGATGTGATTTTATGCGACGTCAGATTTTCGGGTAAAAGTTTATGTAAGCCAACCGAAGCTCAGAAAATACTCCTAATTGCTTTTAAATGCATTCTGGAGAATATTTCCATTCATGGGACCTACCAGCCCGATCAACAACGTTAATTTATCTTTCTCTGTTGTCCTTAAGGAAATGATAATCGTTCCCTTCATGGTGTCTCTTGGATTTATCGACTGCCTCGATTGATCTTTCTTTGCCATCAACTCTGCTTTCCATTTATCCATCATGGGACCTCTTAACCCTATCACTGGCCTCAACCGAATGCTCTCTATCGGTCTCAACCTATACTTATTTTCTGCTTTTGTACTTTGTCGAGCTCTATAGCCGTTTGCATCCCTGTAAGCGTCTTTGTCCATATTTCTATTTGAACCACTCATTTTCTCTGCTATAAACTTCTCAGCCGAAATTCAAACTCTTGTCTTTTCAAACCCTCATCTCCTTAGAAAAATTCTTGCCCGCGATTCGAACCCTCTGCCGCTCCAATACTACACTTTACAAAATAACCCTGTTCCAATGCGCGCTATTTTATAGGTGCACCGGGGCATTTTGTAAGATCAAGGTTTTTGTTTTGGCGCAGTGTTTTATGACACATCGGTGCGAAAGAGTTGTGAAGCACCGGTGTGTCTGAGTAATAAGATGCACCAGTGCGTGTTATGATGATAAGTGCACCGGACTGTATAAAGTTATTTTTTTTTGTATGTAAGATCATAATAAAATAATGATAATTCTAAAGTACATGAATTTATTTTATATTATTTTCTAAACTTTATTATGTTACAAAAATTCATATTATTCTAGATTTATTATTTTACAATTATTTACAAATTTACAAATCTAAACATTTTAATAAAATCATTTCACATTAATACAATTAAAAGTTTACAAATATTTTACATAAAATTACAATTAAAATTAGGATTAGAATTAGAATTACAATTACAATTTTACATTAATTTCACATACAATTAGAATTAGAATTAGAATTTTAATTTTACATACAATTAGAATTAGAATTATAATTACATTTACAATTACAATTACAATTTTACAAATATTTTACATACAATTACAATTAAAATTACAATTACAAATACAATTACAATTTTAGAATTTTACATACAGTTATAATTACAATTACAATTTTATAATTTGTCATATATACAATTAAAATTAAAATTGCAATTACAATCATTTCACAATAAATTAAATATTACAATTAAAATTAAAATTTTATATTAAATATTTTACATACAATTACAGTTAAAATTACAATTACAAATACAAATACAATTTTACAATTTTACATACAATTAAAATTAAAATTAAAATTACAATCACGACATATTATTTATTAAATATCATGTTCATTTAATATTAAATTAATTAATAAACATCACGATAATGATAACCATCGTACAAACATCATATTCGACTAAAAAACACATTCAAAAATCAAATTAACATTATATTTAACATCATCACAACAAAAACATCAAATATACATCTCATGTCAAATAACTCATGCTATCACATACAGATCTATCTGCAAGCTAAACATTAAATAAAAATATCTAACATGACCTAACAATATACACATCATGATGATCACCAACATGTAAATTAAGTACAACTGCAACATGGACCATATATATATATATATAACTGAATAATGTTAAAAATATACACATGTAATATAAATGCCATGGATCAACTGGTGGTAGTACAACATCAATAACAGTACAAGTGGAGGCCTGCTTAGTTAATGGTGCAGCCCTCATGGTTGATGGCTGAGCCTGCTCATGATCATGACTAGTATTGATGGATGGATCAGTTGGTGGTAGTACAACATCAATATAAGCAATACTAGTGGAGGCGTGCTCAATCAATGGTGCATCCTCGACAGTCGATAGTCCAATTTGCTCATGATCATGAATAGTAATAATGGATGCTGCAGGCTGCTAACTGGACATGGCCAGTGGTCTAGCCTCATCTCCATGATGATTGCTAGATGCTACTAATGGAGCCTCATGCTCATCAGGCGCGACGCGAGGTGAGAGATCATGAGATGATGAGTCGTTGCTCGCGGATTGTCCATCTCGTGTTGCGGCTCAGCCACACCTACAATCAATGCACTGAGTCAGTTTCCCAACTCCATCCTATATCTAGTATCAGGTTGACCATGCCTAGCAAAAGGCGGTACTAGTGCACCAGCATGAGCACGTCTCTCTGCATTGGCCTCTTGATTATGATCCTTAACATCTGCCATGTCCTGATCGTCATCAGGATCCACACTTGGATCATGTGGTGGTTCTGAAATCTAGGGAAAATTATTTCTCCCTGCACCGACCTCCTGATCATGATCCTTGGCATCTGCCATGTCTTGATCGTCATCAGGATCCACAGCTAGATCATGTGGTGGTTCCGGCATCTAGGGAAAATTTTAAGGATGGAAAATTATCTTGAAGTTTAAAAACATTGGCGAATCTCACTAGGTCATAATATGAAAACTATAAACATTTTATTGATATATTTGAATTTTTTTTCAAATTTATAATGAATTTATATATAGTCTCTATATAATGTTGGCGATTTTTAAGGTAAAATAGTTCTATATTGTAAAAATTTGGTGAATCATTTAAAAAAAATGGAAATTGGCAATTTGTTTTGGGGAAAACATGGAAAATTATCCCACTTGCGAATATTAGCCCCTAAAATTTTCCATGTCGGCATCTCCTCACCATCAAAAGAGCTAATTTCTGCAAAGTATATACAAGTACACAACAATAATTAGACAATTTCATTACACAATTTAATAAAAACAAGTTAAAGAAAATGTTAGAATAAATATAAATAGAATAGTAATATTACCTCTATCATCTGGCAGCTCCTCATATGTGAAGCTAATGTTAGCACACCCTCGCCAATCTAATCCAACATAAGGACAGGGGACCATAATGAAGGGATGCAGCTCATCAACACTGGCTAGTACGTTCAGTGCATGATGCAATATCTTGGCTAGAAACATAGTCTCTCCCCTCTTGGGCATCATCTGCCCCCACGTGCATCTGGGCCTCCAACATCGGCCTATGAGGCTGCTGAACAAAAGCAGGCCTCATCTTTGGAAACCTCTCAAAAAATAAACAAAAAATATCTAAAGCAAAAGGGAAGTTGACCCTCCCTTGTGCATGAGCACAACATCTATCTAAAGTCGTACAAAACTGTTGCAAAAAAATGGTAGACCACCTGACAATTGGTGGCTCCTGTACTAAATAATCAACATAATATAGAAGCGGGCAACTAATGTGTTGCCCATCACTGGTGTTGTGAGAAATGGTTGAAATAAGAAGTGAGAGGCATTGCACGTCCTGTCTATCAAATGCACCAATACGTAACTGACCTCCAGGTACTTGAAACTCTGAAGGAGATAGTACATCTGTTCCAATGTATCTATGGGAGTAAACTAACTGACTCCCTATTACACAACCAACTGGAACCTCTGGGAATGAGGGAAAATCCACCCCTCCCCTTGATAACCCTGTAATGAAATAAATATCCTCCTTAGTGGGTGTATACCACTGGTCAGGACCAACCTAGAAAACCTGTTGGTGGGCATTCCACTTGCGGATAAGATGTCTCAAAAACAACCATGGGCCTTTAGGGAATTAGCCTCCTCATAGAACTTGAGGAGGCCTACATGTGTTAGGAGCCCCTGGGTATCTGCTATAATAGGGTGAGGGTACACATCTCTCTCCCTCTCTCGTGCCTCCCACTAGCGAAGAATGTCATACTGCTCCACCTATTGTTGTTGTTGTTCCTCCTCTTCTATTTGAATCATTGACATATTAAATATTTTTTTATTTTATTTTATTAAATCAGACATGTATTTAGGAATATATATATATATTTTTTTTTGAAAAAAAAACAGACGTTAGCTTCATGCGCCACAAAAATAGTCATGCACCAATTCCGGTGCGGCTTTTGTTTGTAGTGCACTAGTGGTGGTGCCCTAGATGACATAAAACACACCGTATGCGGTGCACCTGAATTTTTTTCAACCACCATTGACTATATATGGTGTTAAAAGAGTGGTATGCTGACTAAAATATATGCCTCGGTGCGTATAATCGTGTCAGCACACCGACTTCCTGACAAATTACATAGTCAATAGTGTGGTCTTTTACTCGTCTACACCGTTGACCCTGTCGGAATGCCGAATGTGGTGCTCTGACAGACACCGGGGTGGATATTTCCATCAACGCACCGTGTTGCTATTCCCATGGTCAACGGTGCAACCGAATAAATGAATGCACACCACTTTTTTTTAAATTTTAAAATAGTGTGGGGCACCTTTCGGTACCGCCCCAGACACGATGCGGATATCGTTAGCACTGGTTGGGGTGCGACTTGTAAATTTTACAGGAAGCACTGCTTAATGGTGCGAGCTGAACGGCTCATGTGCACTGCACTGCAAAAAAAGAAAAAAAAACTTTTTTAAGGGTTATTTTTAAGGTTATTTCAAATTGTAATCTGCTAAAAATCTTAATTATGGAAAAACTAGAAAAATACATGTACATTTCGCTGTTGAGGAGGCATATTGGCTGAAGAATTTGCAAAAGAAATATTTCCCACCATTTTTTAAAATGCAAGCTGGAGATTGGTGGCCAATGCACAGTAGCAGTGCGTGCAATGGGTGCAATGGGAGCACTAATGTCAGGGCAGCTCAGAGAAGGAGAAATTGCACCGGTGCTTGAGAGCTCTGGAGCATTGAGAAAATGAAAAATGCAGTTTTTTGGCCGTAATTTTTTTTTATTTAACCATATTCTGGCGCGTGGGGTTTTATAGGCACACCGGTGCAATTTGTTAAGACCACACTAGGAAGTTTTAGATTTGGTACATTGTTTATGATGCACTGGGGTGGTTCCTTAACACCACACCAGGCTATTTCTGTTTTGGCGCGGTGCTTTTATGATGCACTGGGGTGGAATAGTCGTGAAGCACTGGTGCTTTACAGTAATAGGAAACACCGAGAAAGTGTGTATGGAGCACACGGTGTTTAGTGAGCCAATGTTTTGTGCAGCCAATGCTTTCTCTTATAGAGCACACCGGTTCTTTCTCTCGTAGAGCGCACCAGTAATTGAGAGCTATGGAGCACTGAAAAAAATGAAAAATCTGGTTTTTTTGCCATAATTTTTTTCATTTAACACTTTTTCGGTGCGCGTGGTTTATAGGCGTACTGGTGCTGTTTCTTACGAATGCACCGGTCGGTTTTTGTATTGGCGCATTTTTTTATGACGCACCGGTGTGGTTTCTTAACACTGCACTGGGTGGTTTCGGTTTTTATGTGGTGTTTTATTATGCACCGGGGCGGAAGAGTTGTGAAGCACCATTACTCTACAGTAATACGATGCACCAGGCGGGTGTGTATGGAGCACACGGTGTCCAGTGTGCCAATATTTTGTGCGCATCGGTGCTTTATCTTGTAAGGAGCACCGGTGAGATGTTGAGTGATAAGCGAACCGAACAGAAAACATCTGAAAAACCCTCTGCCCACCAACTTACTCTAGTAACCTGCACTAGAAATGGATGTATGGGGTATTTTTATAAGGGGTTCGTCAAAAACATCCGCTAGAGGGTCTTTCCCTTGTAGTAAAATTACAAAACAAGCACAAATCTGAAACTGTTG